>MEIZ01000019.1:525746-536119 GCA_001723225.1 Globodera ellingtonae | reverse complement strand
GAGTTGTATTTGTGTGAACTGCTTGAAGGGGATGGATTAGCTTTCCCCACGCCCACCCCGTCGCCGCCGGCGTTCCTTTCTCCTCCTCCACCACCGCCGCCTCTCCTCTCCTCTCCCAAGCGCACATTTCTGTTCCTGAAATCCAATGGGTCGGAGCACAACAGCTCACATTCCTCTCGAGTTCGAATGGTTGGGTCGGAGGCTACTGGTTTGCCTAAATAACTTTTGTAATGGCATTTACTCGCATTTATTCACACTCACCTGAGCAATAACCCCACGGATAAGACACACAAACTCTGTCTGAAAGCTTTTGTCTCATTTACGCGTATTTACTTCGTCCGTACCCTTAGCATACCACCGTAAAACAAATTGGGTTTGTCTTCGCCTGTCTTCACAAAAAAGTTCCAGCCTCTGTCTCCGGCAACTGTACTCCTCCCCACTGGTGTCCATGTTCCGTTTGCTCTGTGCCGTCAACGTTTTGGAGGCGTGTTGAGCGCTTCGAGGGCGCCAGACAAAGTCTTAGCCAAGAAGTTGGGCTTTGTTTTGAGGTTCTGGCAATTTGCAAGACCTTGCTGTGATTTCTGATGTTTGGGCTGACTTCGGCGAATTTCGACGGCACGTGAACTGACCAAGAGATTGTCGGTCGCCTCGGGGGATGGTTTGGCGACAGTGTGAAGAGAGGCGGGACGGGCCCTCTGAACGACTGTGCTGCGTTTATCCGCAAAGGGCACTCACCGCAATGCCTTCGCCGTAGTGCTGCTCCAACAATGCCATGGCGTCCACCCCTCCCATGTCCTTTGGCTTCACACTTTTTGGTCCTTCCTTGCGCAATGTATTGCTTTTCTTTTCCACCCGCAGCTTTTCCTCCTTCTCAGTCCCTTCTTCCTCTTCCTCCCCGCTCCTTTCCGTGTACAATCTGACAAATAGTGGCAGGGCGTTCAGATGGATTTTTTTGTGCCATTAACCGATAAAGTTCAGACAAATTTGGACAGCAGATGCCGCCCTTTTCTCGACCAAAAGGGAATTCGCAGTCAAATCCCCCCGGGCAATCCCCCGCGCATGGGAAAATGCGTTCTTCGCCTTCCAAAAGAGGGCCTTTTCCATCCGCGCAGAGCAATTCGGATTCGGGTGAGGACGCATTTACGAACAAATGATCGGAACTGTTATTGCTGAGAGTGTCGAAATCGTTCAAAATTCCATTTTTGTTGTTGGGAAACGGAGTTGAACGAACATCAGAAGCGGGAGAAGGCAAGACGGAGGACGAGAGGGAAAAGATCAAAAACAGCGGGAAACGAAGACGTACTGTTGATGCTAATGTAGCTAATACAGTAACCGTCATCATTCAAATTTAAAAGGAATTTTATATATCCTTTAAAATAGTTTAGTGAATGATCGGTCAGCTTCTTGATGGAATAAAAGGATGAGGGGGGGGGGGGAGGCGTTGGAGATCCGGAGGAAGAAGCGAGTTGGTTCCCTCTTATTAGCACGCCGAGGTCACTCGCATTTCCACTTTCACGGAACAACCGACCGCAGATGTCAACCATCCATCAATTATTGAAAATCCGGAAGACAATGAATAAAGTAAGAGGAGGATGAAGATGATGATGGCGGTTCGATTCGAATTCCATAATATTTTTAAATTCCTTTCATAAATCAATTTTATTTATTGAATAAGAAGCCACTCAAATGGCACGACGACAAAATGTCCGTTTGGAAGGAATTGTTTTTATTTTGGAAATATAAACACTGTAAATTAACGAAGGAAATAACAGTTAAATATGGCATTGAGCGTTGGCGTTATGTCAAAAAACCGAGTTGGTCACACATCGATAGGTAACAAGAAATTTTTAAACATTAATTTGCTTCTAAAATAATCATTCACAAATTAATGTAGCATGGCCGAGAAATTATCTTCTAATGATGCCGGTGACGAAGAAATGAAAAAAGCTCAAAATCACGATGGGTAATATTATTTTGGCATTTAAATTTAAATTTGCCAATAATAWCCCTCCCACTTCAGTGATGAAATTGAAATGAGTGGTCTCACTGGRCTAATTGAGGGCGATGATGACAGCGAYTTGGAAATGTTGGAGGATGGGGCGGAAAGTGACGGAGAGTTTGGGGAATCCGTGGAAGAGCAGCCCAAGGAGGACCATTCGACTGCAAAAATCGCTGCTCATTCGAAAGATGTCTTTTGTCTCGCGCTATCGCCGGATGGCCAATGGGTCGCTTCCGGCTCTGAGGTTTGCACAGATTGGAGCAGTACTAAGAACAAAACCTTGTGTAATGCGCAGGCGACTCTTAACAATTTGTGAAAAAAGGTTATTGTTTTCGCATTTGCTGAAAGGCGCTGCCGGGGAAATTTTGAAATCTCAACATTTTGTTAATTGGCCAAATACGGGAAATTTTCAAAAAATTAGAAAATTCAAATGGCCACTCGGAGGCCGGGCGGTCCTTTCTCCAAAAAGACAATGTTTATGTTCCTGATTTATTGAACTTTTTATTTTGTTTCAAATCACAAAATTTGGACTTTAGGATGAAACAGCTGCGATTTGGGATTTACGACATGGAAGTTTGTGTTTTGTCTGACTTTTTCAAAGCTTTTTTAGTAACTTCCCCCGTGCTCCATCGGCGCATCGCTTTTCACGCGGATTCTGTCCATCTCCTGGCGTGGAATACTTCGGCAAATACTCTCGGTAAGATTTGTCGACTTAACCAATTGAAATGAAAACAGCCAGTGCCGACATGGCCGGTCGGATAATATGCACACCAGTGTCCGYAAGCGCAAGCGAATCGTCGTCACTTTTCGTAAGCCATGGCCATTTTAGGGGGAGGGGCAACGTAAATACAAAATTTATTTAGTAGAAAATGAATTTTGGTTTTTTAAGAAGACGGGGGACTGGGGAACCCTTTAACCCCTTGAGAAGTTTTTAATGCATTTGATGAACTGACAGATCGACGACTGTTTGGTTGGGTCTTCACAAAGAAACAGTGCCGAAGAGAATGAAGAAGAAAGTTCTGAACAAATTTGTTGGATCTTTTGGCATTCGGCGGCMGATGGCATTCTTTTTTCGGGTTGTAAAGACGGCTCCTTTTGGATGTGGCTAATCGTCCGATCAGAGCACCAAAATGTCCTCAACGTCCATCAATCGAAGGCTTGGCTAATTGAATTGACCATTACTAAACACGTCGATTTTTTAGATTTTCACTACGAATTCGTCTGCTCCATGCTGTGCTGCACTTTTATTGTCCGATGCCAAATTTTTATTGGCCGCCTATGAAAATTCAGTTGCGAGGATTTGGAATTTGAAAGAAGCGAATTCTGTCGAAATTTCACTGCCGGGACAATGCAGTGGGACAGTGGACGCAAATTTTGGTGCTAATTTRGCCGCGATTGGTTGTCAAAATGGACTCACGGCACTGATCAGCACCGCACAAAACCCACGGCTTTTACACAATTTCCAAATAAATGTATTTATTCCAAAGTCCTAAGGGTGAACGGGTCGGTTAACTCTGACACTGTTTTAGTCCTCCGAACAAAGTGGTCCATGCGATGAAAGCATTGAGGTTGTACGTTTCGCCCCCGATGGACTGACATGGCTGGCTGTGGGCACAGCGGCGGGCCGTCTCATCATTTTTGACTGGGAAAAACGCAGCAGCAGATACGAATGCGAACATGACGGTAGAAAATATTGTCTAAAATGCGTTATATTTGACTAATTGTAATTCAAACAAACGGACTATCTTTAAAAAAAGTTGACCAGGAAATGTAGAGGTCAAATTTTAGTCTTTTTATTGAATAGTTTTCAAGGTGTAATTTGGGGTGTCTTCTCAGGCGCCGTCGGTAACATTTTTAGAATTTTTATTAGGGAAGTTCCTTTTTATCAGTGCACATCTTTCAGGTGATGCCGTCGTGAGTTGTGTTTGGCTTTGTGACGTCGGCCGTTCGGTCTCTGTGATGTCGGCGTGCATCGACGGCGGCATTAGAATATGGGACGCAAAAAGTGGAGAGCCTTTGGCGGTAAAAAATGATTCAAAATTAAATACAAAATGGGCGCGTTTAGTTAATGCTCGGAGCGGGGGAGGAAATTTATTATTTATGCATGACGAAAGACGGCGATGGACGCGTTCACCTCTTTTCCGCCTGTGCCAATGGTTCAATTCGAATATTTCGACTGGCAGAAAGTGATTTGACTCTGGCCGAGAGTTGACGGCATTTGTTTTCAAAATGAATTGTTACGAATTGTTTTAGTTTGTGCATGTTTCATCAGTTTGATGAATTTAAAATGAATTTTAAATTTTCTGTGATTTACGGAAAGTTGCGATCCTTTTATTTATCGTGTTGGATTTTGTATTTGCACCTATTTTTTGTTTTAGCCCATATTGTGTTGCCTTTTACGCTTCTCCACAAATCGTCAGAATGACTTACCAAATGTACCGCTCGACAACGCTCGGCACGGCTTTGCAAAGTGCGAGTTCTTTTTTCTTCCAATCCCCCCGTTCTTTTGAAGGTTCGCTGGACGAATTAATTGCGGATGGAATGATTTCGCAGCAGTTGGCCGGTACGGTGATGACCACCTTTGACAAATGCATAAATAAGGCGCTGTCCGAGCGGGTGAGGAACAAGACCAGCTTTAAGGTTGGACGGCTTGTCGGTAACTGTTATTGTTGTACATTAACCTCCAATTGATTAGAGTTGATTTGGAATTCCCGGGTTTTTATGATTCCAGCCTATTCTGCCTCTGATCAGTCCACCTTTGATTTCCAAATCCAATGTTATTAATCGATTAATTCACAATAAGCCTTGACGAAATGAACAMATTTTCAAGAAAARTTCKAAKACAAAATGCGTGTGGTTGAATATTTTTGCATTGTTTTGTTTTTGTTTTTTGCATTTTAATTTAAGGCCGAGAAATTGCGGGCCTATCGCTTTTGTGACAATGTCTGGACTTTCATGATGGAAAATGTGGAGTTCAAAGACACGCAAAGACCGATCGATGGGGTGATTGGACGGGTGAAATTCGTTGCGTGTAAGTTACACTAATTTGTTCAACCGTAATACCTATCCGGSCTCTAAAAAACCTTTTTGGGAATTTTCGCACTTAAAATAGAATTTTTTGCCCTATTTTTAAAAACCGTTTTTCTATAATTTTTACCGATCGAAACCGTTAGCCATTTGTTAGGTTAAAAGTAGCGCCTTTTAACTCGCACTTTTCAGGCGATGCCAATGCACAGAAGCGCGCGAATTGATGGGCGAGGTCGACGGCTATTTGTTTTTTGTTTGGACAGACAAAATGAATTGCGCTATTTTTGATATAAATTTATTTGATGGGTTAAATTGATGAAGCAATGGCTTTTGCGCAAGATAATTGGTGGACTTCCTTTTCTTTTGAGCCACACTAACAAATTGGTCCATCGAAATAATGTTTATGTTTTCTCCCCCTTTTTTTTGGATAATCGATTTAGCTGAACAAATACCCCCCTCCCCTCAGGGGAAAGCTTTCGTTTCGTCTATCAACTGAATTATTCTACAAAATCAACGGCCATTCTCTCCCACGATGACTAGGTAATAACTGCTTCCACGCCACCGGCAGTCCCATTCCATTGCCCTTTATTCACTTAAGGATGGTTTTCTCCGAAGTTGTCGGCACAATGTCATTCCTTAGGTTGTGTCTTTGTCCGGTTGTCGTCGCTTTCCCAAAGCGTTCGTTCAGACCCCAATGCGACGATGATTCAGTCGACCGCCTCCATTATTACTACACCACCACCTTTCTGCTGGTTTTCGCGGTCCGCCCTCTCCCCCGGGGGGAAGGACCGATCAGTTCCATCTCTTCGATTTGCCCTTTAGGTTTTGATCAGCCTGAAAATGTTCGGCGGCAGTCCCATCGTAAGACTTAGCTGACTGGGCGACCATTGAATAAATTAATCAAATGGAAATTTTCGGGATTTAGGAATGTTGGTTGCCCGCCGAGTTCAAGCCGTCCTGGCAGGAGTACACAGATGAGGAGGGGCCGCCTTTGGGGTTTCTTAGACTTGGCCCTTTCTTCTTCACAGCTGGTCTGTTGGAGTATGAGTACGTATTTCGTGCCCCAACACAACGCCATCCGCCGTTCTGATGGCACCAACCACTCGGAGTGGACGTCCTACTACCAGTGGACGCCCTTCTTCCTCGTCCTGTCCGCTTTCTGCTTCTACTCGCCCTGCTTGGTCTTCTTAAACGTCCAATGTCCTAATGTCTCCCCCCCCCGCAAAAAGTTATGGCGTAAACTTGCGGCCAAGTCCGGGTTGGTGCTTAGCGAAATTGTCGCTATCGCAAAGACCGTCGACCAAAGTCCGCCCGTGCAAAGTGCCAATCTGAGAACGGCAAAATTGCAGGGAATTTCGACGCATTTGAGTGGGTTTCCGTGCGCTGTTCTAACCTGTCCTCCCCGCCAATTGTAAGCTTCTGCCTTCCGACACCAACAAAAGTGGCACAACGCTTTCGGCAACATGCAATTTTGTGAGCGATGGGAACTCAACGAAAGCATTCGCTATCACGAGGCCTATTTGGCCATCCTTTACCTGTCCATCAAGATGTTGTTCATCTCCATCGTATTCCTCCAGGCCTGTACGATGAATCGCTTTCTTCAAACTGACGACTACGGTAGCTGAAGATTTGRGCACTGTTACAGTAAYGGARTCCSTTTAAAGACTTTTACGGTTGGGGAGTCTTCAAAGACCTTCTCGGGGGCAGGGGTAAGGCGATTTAATAGGCCTTGGCGCCCGCCTCCAAAAAGTGTTTGTTCTTAGCATGGAGCGATTCGGGAAACTTTCCTCGGGTCACTTTCTGCGACATCGACGTGCGCATTTTGGGGACGGTGCAGCGGTACACCGTCCAGTGCATTCTGGTGATCAACATATTCATGGAGAAGGTGAATGACTGACCATCAAACGTTGTCCCTCACGCAGAAACTTTGGGAAGGTTTACCTTCTGCTTTGGCTCTGGTACTCTTTGCTCCTGCTGATCACCGTCTTCAACACGTTCGGATGGCTCTTCGCCCTTTTCCCCTTCTCGGCCAGAAAGGAATTCATTGTGCGCCACCTCCAAATGGCCGACGTGAAGTTTAAGACGGACAAATTCGGCAATAAAATAATTGACAAAGTTATTAATTAATTCCGTTGGAAGATCCCAAGCAAAAAGCGCCTTTTTCACAGTTCGTGCGCAACTTTCTGAAGATTGACGGCTGTTTTGTGCTGCGTATGGTCGACATGCACACGACTGAGTGGGTTTGTGCAGAGATTGTGGACGCCATTTGGGACAATTTCGTTCGGGAAGCAGCTCAAAAAGATTTGGCCATGAGTGATGTGCAGGAGGAGAAAAGGATGGCGAGAAAGAAGTTGGCACTTCTTGAACCTCTGGTGGCACGCCGTTTTTCATTCGGCAAAGTTGGCTGGAGCTCTCTGCCAAATCTGCGAACGATTCGCGAGGCCTTCGCAACAGAAACATCCCCCAACGCGCACACTCAGAATTCCAATTTTGATGACAAAGCGAAACAAAGTGCTCAGCCCTGAGGGGCCATCGTTTAGTGTAAAGTGTTATGACGAGTCTAATTAGTGTTAGTCTCGGATTGGCCATTTCCATTTCCCCCAATTGCAATTGGAAGCTTTTCCTGCGCCCTTCCCGCAGCTGCCGGCTGTCCATTTGTGTGCATTGTCCCGTCAAAAGCCTTTTGTTTCCTTTTCTTGGCCGTGTTTTGACAGCCGACGCTGCAACTTCTCTCGCGCCTTTGTCCGCCAAAGCATTGNGCAAATCCTCCGGAATGTTTGCCCTCCCTTCTTTCTCGCTTTGCCCTCTTCCGATCTCCTGATGTTCTCTCCACGGCACTTTCAGCTTCTCAACCTGTCTCTTATACACATCTAGATGTGTATCTCCACGGCACTTTCAGCTTCTCAACCGTTTTGTGACCTGATGGCTCAAAGAAACAGCCCCAAGCTCTTTCAACAAACGATTCAATCATTGGGCTGTCTCTTATACACATCTAGATGTGTATAAGAGACAGGCTCCAACCCTAGTCCTATGACTAAGCGATCGATGCCTTAGAAGCCTCCGATATTGTCCTAAAACTGTCTCTTATACACATCTAGATGTGTATAAGAGACAGCCCTAGTCCTATGACTAAGCGATCGATGCCTTAGAAGCCTCCGATATTGTCCTAAAACGAACCCTTTCGGGAATTGACTGTCCTGGCCAATGTTTGGCGTCTGTCTCTTATACACATCTAGATGTGTATAAGAGACAGGTCCTAAAACGAACCCTTTCGGGAATTGACTGTCCTGGCCAATGTTTGGCGTTTTGTCCTCTCCAGCTCCTCCCTTTCTGCCCAAATTGCGCCGTAACATTCGGCGAATGTATTCAAACAGCGAGAAAAAGTGCAAAAGAAAGCGTCCGGGGAGGGGTCGCCTTTCTTCGGGTCGGTGGCGGCGAAGAAACGGGCACACTCCGAGAACTAAAAAAGATAAATAATAAATGCCAGAATTGACAGCCAATCAACGCTTTTTTATTTGATCATTTGGGTTGGCCCCAATCCGACCTTTTCCGCCATTGCCCGATGCTCGGCCCGCAATTCGTCCATCTCGCGGTTTGCCGTCTCCAAAAATGCCCTCACCACCGGAATGAATCGGTCGCCACCGCCCCGGTCCTGTTGCTGACTCATCCGTTCGTTGTTCGGACTGTTCAGACTGTTCGGACTTTCCCCCGTCGTCATCTGATCGGCGCCCTTTTCGATCACTCTCTCGTGAACACTCAATTCGGCTGCCAACTCTCGAATGGATCGTTGCAATTGGTGAAGTTCGGCCTCCAACTCAATTCGGCTAAATGTTCGAAATGGCCGTTGGAATCGGTACGATTCGACCGATCGAAAGTCAATTTTTGATCAAAACCAACTTCACTTTGGCCGCCTCACTGACCGCCCCCAACTCGCGCTTCAGTCGCAACAGTTCCGGGAATTTTTGCTCAGCCAATTCAACCAGAAAATGCATTAAATTCCTTTCTGGACGAGAAGAAGAGCGCACCGTGGGAACTGTCTCTTATACACATCTAGATGTGTATAAGAGACAGCTATTTAAGTGCCTTTGGACGCGCAAAGTGTCCATACCGCCGCCTCCAAATGCTCAGTCACTTTTCCGCGTCCTTCCGACTTCTGACTTTTGCCTCTATCGCTGCAAAAGCCTTCTGCTTGGAATTCTGTGGCCGTAAGTGCGAAGCGTCTAACAAATTGCGCGATTAACACATTCTTTAGCCCCTCTGCTTTTGCCCGGCGGCGCCAACGCGTGTCCCCCGTCCTCCAGCGGCCTTAAGACAATTGAGGGTCGCGTTGTCTGCTGCGGCTATCCGACACCGATCGCTGATCACACGCCCGACGGGAGGCGATCAGACCGGAGGGAGCGGAGGGGAAAATATTGCGGACGTAAGGCCGAATTTTGATTTGATCGCGGGGTAAATTCGATGCTTCTCAGCTTATCTGGTCGTGGACAACATTCCCCGATGTCCGGAGAGCCATCCGTACGACGAAAGCAAACGCGGAAAGGACCGATGCTGCGGGAACAAGCCGATCACCCAACAGCAAAAAGACGAAGGCCCCAAAGGCATTTCGAATGGGACGACGGACTGCGCGGATTTAGCGGCGCCGGGACGCACGACGGACTGTCCGGCGAACAAACATCGCTGTGAAGATCCGTTATGGAAAGATTTGATGACGGAACAATGTCCGAAGACGTGCGGAAGGTGTGCAGAGAAGGCACAGACGTACGGCCAGCAGAGGGGCAATTTAGCAGGTGGGATGATCGGATTACGTGATCAGTTGGACAAAACATCCGATCGATGAATATTTCAGTGTGCCGAGATGGGATCGGTCCCAACGGGGAGTCCGAATGCCCTGCCAACAAAAATCGGTGCACAGACAAAATTTGGAGAGAATTTATGGAGAGGGAATGCCCGAAAACGTGCGGTATTTGTTGGGAAAGTGGCGAGAAGGGGACGACGAGACGGCGAAGAACGGCCACAACAGCGCCAACCCAAACGACGACAACATTGAGGCCTTAATTAGTTGAGAAAAGTCGATTTGTAGCGATAATTATCTGTAAATCATTCCATAAATTAAAAAAGGTGTCAGTAAGACCTGTCTCTTATACACATCTAGATGTGTATAAGAGACAGGTTCTAACCTGTCCTCCCCGCCAATTGTAAGCTTCTGCCTTCCGACACCAACAAAAGTGGCACAACGCTTTCGGCAACATGCGATTTTGTGAGCGATGGGAACTCAACGAAAGCATTCGCTATCACGAGGCCTATTTGGCCATCCTTTACCTGTCCATCAAGATGTTGTTCATCTCCA
>MEIZ01000019.1:485872-498656 GCA_001723225.1 Globodera ellingtonae | reverse complement strand
CCCTTGGGGCAATTTTGGCTGTTTGATATGCTTCCAAATTGCCGGCGGAGCCAATCGCCGTCACCATACATCATTTTTTGCAATCGTTCGCCCATTCTTCGCCAATTTCGTTTGTTGCCGATCGCTAAGCATTGGACAGAGTGAAGAATGGGGGGGGGAAGTTTTGGATGGACGAAAGAAAAGGGGCAAATTCCGTTCGGAGATGTGTCCCCCCCCCTTCCCCTTTCTTGGAGGAGAAGGGAAAGGTGCATAAATTAACAACGGCCCCCTTTCATCCCTGCAGGGGAGTTACGATAACATCCTGCGGAACCTTCCCCCCACAGTCCCACCAAAATCGTCCGATTAGACCTTCTCACCTCATCCTCCGTTCTTCCTCTGCTCCCCTCCTCCGCCTCCTCTTCGTCCTCCTCGCTTTCCTCCTCCTCTTCCACCTCCTCTCCGTTCTCCTCCTCTTCCTCCTCCTCCTCCTTTTCCTCCTCCTCTTGCTTCACCGCGCCTCCTCCCCACTGAGCCAACATTTTGTCCAACTCCGTTTGGAGGTGCACACTGTCACACATATGTATGTGTGGGTTATTTTGAACATAAAATTGTTTTTCTTAACTAAACATTATTTATTAATCGGTTGTTAAGGGGGGGGGGTGGAAGGGGGGAGGGCGGTATTGCCGAGTTGCCCGCTCTATAAATACAGGGTTTGGATACCTAAGTCCCAAAGTAAATAAAGGACAAGATATAAAAAAATAAAGATTTTGCTGGTCAAATAAAGGCATTATTTGAGGGCTGCATATTTTTCGCTTGAAATAATTTTTCCCAATACATTTTTCTTTCCAAGCAGCAGAATCGCTACTAAAATTTAGATGGATAAAGGCAAATTGTTGTATTTTGGACATTTTTTAAGCGAAAATTCAAAAAGTAATGCAAAAAGTGTTTAAAAATTAACTAATTGGCGATCTGTATTATTTAAAATTAAATTTAAATGAAAGTTCTTCAAAAAATTCTATAAATCTCAAATAAAGGACGAAAAAGGACGCGTACCCCGAATAAAGGACGAATCTTTAAAATAAGGACATATTATTCCTGTAYAAACATATTATTTTCTAATTGCATTTTTTTCCTCAAGATGATTCACAATAAATTGACTGGAAGAGCCAGAATTTCAACAGACACTATAATTTCGATAGAAAAATTCCTCAACAAGGAAAGAACAACTCAAAGAGTTTCTCCAAAATCTGGTCAGTCATAGTCAGGTGGACGGGGGTGGGTGTGGGTTTATAGCCGTAAGAAACTTGAAATTTTTCAGACTTAGAAGGAAAGAAATTTAACGAAACATTATTATATCCACCGGAGAGACCAGATGAATTCGATTTTGAGACAGATGATGATGAAGAAATCGAAGCAGAAGCGAGCATAAACACGGAAAAGATTAATTTGGTAAGCTTATTATGATTATAAAATGAATCAAGCCAAGGAATCGCGGTAATGATTTCTCTTACAGGTCCACAAAAAAAGTTCAGAGTTTTACGGCTATTCTGAGATGGATTAAAAAATTTTCAAATTGATCTGTAATTTCGTGATTAGCGACCTCGAAACCCCCGAGCACTTTGCAGAATAGCGTAAAACCCTCTAAAACTTTTTTTTGTGGGGCCTGTAAAAGCAATAGCTTACCTGTAAAACGTTGATATTTTAGTTTTTCATGTGCTAATTTAAGAGTGATCTCGTTGCCGATGTTGATGGGTTGGACAATGATTTAGTACGACGATGGCTGCGCAAATCGCTGATTTCTCTGAGCGTGAATATGGAGGTTTTGGTGATTAGCACTGCGCAGAAGTTTGTTGTGTTGGAACGTTCCAAACGCTCTACAGATGACTTGAATTTGATGGAAGTTGTGGCAAAAGTTGAAGTGGCCCAAGATGATCGGACTTTTATTCTGTCGCTTGCCGTCTTTGGAGTTCAGCCTTCTGCGTCTAATTCTTCCAGTCAATCGTTGACGACGGACTGGACTTGCATTTGCATTGTAATGACTTTTGGCACTCAAAAATGCCATGATGCAACGTTCCCATATAGGGATTGAGCACTGGCGATTTAATGTTTTACACTGAACGGGGCACTTTAATTTTCTCGGAAAAGTGCGCAAACTGTCCGATTCTGTCGCTAAGACTTGGTCATTCTGTGCTGCCGGGGAACCAAGGTTTGACATGCGTTTCCTATTTGATTCCGACTTTTTTTTGCTTAATATTCAAGCCGAACTTTTCACATAGAACTGGTCGCGCTTACATCAGCTGCGAAACTCATCGTCATCGAAGGTCTTTCTCTCTACACAACACTTCGGTCGGCGAGAGCCCAAATTGCCCGTGCCGATCGGTCCATCAATGAAATTTGTGAAAGTCTGCAACTGAACGCACACCAACTGCAACTTGACAGATATGAACATGTCGGTGATTTTCAGACGGTCGGATTGACCCGGCCGGGCACTTTCGACCAATATATGAGTGCATTTTATTCCGCCGGAAGAAATGTGAGTGAAYGACATAATGCCAATATTAATTTATTGTCGTTAATTTTACGTTAATTAATTAACACAGTTTTRAACAAAAACAKAACTCGCTTAGGAAACAGTTAGCCGTACACAATTGCCCATTTATGCCCATTACATGTGCACTCCGGCAACAAAGAAGAGAAAGGACAGCGATGACAACAGCGAATTTGTTTCATTTTTATGGCATGACACACAACCGGTGGTGGGAACTCTCTCTGATGCCATCTTCTCACTCACATCGCACGTAACTTTTTTAAAGGATGAGAATGTGGAACAATGATAATCTGTAAAACGCCCTCCAATTTACAGATCACGAACAATATTCCTTCTTTTGGTTTCCGCTCTTTTACTGGTCTCGGAATTTCTCGTAAAGATCGTATTGCGAAGAAATCGGCTTTGGATGCTCGAACAAAGTGGGTGCCGATTAAAAGCATTCTCAGGGATAGCAAACGAGTTGCCGAGAGAAGCTTCATCGCTCCAAGTCCTGGATGGCCGTTCGTCGCCATTTCTGACAATTTGGGCAGAGTCCTCCTAATTAATACCCGCACGAGACGCATCATAAGGATTTGGAAAGGGTGATTTTTTGTCTTTCATAACCTTTTTTATTCATTTGTGTAATTTTTAAAGCTATCGCCAAGCGAGATGTGCATGGATTGAGACGGCCAGCACATCGAGAACATCGCCGCAAAAAAGAGCTCTCTTTCTCGTAATTTTCGCTCCAAAAAGGGGCCTTCTAGAAGTTTGGTCGATGYTGGTATGAAAAGGGACTCTTTTTGTTGTGGGGTATCTCATTGTTTTAAGAACGGACCTCGCGTTTCGGCCTTCCAAGTCGAGGAGGGCGGCCGGTTGCTGTCAATTCCGACAATTCAGAATGGCATTTTGTTGGGAGGTGCCGACATTCGTGAAAGCGAGTCACAGAAAACGAGTCGAGCCGGCGCTGTGTTTTTGACACCGAACGGTTTCCTTTATGTAATTGTTTTTATTTTGAACATTTAATTATTTTGACTGAATTATCTTTAGTCCATTGACGTTCCTTTTCATCACTCTGCACTCTCAGCCAGCGCGACATCGGTTTATGATGAGTATTTGATTAAAGAGGTACCAACGGTGGGGACAGACGGGTCCTAGCCACGCCCATCACTGCCATACGAAATTGTATTTATAATAATAAAGGGAAGGTTTGAAAATCAACATGTTTTGTACTTAAACATATTTTGTGATTAACACCGATGTCTGTCAAATCCCTAAGAAATCTCTCATTTAATTTCGAAATATTTTTATTTATTTCAGTTCACTCTTGATCATTTTACGGTGCAACCAGAAAATGCAGAAGAAGCGGGCATTGATTTAGAGAAGCTGGTGGAATTTGTGCACCGAATTAAAACCAATTTGGCAAAACAACGCTTTTTGGAAGCCCTCATTGTTTCATCGGAAGGAGCATTCAAACGGGAAAGTGTTAAGCGTTCGAAGGGCGGAACTCTCATCTCAGTGCGAACTTTGCGTGACCTTATAAGCCGGATGGTGGGAAATGTGAGCTGACTTTTTCGCCAACTTTCGTTTATTAAAAACAAACGCATTAACAGGCTCAAAATCCAACGGACAAAAACATTTCGCCATCTGAATCAGAGCGTCACTCACCCATTTCCCCGTATTTGTTAGCATTGCATTCGGCCATCGATTTYTACGCAACATTGGATGACAAATTGGCMGAATGTCTCGACAATAAAAATGTTCACAATGTTGAATTTGGTGAATGGACCAAACATTTATCTCTTCCTCAATGTGATCGGAACGCTCCGTTGATGACCAAGGCTTTGTCAATAATTGAATTGGTTCACCAGAACAGGTAGACTCAGTTTAATAATTTCCATTTATTGCTTCAATTTTAGTGAGTCTTTGGCCAACACKTCGACCGTTGTCGATCGTATTGTGCGCTGTCGTTTGGACCTGCACGATTTTCTCAACTTTTTCAATTTGAATTTGTATCAGAATTTTGACAGCGGTGTTCAAATGGAGCAAACTTTGTCTCCTGYCGATGATAAAAACATGCCGAGTGTTTCAACGACTCTTTTGGCCAAATTGGGTGCCACAATTTTTGCGCCGTTCCTTCTGAATTGTTCTCTGGACCTTGAGTCATTCTTGCGAAGTYTAACGTCGAAGTTTCGTCTGAGTAAGGTTGTTGTTGTTGTCCATTCATTGGAGGAAAAAAACGGCTTTTTTTCTTCTTCAGAACTTTCTCATTGCAATTCTTTGCGCTTTTTGGCTTGATCCACAATGTAATTTTGGTTTGGAGGGCTTTTCAATTCAATTTGCTGTGCTAATACGTGGCGTCTTCAACCTGATCATCCAAGACATTGACAACGGTCACTGGGTCGGGCCTTTTAATGAGACGCTCAAAACCATCGAACAGATGGTAATTGCAACGTAAGCATTTTTTTGCACTTATAAATTTAAAGAACCGGTTTCGCAAATCTTCACTCATATTCAGCACTAATGTGCCAGCTGCTCTGATGGTCGCTATCCAAATGGGGGATGTCTGTCAACAATTGTCCATTTCACTCGATGAGCGGAAAACTGATCGTGAAAACGGTGAAGAATGAATAAAGTTTATGATAATTTCGTTCAATTTACAGTGCAGAAGTTGCCCAGGGATGATGATGATGATGACCTCTTTATTGTTTTTGACAAATTCGAGTTGGAACTTCACTCGGAATTGCGCGACGAATTGCCACATTTTTGGGCACTTGCATCGTTGCATCTAAGCGTTTTTCACCTCTTTCAATGGCTTTTCCAACAAACTGTCGATGTGTCGAATACGTCACTTTTGTCACCGTCAAATTTTTGTATTGCCAAACTCATTCAAAAAGGTGTTGGATTCTATCGGGAGCAGGTAATGTTTTTTGTTTATTTTGCATCGAAATAAGAATAAAATTAATGAACCCATTTTTAGTTGGGCCTTTGGGTCTCTCAGATGGATCGACCTCCCTCCTTTTCTGCTCGGGACATTGTGTCGGTTTTAGTTTCGGACGCGCAAGATGAAAACAAAAACTACCAGAATTGTTTTGACGCAAAAATCTCCTTTACTCTACGGCTGCTTTGCAAAGAGACGCTTCCGCAGAGTTTACGAATGGAATTGATACTTTGTGACTGCGTTTGGGCTGTCTCTTATACACATCTAGATGTGTATAAGAGACAGCCATCGAGCTGCTCGATTTCCTTCACACGGCTCCGAAATTGCAGAACGGTTTAGCTCAACTTCTTTGGGAAACTTTCGTTGCGTCAAGCTTTGAGAAGTGTTTCCTTTTGATTGAAGAACAAATGGGCTCGGCTGGACCCGGAAGGTCTGACGGTGGCACTTTCCCACTGAAAGGCAAAGACCGTTTACTGCGTAGGGATGTTCTGGTTGTGGAAAAGGATTTGGTAAATGCTTTTTTTCAACAAAAGCGCAAAATGGTGTAAATCATTTTTGGAATTCAGACTAATTTTTTTAGCCAGAATATGTGAGCTGTATACGGAAATTACTCGAAATACTAGCCGAGTCGTGTTGCCATCTTTGCTCGAGGCAAGACATAGCGTATGGCCCGCTGGCGGGGACGTTACATCTGGAGGACTCAGAGATTACTAACTTCGTCGGTCACCGTAGGCTCAAGCAGCACTTATCACTTACTGATAGGTTAAATTTTAAAATTTCTTTTATTAATTTTTAATTTGAAGAAAGCTGGCTGGAATCATAGCCGAAAAAACTTTAACCCAGCTGGTCGATTACCAAAAACCGGTCAATTATCACTTGGCCTTGCACATGGTTCACCTCGCTGCAGTCATCGAAATTCAGGTCCGTTTCGACCTTTTTGCAACAATGGAAAATGGGCTTCAATGTGAATTGAACATTGTTGTTTTTACTAATTGTACGTTAAACCCAATATTTAATTTGTTTGTAAATCGGTTTACGGTATCTTTGCTTAATATTGATAACAGATAAACCTCACAACGAGCGCGTATTCAAAGCCCAGTTCGCTTTTCGACACCAATGGCAAACGCGCATTATTCAACCCTTTTCATACCCATCCGCTTCTTCCAATGGGACGAGTGGACGATCGGACAAAAATGCGGAGACAGCGCTTTGTGGAGCARTGCATGGAGGCACTCGAAAAGGAGAGTGAAACCCAACAGGACAACGAACGRTGTCGAGAACTTCGGAGAGTGGTGGATCGGCTTACGAGGGAATGGACGTTGGATGTAACAACACTTCAAGTCAACGTGAGAGAGTCATTRCAAATGTTCAGGTCGTACCCCGAAAAGAATTGTGTTTAGGAAATCACTCGGCTTTATCTCAATGGAGCAGACGAAGAGGCAGAGGCCAAATGCGATGGACTATTTGGAAACCGTCAAAAACTKGCACTCGAACTCGTTCCAATTATTGCTGGTCGGATAAAGTTGGCAAACGAAAAAAGTCAATCGGCGCTATATGACAAAATCAGTCAAGCCTCAACTGCTTCGCCGAGGTTTTTCATTTGTCTGAGAAAGTAAACGAAAAAATTCCATTGGTTTTAGCACGATGGCCTTTATCAAAGACGCGCCGGACGAATATATGCCAAATTTTGATCAAATTGAATCAAAACGGGTGCGACGTATGGTAGCGCTTGCGGGGTCTTGTCTTACGGAAAGGGCTGGCGGTGGTTCAAGAAGTCAATTAGGCAGGAGAGATGCAAGTCACCCTATGGAATTCTCGAAATGTCAGCAGCTTTTGCGTGAATTCAATGAAATATGCAGCGTTATCGACTGGTTGGAAAACAGAAAATGACCCGACCCGAGCAGACCATTGAGTCAATGACCATAAATTTCCTATCAAAAGTTCATGTGATACTTTTTTTGGTATAGCATAAAACAATATATATATTTGTTCACAAAATCACATAGGTATATAAGCTTTCAACTTTCAAACATGCTCGAAACGAATATGCAGCAATATTTTGCTATTATTTTATATTCCGAATATTTAATTGATAATCAACAAAATCGCAGATCTTTTGAAAGACCGCGTAGCGGCCCGCCAACAGCGAGCATGCGATGACGGAGCCGGGTGTGCTGCCATTTTCCACCATACTCTAACTCTTCCCCTGTTATTCTATCCGGCTTTGGTGTTACTTAAAAAAGTCTTTTTTCAAAAATTTCAACCGATTCAAAACCGCACGCCCAATCACTTCAGTTTAGAGTTTATAACTTGTTTCGCAGTTGCTTCCGCGCAAAATTAACCCCGTTGGAACGAACCCCCGTCTGATCAATCCGTTCGGAAACCTCCATGTCTTGGCGTGTTATTTGAATGGATTATTCGAATTTCCTAGTAAATATTTGAAAATATTCAAATAATACGAGGAATTAGCTAAGCCAAGTTTTTATACATTGACCCAATAAAAAACAATTGTATCTAACTATTCCAAGCTGGTTAACAATATTGAAGGACAATATGGAAGATGCTAGCAGAAGCAGTTCAACAAAGAATGAAGACGGGACGCCTCCTTTTGTTGTTGATGAAGCGGAAGTTGGCATTGCAATTCCGAGTGAAAGCGTAGATATGTCACTCATCGTCGAACATCCGTCGGAAACGAACGATTCGCAACAGCCGGAGACCGATTCTCTGTTGTCAGTTTCACAATCAGAAAGTATTGCATAACCTCAGAATGATTATTACTTAATTAAAATAAATTGATTCAGGTGACACTGCGTCAAAGACAAAGTCCAAAACCCCAAGCCGGGCTTTTTTGGCTCCGGAGGTAACACACATTCCCATTCAGTCGTCGGATGTTGTTGAGTATGAATGGCCGCAGAAAACCGGCGTCCGATTTTTCTTGCAGGCAAATTTTAACGTTTTTCTGAGCTGAAAGATTTGTTTAGGAGCAAATCTCGGAGCTGCTTGGCATTAACTCATTCAAGCGCAAATATCCGGAAATGGCGCGTAGAACCGTGGAGCCGGTTGAACGGGATTATTTGTTGGGGGAATTGAAGGTGAACATTGCACTGCCGTCCCACCATCTTACGGCCTTGCAATCGGCCGATGTGCACGAGCTGATGTCTTCCGAATACCCAAATAAATACATTGAGTACCAAAAAGTGTGCAATGAACGCTTAAAACGGCTTCTTCTCGAGAAACAGAAGGAAATGGAGATGGTTTGTATGATTTCCAAATTCTCAAAAACTCTTCACTAGTGACTTTCAGATAAAATTRGACGCAAAAAAGATGGCCGAACTTCGACAAAAGGCCGTAAAAAGTGCAAGCGAATTCAATTCGGAGCTTCAATTTGTACGAAAAACGGAAAGGCAACAATTTTGGGAAATGAACACAAATGTTCGTATTTTGTTTTTGGAAGTTAATGTTTTTGAGACTGTGCAGGTTATTCATTCTCCGCTCAACAAATGGATGCGGTTGTCCGCTGAGCATTCGAAACCTTCAAAATATCCAGTGTTTCTGATGCCTGGGCAATACACGACGCATTACAGAAAGTTTGTTTTGAAATATTATAAACGGCCATTGTTCAATGATTAAATAGAAAAACTTTTTAATTGTATAAAAACTGTGTTAGGGGTAATTGACAGTGTTGAATCGTAATTTCACCCTTTAACCTCAATTTTTTTAAACTTTCTTTTATCTCCCTTAAGGTTTGATCCTGCGCAGCTCCGTTCTTTTCCGTTTGGCTCTGTGGTTAAAAGTGACGAGTTGTTTCTGCCCAAAAGGGGCCCTTCTCCGCCAGCAATTTCCGTCTCTGAAAAAGAATTGGAAGCGGTTAAAAATAGTAATGAACGAAAAGAGGTAAGAAAATGAGAGTTTTAGCTTTATAACGATTTTCTCAGGGTTTGGACCCGGAAAAGAATGCTTCGCCAAAAAGTCCGCAAAAAGAGCGTGAGATTGGACCACCTCCAGCTAAGCTACCAAGAATGTCAGTATCTGACGGCGGAAAGTTAAGTTGTACGTACTGCCTGCCCCCCTTCTCCTCCGCCTGCTCCGAACCGTTCAATAAGCCTTGGACAATTTTAGGTTTCAATTTCTTGGGCGAATTCTTCACCCAAAATGCCAATCCTCAAAACAAACGCACCGGAGCCTAGGTCACGGGTGCAACAATTAGCAGGTCAACAGAAACCACACATTTGCTCAGTCTGCCAATTGGCTGACCCAAGCCCAGCACACAAAGCCCTTCTCATCCGCTGTTCCGCATGTCATCAGCAAATGCACTCGTAACTTTGCAAGTCATTTTCAAAGGCTTAGCCAGATCTTGGGGTTTCAGGGAATGGGCCGACTCAAAAATTTTGACCGGCGAAAGGTCGGATTGGGGAAAATTTAGAAGACACATTTCTTTAAAATCCGTTATTTTGGGTTGGCGACCACACCCCCCCCCCACACCATCCCATGGCTAAGCCCTTGCCTCTGGCCACGCCCCAAGGCGTTTTGTACATTTAAGTTCGTGCATTGACATGCCATTGAATATGGTCGAAGTGATTCGGAAATATGAATGGCTGTGCATTGAGTGCAAACGATGTTCAGTTTGTGAACAACCAGACCAAGAGGTGTGTCCAATGGGTTAGCCGACATTTGCGGACGACGGATTATTTTTTAAAACCCATAAATAAATGAAATCAGTTAAACAGCCTTGGTATTATTAATACAGGCGGCGATGATGTGCTGCGACGCATGCGATCGCGGTTATCACACGTTTTGTATCGGACTTGAAATGCCGCCGAATGGGACTTGGCACTGTCCAGAGTGCAAAGGTTGCTGACCTGCAAAAACAATTCGACCAACTTTCGTTAATGTTCATATTATTCTTTTTCACTCAATATTTTTTATTTTTCTTCCTTTTGTTGAAATGCCATTTTCTAATATTTGAGGCACTTTCAGCTATGGACGAACAATTGAGGAAACGATATCTCAGTGTACTCACTGTAAAGGAATCCAAACCGGGTGAAGGGCGGCAAGGGATGCCGTACTTGGACTTGAAAAGCTCAACACGAGAGGCATTTGTTGAGCGAAATTTCGAAAAACCCCAAAAGAGGAAGAGGGGAAGGCCGATTAGTAAGGCTTAAGGTTCCCCAAATGAGGGAAAAGAGCGTCAGATGGAATGGAAAAGTCCGAGGAGATCCGCCAATTTGTTCGGTTATCTGTCTGTTCATATTTTTCAAGTTTTTGTATTAAAGAAACGAATAAAAATATTCATATTTTTCTTTATGCTACGGGTTAATTTATCCTCGTTATTGCGCATATTATGTTCTCAAATGTTATTAGGYKTATTTTCAGCTTWGTCCGATGTCGAGCATATCTAGCGGCGTTGACTTAACCGTGAAATACCAAAGACTTGCTGTTGAGTTTGTCAAGGTGGCCAATTTCGATGAAATTTGCAATATCTGAGAGTAACAAAGGGAATAGTGAAACTGAAAATTGGGTGCACGAAAAGTTGGCTTTCTCTTTCTTTTTGATAATATTTTTCAACATGTCCAGGTCGTACTTCCTAGATTCCCAATTATTCGAAGGGTTCAGGTTCGGAACCAGATCTCTGTGCTTAAAACCGCACTGTTGGCAGAGCAGTCTAAATCGGCCGATTTGGGAAAGGAACTCGCCCTGAAAGAGACGGGCCTTTTCAGACTTGAAAATGAAAGGGATTCTCTCCTCTTCCGCAACGAYCAACTCCTGAAACGGGTGGAAAGTCTCCAGGAAGGTATGGACGCTCAACAGGCGACCTTTGGCATGGCGAAGGGCAAAAAGGTGGACAAATTTACTTAATTTTATTACCATTTTGACGGGAGGTTTTTGTTTTTGGTTTGTTTGATTTATTGTGACGGCCTCCCCCAACAGAAACACAAAGAAGCGAACCTTCGTCTGGTGGCCGAAAGTTCGCGAATGCACCAACAGGCGTTGAGCGGGGCGACCGCCTCCGATCCGCTCTCTGTGCTCGAGGGGGAACTCGAGAGGAAAATAACGGAGAACGGCGAACTTCATTCAAAGGTCGAGATGGGGGGGGGGGAATTGGATTTTGGACATATCACACAATTTTTGATATTTTTTTGAATAAATTATATCGGTAAATCCCTTAAGATTTTACTCTTATGTCAGTCAGTAAATGCTAATCTTTATATGTTTAGCTATTCGACGTTGAAAGGCGTTTTGACGACACTGTGACCGCATATATTCGTCGAATTGATGATTTGGAGAAGGAAAACGAAGCCCTAAAAAATGCGAATTCGCCTTCGTCCATTGCCAAACC
Source organism: Globodera ellingtonae (assembly GCA_001723225.1). NCBI lineage: Eukaryota > Metazoa > Nematoda > Chromadorea > Rhabditida > Heteroderidae > Globodera > Globodera ellingtonae. The sequence continues at coordinate 486,875 of MEIZ01000019.1, read as the reverse complement.
GAATTTTGACTCCAATGGCCAAAGTCCTCTGACGGAGACRAACGATTTGGCCGCCGATGGCCTTTTATGCTCTTCCCACAATTTGGTGGCTGTCTCCGTCGTCCCCCARTCGCTGGRCGACCGGAYAATGTACAAAGACAGAGAGTTGGAACTGCCCATTATTACTTCTTTTAGTGGTGGAAAACCGTCGGATTCGGGGCTTTCGTCGAGCTTTGGAGATCGAACAGAGCCCGAGTCGTTCGAGCATAATGACAACTCCGGGGACACGACGCTGTCAGAGAAATACTCCGTTGAGAGAATGTCCGCCCTCGGGAAATCTCTTCATCACGCCACCGGACGGGCGACTTATTACAAACAGGAGGTGGTGGATGGGTGGATGTTGGCCGGGGGGGGGACTTATACAACCAGATTTGGTGTAATAGCAATTTCTTTTTGTGCTTTTGCATCGTTGTTCAGCATGGCTCAGATGGAAGCCATTTTGTGAGTGAGTCGCAGGTTCGATTCCTGTTCGATGCCAATCTTAGATTGGGCTGCGAAGAATGAAGTCAGCTGTTAGTCACTGTCCAAAGGCTACCGGTGTTTACGCTCTTCGCAAATGAACGCCGCGCATTTCGTTAGGCTTTTCCTCTGATTGTTTCTTAACGGAAAAGCCCTCCATTCAATGTGCCACAATCTTTTTTTGTTTTGCAAATTGAGGCTAAACAGTTTAAAAATGCATTTTGAGCGMTTTTGTTATAGAAAATCAATTAAAACAAAAAAAAATTTCTGAATTTGGATCCGGTGTTAGAAATTCGTGYCCTATGCATACTTTTAAATTCTTTACCATTGCCTGTTTTTAAGTGCGAGGAACTGCTCAGGAAGGCCATTAGTGATCAGACGCACATCGGGACGTTGGAATCGCACAATTCCGAGCTGGCCACCAAATGCCGTTTACTTAATGTGGGCCATTTATTGGGCATTCCCGGCTCCKAAATTATATTTARTGATTRTAATYTGAAATTTT
>MEIZ01000019.1:431957-443779 GCA_001723225.1 Globodera ellingtonae | reverse complement strand
GGGGGGTGTGGACAGGACACACTTGACGTGAAAAGAACGCCGGTCATAAACTTTAATTTGCAGAGAGGAAGGCGCTCAATTGTGTCCGACTGATGACACATTTTGTGACTCATCAGCAGCCGAGGAGGATGAGCTGTCCGCGATGGCGGTGGCGTCCATGTTGAGTGCGAAGAATAAGCTGGAGATGGGCGTAGGGAAGACGGAGGCTGACGAAGAGCAGGGAAAGGGCGTGGGACTTGAAGCTGTTCAGCGGCAAGCCCTTTATCAGCAGCAACAACAGTTTTTGCTGCCCTCTTCCTCCGTCTCGTCAGCTGTACACCAACCGCATTTCCCAGCACAACAACTCACTTCTTACACGCAGAATCCGCTGATCGACGTCATCGGACAGGAGAATCGKCAAAGAGTGCCGTCGGCGCCGATGATGGTACTGCCCCAACATGCGTCAACGACGGTCCCAACATCGTCCGCTTTAGCCGCTGCGGCGTGGATTGCGTACGGAGGATATGTGGGACCCGAGGGAAGGTGGGCTCCAAAGAGAAAAAAGGGGAAATTGAGGCTTTTGAACAGGTACAGGTTAATGCCGACAGGGACAGAAGGACGCACTGCCGGAGGCTATGGAGAAGGAGGGGGAAGGGAAGCAACGACGACGGGGATGAGTTTTCAAAGTTTATGAGATGATTTCAATGATCAGACATAAATATTACAAGACTCCGTATGCGATCATATTTATTCCGAATCCGCCCCCCCCCTCCGCAATAATCCCCCACCTTTCCATGCCTCCTGCTGTTCCCCCCCTTCCACCCTCTGCTCCCTATGATTATCCCGCGGAGAGTAAATGTTTTATTCAATTCCCAAAATCCCGTCAATCGATTTTGGTGCGTAGGATCGCCAGAAAAGGAAGAAGAAGCCGAAGCCGAGTTTTCCAACCCCCAACCCTTTGATGGAGAAACGGTCGGCGAAGGACCGGTTGGGGCTGGGGGGGGGGGCTGAGTTGTTAGTGGGCGGGAGGGACTTTGTCCGTGGGCCTTCCGTTGTCCATTCGCTTCCCAGCGGCAAATACCCCCAGGGGACGAACGCATCTCCGCCAAATCGCCCCTTCGCCAACATTTCCTTTCCATCGACGCGATGACCACAATCGCGCACCTTCACTCTCTAACATTGAGGGCCCAGCAGTTGGTCGTCCACAGGAAGTCCATCTGTCACCCCCCCCCCCAAAAACCCGTCTATTTATCCTTTTCTTCTTTGCCCATTTACCGGCGGTTGTTTTAACACTTTCTCTAAAAGTTTCCCTCCAAATTCGCAGGCCATAGCTTAATGAGGGCCACCGATTCGTGGGTCGGCTTATCGGGTGGAGGACACGGCCTGCTGTTGGTTTTCGGGCTGTTTCTGGTGCTGCTGCCTTTAACGGAGTCAATCTCTGACGGAGCATTGAAACTGAATGCCAAATGCAAAGTATTAATCGGAAAGTCAATGGCCCAAAAGCGGCTTTGACACATTTTCAAATAGGAAAAACACCGTACCTGCACTACAATCTTCCCGTTAAGGACCTTTTTATGTGTACGGTACAGAACAAATGTGTTCAGCTGGAATCCCTACAAAGTTCATTCGAAAATGCCACCATTGGCAAGGATTTGTACAACGAGTTGGACAAGGTCAGCGATTGTCAGTCATTGTGGCAAGGCTTTTTATTTGATTGTCTCAACCTCAGAACATCGATTACGGCTGCATTTTCACTTCCGGCTGCATGGAGGAGTGCAATCGGTGTCCTCTGTGCATGACCAGCAAACAGCAGGTCAGTCGACCCATCCGCCGATGTTCATCAAACGGACTGATCAGACAATCGATCAGTCGCTGATTCAAATCATATTTTTTCTTCCTTAAGCTCGTCGATGTTCTCTCGGGAAACAAACGGTCCATGGAAGGTAATTCCGGGGGCATCCCGGATAATTTTGTTGAATTGTCCAATTTTGTCGAAGGGGAATGTGCCGTGCTGGTGAACTGTGCCGGAGAATGTGTGCAACAGGCCAACCACGACCTGAACAAGATCAGCTTCTGTCTCCGGTACGCCCCCAACCCGCGATAATAAAATAAAATTTTTTTTTTCGGCACAAATGCGCTTTTCACTGCTTCGACGGGTCCTGCCCAAAGTGTTCGGCATTCGTGACGAGGATATTYAACCAAATTTGCATTGCAGCTGACTTTCGGCGTCGGATTATGGAATGGAAAGTGCGCGCGGTCTTGGGGGACGAATTGCAAATTTAGTGCCCGCACTTTCAGGGTCACTGTTACGAGATGTTCAGAGCCATCGTTATGGCAAAGTTCGAGGACGAATTTGTGAGGACGGGCGCCACCCCGTCGATTGGGAGCAGGCACGGGGGAGGAGCTCAAAACAACCGACTGCTCAGACGCCACTAGACGAAACTGAAACAAAATAAAACAATCAACCAGCCAAAAATTCTCAAAATGGAAGTACAACTCGCGAACCCCACCCGCCCATTGCTGTTCCAATTTTCCAGTATTTATAACTTTTGCACACATTGTCATTCCCTTTTCACAAACAAAAAGTTTATCAAAAGTGAAAGGGAAACGAAGCAAGCAAAGACATTGTCTAATAAACGAATTAGCCGATGTTCAGCTTCGTCCGCATTGGTTGGCCCCTTAGGCGTTGATCGAATTCGCCGTCGGTGTCGAGACGGTGGAGGCCGCCAAAGTCTGTCTGAGTGTGTCGCGCACCCTCTCAACGCCTTCTTTTTGTGCTTCGATGTTTTTCTCCGAATCGCCAAGCAGAGACTCTACTCTCTCGCTTAAATTAAGCAAAAGTGCTCGAATGTGAGCCCGCCATTTTCCATTTACATTTCCGTTTGAATGTAAGCGATTCTCTTCTCCACATTTTGTTTGGCCTCCTCCAGGTCCTGCTTGATCAACACGGGTCCAATCAGCTTGAACACGCCGGCGCCACTCTCCAACCGATCCAATTCCTCCAAATGCATTTTCATTATATACGTCGGAGGGGCCAGCGAGGCCCAAAATCATTGCAACTCACTCACCTCTTTRACCATGGAATTCTCTGTCAATTGGCTCTCCAATTGTCGTCTGTTCGACATGCATTTGGCCCGGTCTAAAGCATATTAAATGGAAATGATTACAATAAAGCTCCCACCTTTCTCCAATTGTCGCAGCTTCTCAAATTCGGTTTCAAATTTTGACTTTATCTCTTCCAATTTGACCATTTTGAATCCTTGTAAATAGAAAAGACACAATTTTTTATTTTATTCGTTAATTAATTAATTGGTATTTATTGGACGTGGACCATTTGCACAGACAATACTTTTTCTCGCGTAAAAAACAATAATAAATGACGAAATAATTGTTGGTATAAGTTAAGCCTTTGCGCATTAATTAGAAATTTATGAACAAATGGAGACGGAATCAATTCGAATTAAGCACAAAACGTTACAATAAACGCCGCTTCGCTGTTTTTTTGAAGAGCGGCGAATTAGTGAACTTCAAATAGCCCCTCTGGAGCTGTTCGTCCCGTGTCGGGTAGCCGGTGTCCCAGTAATGGTCGGGGGTCTTCGGAAATTGACCGGAGCAAACAGATTGGGAAGACGACTTCCGCTTTTGCTTTGTCTCCCGTGCCAAAACGACCCTTTGACGAAAATTAAAACAATGCTAAAGTTTTGGGAATGCACCTTTCATTTGACGATGCCAATTGTTTCGATTTGTTGAGATTGAACAGCCCAGCAACTCTGCATTCGGGATGAGTAGTGAAGTTGATTTTGAACCTAAACAGAACAAAAAAGAAAGTTCATCAACTCCTTTTTTCACACTTTGTCTCCCTTGTCAAAATCCGATTGCGCGGAGTGTCCGCCGCTGTCCCTTTGGGTTTGATGCCATTCCGTTTTGCCTGCAAAAAGCGGTGGGACCGGTTGGTGGATGGCTTTGTCCCCCAAAAACCCACCCATTCTCGACAAACATCCCACAGAAAAGTTGTTGGAGCGTCTGTTTTGATGGCCCTCGGGTTGCAGTGGGAAATGGAGCATCGGTAGCCCGCATTGAGCAGGGCGGACCGAAAGGTGCTCATTTTGGGCGCGGGACACTTCACCACGTTCATCAGCTGGTCGTGTTCGTAAAAGAGAGGCACGTCGTGCAGTTCCTCCGAAAGCACCGTCAGAAGACCCTCCAGACGCTCGCGAGTGCCCAATTTGGCGTCCCCGGCTTTCGGGCAGTTGAGTCTGAAGCAATCAAATGGGCCAATTCGATGCAAAATCCGAACATTGCAAGCAGCTTGCCGACGAACTCGGCATCGCAAGTTGGCGCCACCCAAATGGGGCCGCCCGTGTGGACGGCCGTCCCGCCACAATGCGCGCACGTTGCGACGAGTCCGCCGTCCCTCGACGTGCCCTGCCCTTYGGTAAGGCGAATCAGATYGGACTGAAAGTGGGCGTTCGAGAAACGGACGCTGGCCCCGTTGACACTCTTTTTGAGCARAGGCTGTAAGTCCAAACTTTGGCAGGTGGMGCAACAGTGCATRTGGGCAAGTTTTCTGAAGCAAAACGAWAGCCTTTTTTAGGAAAGTGAAATAGCAAAAGCATTTTAAAACTCACGTCACGCTGTCTTTGGCCATAGCCGCTCCCGACCGAATTCGGACAAAACACCGGACGTAAAAGTCGACGCTGACGGAGAGAAGCGGCACAATGTAACGCTTGTGACGGTTCGCGTGGCCGTCGATCGCGCGGAGCAAAATGCGAAGAGCCTTAAGGAGAAATGTGTGGAAGTGGGGCCGAACCGTCGCAAACCAATTCATGGCAAGACTTGTGCCTCAGCGGGACCGAGCCGTATTTGTTGAAACACGCCTCGGCGGTATTTCCGCAGAGAATTGCAGTGTCCGTGCAAGTGACCATCAGCAGACCTGAGACAGATAACTTTTTCATGCCAAAATGTTCTCCGTCCGTATACCTTCGTCCATCACTGCCTGMACACCGGCGTCCAGAAAGACGGAGGCCGAACCGTACGGGTCCAAGTCGACGGCATGAAACCTCTTGCCGAACTTGCGATGCGCCATCATCAAATCGCTGAAAAGGCAAATCCAAAAATGGGGCCGATGTCACAGACATTGCGTCGGAAAAGACCGCCTCGACTCTGTCCTGGACGCCGTTCAGCTGCACATTCCGCCGAATTGCCTCGACCGCCCTCTCCGAAAAGTCGTTGGCCAGAACGCGCTCAACATTGGGCACTTCCAAAGCAAAGCGAATTGCGCGCAGACCGGACGCAGACAGAGCATCGAGCACACGGATTCCACCCCCATCCTTAAAATTCAGATCAGAAATAGCAAATAAATTCAATCCAAAACGCCCACCAGCARTTGTTGTGAGGCAAGAGGATGGCGGGCTGTATTTGACTCCGTAATTTTCCTTTGTTTAGCCGCCGGTTCACTCGCTGTTCCCTCCTTCGACTTTTGCTCCTCCTTTTTGGCCTCYCTTTCGGCTGTGAACGCCCTCARAACGATGACCCTAAATTCCTTAAGGTGGRAACAATGCAGCCTCTGCTTGGTCTTTGTAATCCAACGTCAGGTCCCGGTTGAACTCCTGCACCGGGTTGTAGAATGTCTCGCCGCCATCGGTCGGTGTGCTTATTCTCGCCAATCCCTCCGTAACTTCGGCCACTTCGTCTGCCGAATTAGCAACGCTTCCGCTTTCAATTTGTTCTTTTTTGCACTGCACATCGACAAATTCAATCTCCATTCTTTGATTTTTTTTTACTAAAAAATTAAAAAATGAGATGAAAAAATAAACAAAAATGGTAATAGTAAAGCTGGTGCCCAGGCAAAAATTTCCAAGCCGGAAAAAAAGTGCCACCCCCCTCCTCCATGATTTGTAAACACTGCGGCTCATCAATTTGTTAACAGATTTTTGCAACAAAATTTTAAGGTTTTTGAGTTTTTAGAGGGAGGTTTTTGAAAATTTGGCGATCTGTCACTAAAAATTTCAAATGCCCGTATCTGGGTTCGGATTAGAGTGCGGCAAAATCAAATTTGCGGATCCTGTTGCAGGATTGGAATTCAAAATTTTTTGCAGGATCGGATCCTGCAGGATTAATCCTGCAAATCCTGCAATCCTGCATTTAGAATTTGCAGGATCCTGCGCAGGATTGCAGGATTGAGTCAAAATTTTTCAAAAATCAATTTTGGCCTAAAAAATAGGATTCCTCCCCGGTCCTTCGGGAGCGGGCAAGTCGGGGGCGGGGTTAGCCATGTCGGGGATCGGGGACGTCCAAATTTTCGTGTTGGGGCAGGCACGTAGCCAGGATTTTTTTCCGGGGGGGGGGCAAAAAGTCGATTTTTAGGGGGGTGTATTTTTCCCATTTTAAATCGATTCTTAGGGCTATGTTTTTCCTTTTATTGCATTTTTGTTAAGCAATTTTTGCGCAGTGCCGATAGGCGCCGCCGAGAAAATTTGAATTTTTGACTAGATTGTTAGGAGATTTTCAACCAAAATTAAAAAAATCGGCCTTTTTTGATGTTTTTTTAGGAATGGGAGGGGTCGGCGGTGCCGATAGGCATCGCCGGAGAAAATTTTTGGGAATTTTAATGAATCTTGTTAAGAAAAGTGTAAAGTGCAAAACAATAGAGTCCCCTATGGTTTTTTTTAATTTCGGGGGGAAGGGCATGCCCCCCCCCTGGCTACGTGCCTGGGTCGGGGGTGAAGAAAATGTTATCAATAAAATTTTTTCATATAATTTCAGCAATGTCTTCAGTGGGAAAGCATAAAATATATTAATTTTTTAAATCCATTTATCATCTTCAAACACCTTAAGAGTAATGGCGATTTGTAATTTGTGAAAAAAAATTGTGGGTGTTCATCATGTTTGACTTGATTTTACAAAATCAGAAATATTTTTTATTATTTTTAGAAATTGTTTCCTCCGCTATAGATGCTCACTGAAAGTTCTAAAAAAAAATTTAGATGGTCGGGGGTTTGAACCCCAACCAAAACCTTTCGCACCCATAGCATTAACCACTACAYCACAACATTATTGGATGTAAAATGGCCCTTTACTAAATTTAATACTTGCAGGATCCGCAGTCAAATTTGCGGATCCTGTTGCAGGATTGGAATTCAAAATTGTTTGCAGGACCGGATCCTGCAGGATTAATCCTGCAAAAGCCCAAAAAGTGCAGGATTGCGGACCGGATCCTGCAAAATCCTGCGCAGGATCCGGTCCTGCGCCGCACTCTAGTTCGGATTTGACGGAGGCCTGGATCCAGAAAAATCCAGGTCTAACCTATACATGCAATTGAAATGTTATTAAGCTTTTTGCTTTAATTTGAACATTAAAATTTCGGTCTTTTCTATTTACCTAGGTCGAGCGTTCAATTCGCACTCTCGTTCCCATTTATTGTCGCTATTTGCCTAAGTAATTTCGGTATGGCTTCACGCAGACGTGCAATTGGTGTTGGGGCTGTGCAAAAAAAGCAGGACATGCAGGTTTTTAAACTATTATACTTTTATTCGACGTAAATTCAAAAGGCCAAATTCCAAGCGAAAGGAGACCAATTGGCTGGCGAACAGTTGCAGCAGTTTACCAATCAGTTGGGAATGTTCACACAAAAATTGGAGGAATTTGCGATGAAACATCGGGACGAAATACGAAAAAATTCCCAATTTAGACGTTACTTCCAGGAAATGTGTGTAACCGTAGGAGTCGACCCTCTTGCATGTATATTTTTGTGAAAAAAAACGAATAGCCAAACTTCCTACTAAAAACTAAATTTCTTGCCAAATTTCAGCTAGCAAAGGATTTTGGGCAGAAAAACTTGGCGTTGGCAGTTTTTACTATGAACTCGCCGTTCAAATAATCGAAGGTGTTTTTTTAACTACAAAGGGAATGGAGCGCGGTGTTCTTTTTCAGTTTGCATGTCGACGACGCATTTGAATGGTGGGCTAATTACTGTTGATGAACTGAGGAACCGATTGATGCGGTCACGTTCACGGACCCGGAAAGAACCAATTTCCCAGTGAGTTTAATTTAAAAAGCTTTTTCTCCTGATATTAACATATATTTTTAAATTTTTTGCTAAATTTACCATTCTTAAATCCCAACACAGCGATGACGTGATCCGCGCTGTCAAGAAGCTGAAGGTGCTTGGACACGGATTTGAACTGGTTTCTCTGGGAGGCGACCGTTTTCTGATCCAAAGTGTGCCCGGGGAACTGAGCATGGACGACGTGCGGGTGTTGCAGCTGGCGGAAGAAACCGGCGGTCACGTCAGTGAGGCATTGGTCGTAAACCGGCTTAGATGGGAAGAACAGAGGGCGCGATGTGTGCTGAATCGGCTGGTGAAAGACGGGAGAGCCTGGGTGGACGAGCAGGAGACGGACATTGGCGCCGCATTTTGGTTCCCATCTCTCTTTTTGGAGCAGTACAGCAGCTCGGGCGGAATCGATGAACCACCCCTCGCTATGAAAGAATGATCGCTGCCCATACAGTCCGGTGTGGATAAACCCCTGTTTCTGACCGCAAAAAACCCCATGCTCACGCAATGAAACCGGACCCGATTAAAGCAATTTTTGAGAATTGCGATTCTTCATGTTTCCCCTATAATTCTYAAGTCGATTAGAGAATTACTGGGTGCATTTAAGCAAACGAACTTTTTTATACATATATCATTTGGTTCGATCGTTTCAATGCTAAATTTGGTAAGTCAACATATAAATGATTTTAATATTAAAAAAAGCTCCAGTTATGTCGCTCTTTTTTCGGCTTCTATGAGTTGGTTCGTCTCATTCAACAGGAATGTCTAAAGAATTAAGGAGTAGCTATTGTAAACGTAGTGTAGCAAAAATAAAGATTTATCTCATAGTTAGAATTCGCTTCATCCGAATTTTTTTTTCTTCAAATAAACCAAGTTCTAGGGGGTTTAGGGACCATTTTCCCTAATTCTGAATCGCAACCCAGAATTCGAACAATTTCTCTAACATTCTAATTCAAGAATCATATGGGTGATTTTGAGGACTAAATTGAGTTTAAGAAAGAAATGGAGGTCAGAATCGGTCTCTACGCCCCCAAACCCAAGAAACACGTGTGACTTTTTAACCCTATTGTTGTGGATGTTCATGCGATGCCGGCCTCGAAACTCCCTCGTCACAGTGGGCGCTATGTTCAAAACAACATAACCCACTTTACCGACTGAGACACCAGATCCCCAAGGCGTACTTAAATTCTTCATAAGCATTTTCCACCAGTGCTTAGTCGGACGGTCCTGGTCAAGCAAATTTTTGAAGGTTTCATCCTTAAGCTGATCCGGAAGACACTGAGCCAGCGCTTGGAGGGCGCGATTGTTTTCGGACAGGCGGTGGTAACAGCGGATAAGATGTTTTAGGAGCCGATGCGATGGCTCCTTCGACAGTTGAATGACCATTTTGCCCTAAACACATAGTCTATTTTAGTAAAGATATATGATGAATGAATGATGAACGAAACTCAAAAAGCATTTTGAATAATTATTAATCGTTTTAGTGGACATAATTTTTAAAATGCCTTTCGGTCAAAAGGCATAGCTAAACCTACTCCCTGGAGCTAATTCGGCTCGGCCAAAAGAAACGTTGTCCTCCCACAATATAATCTTACCAAAACCATAGCAACATGCGAGAAGCGTTCGTACGTTTGACACACATAAGAAAGGCCGATGTCATCGAGAAGGACCTTTTGAAGAATAAATGTTGCGACGGTGCGCGAGAGCTCCGTGCCTTGCTCCATAATTCGCAAACAGAGAGGGATGATCTCAGTCGAAAGCAGGAACTTGACCACCTTAAAGCGATTGGCAGTTAATGGACAATTTGAGAAAAATTGGAGAATTTGCACCTACCTCTTTTTCATCAGTTTTCACCAAGGCGCCGAGAACACCCAGAGAAGTCAGTCTAAGGTATTCGAATGGCCGAGAGTCATTGGTCGTGTGGAGGAACGGATAAAGATACAGCGGAATCTTTGCTGTAAAAAATTCAAACGAAATGGATTTTGTTCCAGTTTCCCATTCCCACAACCCCCCCCGAAGCAGTTTCATGTCTAACTTTTTTAAAACTCAACCAAATAAAGCAAACAAGATGTCATTCGAAAGCTCTAAATAAGAAGAATCATTTTGGGGAAAAAGGGCGATTCAATGTTTTTGAAAAGTTCAATATGAAAAAGCGAGGTTTTACAAAGTTGTTGAAATATTTTTCAACAAGTCAAAAGCTTAGAGCTTTCGTATGGAATGAGCTTAAAAAAGTATACTTTCAAATGAAATGTACCGCCCCCTTCATTTACCGTCCAAAAACTGCTTGCGCGTGTTTCGATGGGAGGCAATGCATTGCATCAGTGCCAACGCGTTGCAGACGCGGTTTGACTGGGCAGCTGTGAGCGTAGGTGGCAAAATGTAAGGATAGATACTGATGATTTCTTGGAGGAGCACGCTGAGACAGAAAAAAATATTCGGTATTGTCCAGGACAGGCACGTACCAGACTCCCCCCTCCCAAATACAAATTAATTTCTCCACCTGCGAAAAATTCGAAAATTTCAAAAGAAATAAAACTAAGCAGTTTTTGAATGTCTCACTGGCGTCTAGGCACCGCCACGCAGCTTCCAAAATTCATAAACGCGTATATTATTTATAAGAGAAATGATTTTGCAAAAATTGTGTCTAAATTACCTCACAGTTCCATAAGAGTACCACAGCCAAACAGCAAGGTCTTCCACTCCCTCGCGCCGTTTGCTTAAAAAAGTTTCATGTCCATTTTACGGATAAATGGCTAGTGGCGGCGGTGGCACCAAAAGTTTTCAAAAAAAAGATTGAAAAATTAAAGAGTGGACATTTCTTCGTTTTCTCTAAGTAAAATGTCCGACGACGCCTGTCGATGTCGTCATTTTCTATAACTTTTCATGAAGCTAAATCAATTCGTAATTTGTTGTGCTCGACTGTTAGTTCTGACAATGACAAACAATAAAGGCAAACCTGATTTGCAACAGGGCATTTTCACGCTTTTCGTGTTCTCTCAGTTCACGAATCCAATGACAAATTTGTTCAACGTCTTTTTCCTTATTATTCTCATCTTTATTCGACGAAGCTGTTGCCGTTGTTGTTGTCGATGTCGACTGAATACTGGCAGTATTTGGCGATAGCAATTTCTCCATTCAATTTGACAAATGCGCTAAAATAAAGCGGATATCGCGTCCAAAAGGGACGGACCTCAACTCGTCGTTTTTTCGTTATAACTTCTTCAGAAACTAACATTTTCAACCATTCGAAAGCGTGCAATTTGAGTGCTTTTGCATTAACCGATTAGAATTGTTGAAAATAATAAATCTTTGGCGTTCTGTCATTTTAAAAGAAGTAACAAATGGAATCGACTGTCCGCACATCGAACGTAGGCGACGGAGCACCACGATTGGGCGCGCCGATTGGGCGCGGCACGATTGGGCGCCGGCACGTTCGGTACCGGCACGATTCGGTGCCCGAAGCAAACCAAACAAAATTGGTATCATACAAAACTCTCAGTATGCTGAACCTTTGACCAAGCTAAAGCTAACCGATTCGTCTTTTCAAAAAAAGGTTATAGGTTTAAAACCTTGAAAATTGCCATTTTTGTCGTGGTGACGTCATAACTTTCTTTGTTTAAGTCGAATCGTTAGCTTTTGCTTTGTAAGCTTCTACTATTACATGCTTTCGAATGATACCAAGAATGTTTGGTTTGGTTGACTTTGAACAAAGTTTTAACGAAAAACTTGTCGGCGCCCAATCGTGCCGCGCCCAATCGTGCGCGCCCAGTCGTGCGCGCCCAATCGT
>MEIZ01000019.1:408002-420311 GCA_001723225.1 Globodera ellingtonae | reverse complement strand
TGAAATAAAATAAATCATAACATTGGCATTAGTCAATACCGCTGACGATTCATCCACCGAACGACGGAAAACAGAAGATGGAAGATTGGCCCGGAAAGTTGGGAAATCGCTTTTATCGATGGTCAAATCAATGGGGCCGGTCTTCGGTGTCTTCGTCTTAATCACTGAAGGATTCTAAAATTCGACTTTGAAAGTGAGTATCGGTGTGTCCATGTTTCCGCCCCTACCGCTTCTGTTTCCTTCTTGCTCTCTTTGCCGTCCGGAATTTCTATGAGCGTCATTGATGTGGACGTGTTCTCATCGCAAATGAAAAAACTTTTGCGTTGAATTTGAATAATGTCTCCACACTTCACGTTTTTCAGGGCAGCCTCGGCCAACAGAGTGCCAACATGCTGAAATCGTGTGCATTTGGCATGAAAAGAACAGACAACCCCACGCGAATTTGACTCACCACACTGTCCCGGTTGACAAGCTCTTTCCACTCCTCCTCCTTGCCAATGATCGATTTGCTGATCAGATGCTCATATCGGACGGTGTTTATTGCAAAGTTCTCCGCATGGTTTGCCAGCCAGGTGACCTTCATCGTCTTCTTGTAGTCCTAAAAGCACGGGAAATATGTAAAGTTCGGTCCGTCGTCCGTCCAGACTTTGTTGTCCAAGTCCAAATCAACCTCCACCGACGCCATTCGGCCCCCATCCTCCCCCTCGTCTCTCCGCACTTCCGCCACTTTCATATTGCCCCAATTCACAAAGGTGACAGTGTCCCCGACTTGGAAGCAGTCGACGTCCGTTCTCTCCACCAGCAAGTCCGGGCCGAACCAAACCTCTTTAGAGTCCCCATCGGGCTTCTGGAAAATGCTGTTGCTATTTTGGAATTTGTTAACATTGTTCACACATAAAATTCGTGTCAGATAAAACTGATAACAAAATGAGATAGTGTACCTTCGGATGAAGCGGCACCCGCCTGTACTCCTCCTCCACAAACTGACGAATTTTCACCGGCACGAGCGTGGCGGAAGTGCCGTCGAGTGCCGTATATCGGGACGCCACCGGATCGATAACTTTCCTGTTGAAGGCCCAAACTTTGTCCCATTCCATCGTGACAACTGAACGGCTCCCGCCCTGAGCCAGGATGAACTGCTTGAGCCCCTCGACGGTCAGACCCCGGCGGATTATCCCACGGACTGTGGGCATTCGCGGATCGTCCCAGCCAGAAACGATGCCCTGCTCGACCAGCCAAGTCAGCTAAATGGGGAATGGCATATTAACAATGGAATTGAAATCGCATCGTTTGCCCACCTTCCGTTTGCTCATCACTGTGTGAGTCATGTTCAGCCGCGCAAATGCCCAAATGCGTGGCTTTCGTAGTCCGAGCGCGTCGCAGATGAAATAATACTGCTCGTCCCGGTCCATGTACTCGGTGGTCCTCAAAGCGTGAGTCACTCCCTCCAGACTGTCGACGATGGGACACGCGAAGTCGTAGGTCGGATACACTCTAAAATAGGAAAACCTTTTTTTAAAAAAGTTTATCCGATTTTGGGATGTGGTGGCGTGAAAAGCAGCAGCGGATTTGCCATGACAAACGGCACTTTTATGTTCATTAGTGTCTTTTAAGCCTAGGTTTGGACAAAATTTTGAAGACGAATGTCCCACTTGTATTTGTCCCCATGCCGCACATGACTTTCGCTCTTGCATCGGTAAATTGTCGGGTCCCGCAACGCCCCGTTGTTGTGTCTCATGTCAATCTTGACCCGCACGCAGCACTGCTGTCCACGCTCGGACCCATTGAGCATTTGCCCCCACAAAGCCATGTTCTGCTCGACAGCTGAACAGTTTGCTCTTCTTTCCATGACAGAATTCCAAATCTAACCGTTTCCACGGTTCCGCGATTCGACCCTTTCCTCGCGCTCTTTCCGCATTTGTTCCGCCTCAGTGTCGTCGACATAAGCCTTCCCGGTGCTCAACAACTGCTCACAAAAGTCCAACAATGCGTCAAAATGGTCCGATGTTCTGCTCATTCTGTCCCATTCAACTTGCAGCCGACGAATGTCTTCTTCAATGACCTCAAATTTAAACCAAATGTAACCCAACAAAAAGAATTAAAATATTGTAACACCAAAATCATGGGCAGGGCCGTAGCCAGGGGAGGGGCCGAGGGTCCATGCCCCCCCCCCCCAAAATGTTTTTGTGTGAAAAAAAATATATAAAAAATTTACATTTTTGAAAAATTCGAAAAACGTCAAAATTTGATTTTTATGCAATTTTTGTAACAAAAAGGTAACAACGCTAAAAAATTAGCCGAAAATCCAACTTTTTGGGGAAAAATCGTTTAATAAAAATTCAATATAATGGAAAATGCACCACCTACGAATCGACTTTTTTTTTTGGCTTCCCCCCCCCCTCAAAATTTTTTTCTGGCTATGGCCCTGATAGTGAGTATGTATATTCATCTGAAAAGGTCTCATTCCATTTTTACCAAATCAAAACAAACCTCCTCAAAGTGCGCATTTTCCTTGGCCGGATTTGTGTCATCGAAGCGCAGAATCAGCTGACCGCTGAAGCTCTGCTGGTAGAACTGATTTAGCAATGCCGCTTTTGCATGACCAATGTGCAAATAGCTAAAAAAACATTTGCATAAATACGCAATTTGGTCGCTAACAGGAATGACCCTAGAGCCCTGCACCAATTTAATTGGGATTTGCTGTTTAATACTTGCAACTTGCTGTAACAAATAAGCAAATAAACCCACCCGCTTGCTTCCGGCGGGAAACGCACCACCACCTTGCCCATCTCGGCACCTTCCAACTCAACGAACTTGCCCTCATCACGCGTCTGTTTCGCCATTTACCAACGTATGTATTTAGTAAATTTGTGCAATATTCTAAAGTTGCATGAAAATTTTAAAAAGCCTAGTAGGCTACGCTAAGAAACAGAAACAAACTTTTAGCTAAGATTTAAATTCAATTTTTGGAGCGAAAGTATAGATTAAGTCATGGTCCGAAGCGGGTCAGTTCCGTCCCGCCAATCCTCACCCTGACAAAAACCAGTAAGATTCGAATTCTACGGGCCCGAGTACCCTAGAAACTAGGGTGGGTCACGGTCGGTTTTAAACCGGGGGTACCGGTTTTCGGTTAGGCCGGTTTTGCGACCCCCGGTTTTCGGTTTCGGTTTTAGGTCGACACCCGGTTAACCGAAAACCGAAACCGGTTTTTAGCAATTTTTTTGGTTGGACGAATTCAGTTTTTTTAAAAATCAAAGTTGAGAAAAAAAGAATTTTTGAAATAAATTTATCACATCTTTCTGAGTTTTTGCTTCAATTTTCTTAAAAAAGATTGCAAATTTTTGTAAAATTTTCCCGCCGGGCATCCACACTTTACGTAAACTTTTTTTTTTTTTAATTTTCCGAAAAATGCGTAATTTTGCTAAATACCCGACGGCGCCTATCGGCATCGCCGGATGCTTCCATTTCTAAAAACTTTAAAAAACTTTGAAATTTGAAAAAAATTGCGTAAGAAAAAGGTAATAACCCCCCAAAAATGCACCCCCCTACGACTTTTTTTTGCTTGCCCCGAAAACTTTCTGGCTAAGGCCTTGCCAGTGCTCTATTTAGGCCTATTTTTCTTTTGAGGCGTGGGAGGGGGGGGGGTCGGCGGTGCCGATAGGCGCCGCCGAGAAAATTTTGAATTTTTGACTCAATTTGTTAACAGATTTGCGCCCAAAAAATATAAAAATCCGGTCATTTTTTGAAGCTTTTTAGGGAAGGGTCCGGGGAAATTTTTCTGTGAGATCTAACGAATTWGTTAAAAAAATTGGTCCAATAATTACCAATTTTACAAAAAGAAAATTAAATTTCAATTATTTGCTGCCTCCACCATAGATGCTCACTTTTTAAATATTGTCCAATCACACTTGTGAATTGTAGCTAATTAAAAAAAATAGAGGATTTAAAAACTTTTGGAATTGTTTACACACCGTAAAGTTCAGAGAACGTTTAAAAAACAAATACAGCAGCCGGGATCTGAACCTACTCCCAGCAACAGTTCAACTCCCCCAAACACTAACCACTACACCACAACTTTCATCAAGAAAATCTCATAAAATCCCATCATTAGGGGTGTATTTTTCAAACCGAAAACCGATAAACCGGTACCCCCGGTTTTCGGTTAGGCCGGTTTTACGATCCCCGGTTTTCGGTTTCGGTTTTTGGGTCAAAAAAGCCGGTTTTCGGTTTCGGTTCGGTTAACCGACCGTGACCCACCCTACTAGAAACGGTAAAATATCAACTCGTTCCCCATCATCAACTCGTTCCCCTTAATAAAAATGACAAAAAACCTCGAAAAAATCTTACAAACTCGTGCGTAGAGCGTATCCGAGCTCCGTGAGTACCCGTATATCGAACCCCTACCCCGAATTCGAATTGGTCGAAAAAAAGGCAATCCTAAAGAATGGGGATCCCTACTTCATACTTTGTTATTTGAGCTAAAAATTTATATACGGGGGGTTTCAGGGTGCTAATCATGAATATGACCTTAGATTTTGTCAAATATTTGATTTTGTCTACATCAATTACTTGATTTTGGTAATAGCCCTCGTTTTCAAAAAACCTTATTCTTTTGCAAAAACAAACAACCAAACGCATTAATTGGATTTTTAGATATCAGATTCGAATTCTACGCATCAAAAAAGCCCGGAAACGACCTTTAAACAGGGTTCGCAGATTTGATGATTTATCACCATTTTGGTGTTTTTTGGAAAGTCAACGGAGCACCACGATTCGGCGCGCACGATTCGGCGCGGCACGATTCGGCGCCGACAAGTTTTTCTTTATAACTTTGTTCAAAGTCAACCAAACCAAAACTTCTTGGTATTATACGAAAGCTCTTAGTATGCTGAACCTTTGATCAAGCTTAAGCTAACCGATTTGTCTTTTCAAAAAAAAGCTATAGCTTGAAACTTTTAAAAATTTCCATTTTTYGTGCCAACTTTTAGTTATGGTGCCATAACTTTTTTTATTTAAGTCGAATCGCTTAGCTTTTGCCTTTGTAAGCTTCTACTTATTACATGCTTTCGAATGATACCAAGAATGTTTGGTTTAATTGACTTTGAACTAAGTTATAACGAAAAACTTGTCGGCGCCGAATCGTGCGCGCCGAATCGTGCGCGCCGAAACGTGCGCGCCGAATCGTGCGCGCCGAATCGAGGTGTACCGAAAGTCAATGATGCTAAAATTTAAAAATGATGATTTGATGCTTTTTTGTTGTTTTTTGGATGCTCCTGATGATTTTTGCTGCTTTTTGTGTGGTTTGAGGATTTTAATGTTTTTTTGAGAATTTCACTAATAGAATGCAATATTTTCTATTAAATTTTGAATATTTGGCGTAATTCCATTGTGTATTTTCATTTTTAATGAAAAAGCGTGTTCCGGTTTGAAATAATTGGGAATTTTCTTAATAAAAACCTCATTTTCAATTTTTTTTAAAGCAAAAAAGCATCACATCTTCTGCAAATCTATTTGCAATCTCTTAACAAATTGAGTCAAAAATGTGAAAAATTTTCTCGGCGGCGCCTATCGGCACCGCCGACCCCCTCGCTCACTAAAAAAAGTATTTGAGAAAAACCGCGCGCAAAAAAACATGATTTTAGCAAAATGGACGGATGCGCGCAATTTATTGAAAGTTGAAACTGTGAAAACACTGGCCCAAATCAAAGTCAATTTCGATCATTCGTGCCCCGAGTTTTATCAAATGTTAATTTCAAACAAAAAATTGCTTAATCGATCCTGGATAATCAAAAATATGGCATTTGAACATTTCACATTCACTATTTACCGGTTTAACAAAGGTTTTTAAAAAATGATGCTTTTTGGTCCCAAAAGATGCTTTTTTGCTAGCCAAATGATGTTTTTGAAAATTTTCATCTGCGAACCCTGCCTTTAAATGTTTTTTTGTAAAATTTGGAAAAATTTTTCGAAAAATTCGAATTCGGGTCCGGGGTTCGAAATCGGGCGAAATGGAGGTCAGATTCGGATAGTCCTAGAACAGCCCTAAAAACTATTTTCTACGACTTTATAAAATGTTTTAAACTGAAAATTTTTTGATTTTTTCAAAAAATCAGATGTTGAAATCATAGATTAGATGATGTCATATGATAAATCTGATGTCATATTCACGCTCAGCGACCTCGATAACCCCCGAGAACTTCTCAGAATTCTGCCAAACCCTCTTAAACCCCTTTTTTTGTGGGACCAATGTTCTGCAGTATTACCATTTCTATCTTATTTATGCCCACTCCGAAATGCATAACCAACTTTTGTCCGATTTTGGCTTACCCGACCATTTGTCGTCGTGTCATATGTACATATGTGACACTTGAGCTTAGGCTTAAACCTAAGCTAGCCTAGGCTTAAGCCTAAGCCTAGGCTTAAAGCCACTCTATGTATAACCTGAAAAACAAAATTTTTTAGGCGCCTATTTCGAGATTTTTCGAGCCTAAAAATAAGCATTTATAATACGGTTATTGAAACCGGTTCAGAAAATTTAATTTCTAAAATATTGAAACTTTTTTTCCTTCTAACCAGACTCAATCGGCCAGACTCAAACGGGCCGCTCCCCATTTTCTTAAGGAATTTCAAAATGCCAAAATAGGCTCCAAAAATCTTAAAATATCCGAAATAGCTTATATTTTAGGCTCCAAAAATCCAAAATAGGCTTTTTTTAGGCTCGTTAAACGATAAAATTTCGACTAAAACATGTTTTTCGTGCATAACTCGTCAAAACAAAGCTGCAGCAAAAAAAGGCTTAAGCTAAAAATCCCCACCCTAGTTATGAGCAACCAAAAGTTGGCGTGGCGCTCGTCAGACTTCTTCCTCCGTCTCGCCTCTCGGCTCAGAATGTTTTCCTAATCAATTTTGATACCATTCGATTGATGTGACTAAACGACCGCGCTGGATGGCACAATTAAAGATTTATTGATTGCTGCTAATCAGCCGCCTTTTCCTCTCTTTGAAATGTTGAAAGGGAAAGCGTGAAGAATTCTGAGAATGTGAAGAAAGTGAGTGCAGTGACGGCTTCTTCTGCTGCTGTGATCGAGAAAGATTGAAAGAGGCGGAGGGGGGGGGGGGACGGCGGAACATTTGTTCGAATCCATCCGTTCCCTTGCCCCGGGACGGCTCAAATCAAACACATTCATTCAATCAGCCAACACTTTTACCCAAAGCAAAAAACAATTATCTATCCCTCTCTTTTGGCGCTTAATTCGTCCATCATTCATCGATTCCTCCCATATGATTTGACAAAAATCTGTCTGCCCCTCATTAAAATCACTGCATTTTGTTTAATTGAGTTCTCTCTAAACAATTTCTTATGTCGGATTCTATCGGGGGCATCTGCCGGAGTCACCTCTGCCGGAGTCAGTCAGCCACAAATGTGCCGGAGAGCTGGGCCGACCGTCCGTATTCAAAGCTGACGCGGGTTCATTCTACGACGGACATTGCACAGCGATATGCGGACATCAACTCGCCGACCAGGTCGACCCGCAGTATTGGGCTTTTGGGGTTTTTGATGATTTTACCGTACTCGAAAGTCGGCTTACAATTTCCAACCCGACTTTCAGGTACTGGCCAAAGAACAAACCCTATTATTGGCCAATGACCAGCAACTTGTGCAACATCGTCTCCAATTATAATTTTTATCCATTGTTCCGCTCCTATTCGCCCTCCTACCGTAGTTATTTGGTTGGTTTCCTGCTGTTGGAAACGCTTTTGTAGATTCTATTTTATATTCCAGTTGGACACTAATTGGTACAATCGCCGCTTCGATCGTTTCCAATTTTTGCCTCCCGATTCCCATTACAAGTGAGTCAAACGTTGGTTCAAAGTGCAGACTGAAGACAATAAATAAGAAGAATCACTATCATATGAAAAATTGATCTACTTAGTAATTAACTTCTTAATAAGGTTTCCACCGTTAAAATTTGACTAATTTAGCTACTGGCCAATGTCCTGCAGCTACCACTATTGGTTAGTTCAATTACCGTATCCCTTCTATTTGAACTGTTCTGTCGTACCCCCTCAGGTACCACTACCCGTACTTCAAGCGTTGGCATATTGGAACCCTCGGGGGAGTTTCACAATTTCATCGGCAGTAAAAGGGAATTTTGTTGAGCAAAAAGAACAGAAAACAGCCTCCTTTACCCATTTGAACAAATCCCAGATTTTGTGTGTGGTGTACATTTTGTTCCCGGGGTCGTTTTGATACGAAGTTTTGTTTAAGATTCCATTCCGGATTTATTTAACACCAGTAGAAGTTGTTATATATGTGAAAATGTTTGGGTACAAAACGACGACGGGAACAAAACGTACCTTTCCCGTCCCGTGTATGTNTTATTTAACACCAGTAGAAGTTGTTATATATGTGAAAATGTTTGGGTACAAAACGACGACGGGAACAAAACGTACCTTTCCCGTCCCGTGTATGTAGAGCACTTGCATTGCTAAAGATAGCCTGTCTAATAAAGTGGAAAATATTGCCGCTTTTTCGGTTTTAGGTTGGTTGAACGTCTCCGACAATGTCAATAGGCACCGCCAGGAAAAGAAAATTGGTCTAAAATCGCTGGCACATGCACAGCTCTGCTGGTAGCGTTCAGCCGGCTCCCAGTAGTAACAGAAACGTACAGCCCCAGGCAATGCCATTCATTGCGCAATGCCACGTTTTTTTGTTAGCCATTTCCAGCCATAAGCACAATGCCACGTCCCAATCATAAGATTGGGTGGGTGGATTTGGCAATTGAGCGCCGCCCCTTTGGCTGTGCTCTCCACATTGGCCATTTATCCTTTCCATTTCTCCACAAATATATCCAATCATTTCCAACAAATTCGTCTTCATTCAAAACGAACGAAAAAAGAATTGCTGAATCAACAAAGAAACAAATAATATTTGTCCCCGGAGGCAAGACGAAAAGCAACAAAATGGCCCCTCCACCTCCCCACTCGGCTTCTTCCAACGGCGCTCCTCCACGAGCTTGTAAGTATTAATTACCTATCCCAACTAATGCTCTATTTCTTCCGTTGCAACATTCTCGGCACTTTCAATTCAAATTTTACCTCTTTTTTCTTTCTTTTCTATCCATCGATCGATCGGTTAACATTACAGTTGTGCGCCAATGCGAATTCTTTGAGCGTTACGGTGGATGCAAATTTGGCGAGCAGTGCTTTTATGCTCACGATGGCGAAATTACTTTGGGGGTGCGAAATGCGATGCAAATGGCCCAATCGATTGGGAAGGGGGGAAACGCCGGAGGTGGCGTGGAAATTCGATTTGACGAACGGTGAGAGAGAGAGAGGCGTCATTTGCKATTTTTGCTACTTTTACAGAGACAATGAGGTCAAAATGGTCAAGGTAGTGAACGGTGGTTCATCGACGGGGAGAAGCCGGGGGATGGACCGGGGAGGCGGCGGAAGGGGCGGCGGCTTCAGAGGCCACAGAGGCGGGGGAGGAGGCGCCTACGGCGGTGGCCGAGGCTTTGCGTTCGGCGGAGGAAGCGGGGGATTTGGCGAGGGGAGAGGCCGAGGCGTGGGCCGATTTCTGCGGGGGGGAGGACCAATGTGAGGGGAGAGGGAAAACAACCAATCGAAAATGAATAAATAAGGAATAAACGAAACAAACAAATGCAACGGCACCCGAGGGGAAACAAAATATGTACAAATACTAAGGAAAACTGCTGGCCGTAACGTATAACTAAGCCTCTAACCACCTTATGTTCCGCTTGTTGATGCCAAAAAAGCAGGCCTAGAAAATCCAAAATTGGAAAATTGTCCGTTTGTTCGATTCGATGGTAATGAACGGAAATGTTTCATTTGGAGGTTGACATTGAAGTGAATGTGAAAATTTCAAAAAAAAAAATGAGGTGAAAAATGTCAGGCGAGGCAGAGGTCGAGGACGCGGCATTGGATTTTTGTCGCCTGTGCGAGGCTCCGGCAACATTTTTAGCGAGGACGGAGACGAGCGGAAGCGCAAAAGTCGCCGTCACTCGCGTTCCGTCTCTTCGGAAGCGGCCAAACGTTCGCGCAAGTCTTTGTCCATGTCACGTTCACGCTCCGCAAGTTCGTCAGAGGAAGACCAAAAGGGTCGGACGGGAAGAAATTCGGGCAGTTCAGGGTGAGTGTCACTTAAACAAAAGATGCTTAATAATTACATTTATTTGTTAATATTATTACTCATCAAGACTTTTTGAATATTTTGTTGATGTCCACCTCGAAAGCCTTTAGGCGCTGTTCCCGCTCCTCCTCCAATTTGGCTTCGTCTTGCCGATCCCGTTCCCAATCGCTCTCAAAGGACAAAGGCCGTAGAGATGAACAAAGGAGCAGGAAAAAAACGAACTGCTCACCGCCGGTCGACAGGTCGTCCATTGAGTTCAGATCATTGACGACCGAGCTGGAGATGAGGAAGGTCAAGGAGAAGGAAGGAACGGAGCAGAACAGCGAACACGAAAATGGGGCGAAGGGAGAGGGCGTAGACGAAGGCGAGGCCGAGCAGTCCCAGCACGACCAGCAGACGAAGAGCAGCAGCCATCACCGCCGTCGCCGCACCCATCAACATCGTTGCCGCTCATGTTGTCACCGGCAACGTCGAAAAAGCCGTTGTCACCGTCGCCATCATCATCATCAGAAGAAGATGAAACAGAGTTTGAGAGAGGAGGAGGGCGAGGGCGTCCGGAGAGGTAAGAAACATAAAACCAAACCAACCAATAATATTCTCTTCATTCTGTTCTTCAGACCAAAGTGGCGGAAGGAAGCGAAGGAAGAAAGGCGTCTTGAGGTCCGCGTCTTCTTCCCCCGTCTCCCGGAGGTCTTTCCGCGCGTCCTCCTCCTCTTCTTGCGCGTCCTCCTCCTCTTCCTCCTCAGCGTCTTCTTCCGCCGTTAAAGGGCGCAAGAAAGGAGTGCAAAAGCGAAAGAAGAAGCAAAAGAAGCATGCCGCAAGGCTTGTGGAGAAAAAGGCCGGCGATGTTGAAAGCAAAGCGTGCGGAAGCGGCGGGAGAGGGGAAGCGAAAGTGTCCAAGGAAGCGGAGGAGGAAGAGAGACGAAGCGGCACTTACTCCTCTTCCTCGGGGGACGGGGTGTACCTGAACGAACGGGAGGAGGAGGAGCTGCTGATGGTCATGGAGCAGGGGCTGGACAAGAGACTGGGCAGAGAGAAGGAGCTCAGCGAGGTCAGGGAGGAGACGGTGAGCAAACCGAAAGGCAGGGGAATCGGGAGGTTCGGCAGCACTCCAAACTTTGTGAGGCCGATACCGAAAACTTTTTTTTTGTTTGTTTTTAATCCGTTTGGCTGTAATTTTGAAAAACGGAGGAAAAGTATTTTCAATAGCATTTTATTTAGCATATTTAGGCAAATGTTTTATTTAGGCCGTCGCGCAAAAACAACCCCCCGAATCCGTGCCGTCCAATTGTTCGCCGACGCCAAAATCCCCCATTTATTCGCCAGGACGCGATTAGAAAACGCGCTTTTGCAGAAGGAAATTGCTAAAAAAAATGGTGGAAAATGGGAATGAATTAAAAAAATGTTTCGTTATGCTTCGTCAGTCCGCTAAAATATAAAACGAATCCACGCGTTACACGGAAAGTGCCAAAAAGTATGTACATAAAAAGTTTCCTTTTTAGGGACTAAATTCTTTTATATTTTATACAATTAAAGCAATTAATCTGTGCGATGGTTTACTGAACTTCTTCCCCAAAATGCGCTATTGTTTTTATTGTTTCGGTCATAAAGATTAAAAAAGAAAGCGATTTGTTGCGGAGGAAAATCGCAAATGTTGCATAAATTCGGATAAAATATTTTAGTTGAAATATTACATAAATATAAAAAATAGCAAAATATGGATGCAATTGGACAAAAACAGTCAATAATCAGTCGAGCATCCGCCGTCATTTGCGTTTATTGACCGTCGTCGAGCAGTTCAGGTTTCGAGACAACGAATAGATTTCGAAGAAATGGACGAACAGGACAACGTATTCGCTGTAAAAAAACCCGAGCGCATCGACGGGTCGGACGGGCGGAGAGACGCGGGCGGACGAATTTCTATTTGAGGAAGTTCAACAAAATGTATTGATGCCAATTGGAATGGCACTGGCACGGCTATCGGATGGAATGGAATGGCCAAGGCTTTTCCCAATGCTTTTGCCAACCTTTAGAGAGACGCGGGAGGGTAAGGGAATATTTTTTGAACTAGAATTGTTAAAGCACGGTTCGAGGAAGAATCCGCGGATTTGAAAGCAAGAAGCGTATATCGTACACGAAGGAAGAAAGTCTAGCGG
>MEIZ01000019.1:381245-394815 GCA_001723225.1 Globodera ellingtonae | reverse complement strand
AAATTCAAAAATGCTTATAAATCGCTTATATTCCCAACAAAATTCATAAAATGCTTATAAATCGCTTATATTCCCAACAAAATTCATAAAATGCTTATAAATCGCTTATATTCCCAACAAAATTCATAAAATGCTTATTGACTTTAAATCTTTTCATTTATATTTCAAAGATCTGCTGATCAGATTTCGGGCTTTCTTTTTAATATGTCAAATAAAATTTATTTAAAAAACATAACCGCCCAATTTGAGCGCCCAAATGACCTCCGGAAGCGTAAGTAAAAGAATTAAAAAAGGTCATTTTAATTTATTTAATTTATTACCTTTGCATCATTGGAAGCATTGAATGGAAATGGCTTCCCTTGTCATGGAAAAAAGTAAACAGAATATTCGCACAACGGCAATTTCCGATTGAAATTAAAAAGAAAAAAAGTCCAAAAATTAATCTTTGGAGCATAGCCAAAGCCGCCATATTTATGGCTAAATAAAACAAAAAAATAATTTAATTATTATTTAATAATTTCAAAAAATGAAAGAAATATTTGGCCCTTTTCACATTCATTAAACGGAATGAATAGCACGAATAGCAGCAGCTTATCAACAAACAGCCGATAATGTCACAATTTAAATGATAACAAAAAACGAATTGTGTAGACGAAAAAAACAATCAAAATGAGGGAATGTCAGTCAAATAACCGACTGATGAAAGTAAATGAATGAATGGTACGATCGGCGATATTGTAAAATGCCAATCACCGAGAAGCGGCTTCTGATCGGCGAAAAGGTGGCGAGGTTCTCTGGTTGGGAGATGCTAATAATTAATCAATTAGGACAATTGGACAATTAGGACACAATTAGGATTCCGGTTAATGTCAACAACAAGACGCGAGATCGAGTACCTACATATATTGGTGGCGTGAGTCGTCGTGATTGGAAGAAACCGTGGTAGGACATTTGCGCCGCGGACATTTGCGCCGCGATGTTGGGAATATAAGCGATTTATAAGCATTTTTGAATTATGTTTAATATAAGCGCCCAAATCCCTTTTGCATCGGGCGATATCCGCCGAGCTTGGCGCCCAAATGAGCCGCGACCGTTCGTTATTTTATTTGTTTTTGATTTTTGAAATTTAGGCTTGAAAGTCAGGGAAATAATGTGTCCGTTTTGGACACAATTTATGCGATAGATCAGAGTCCGGCAATTCGCCATATTCGGGCCCAACTTCCTAAGCATCACATTGATGAGACGGTGCTGCTGTTTGTCATTACATAGCTACATATTTAAATGATGTCGCCGTTTAAAGATTATTTAATATTTTTAATAAAAACTGAAAATTATTTTCACTAATTCAGTCAAAACGACAATTTGCTCAAAACGTTTGGACTAAACGTCTAACAGCTGCCGATTTAACTCAGCTTTATGCGGGTTGTGATTACGAACTTGGGCTTCTGATGCAAAATCACAGCCAACAAGTCATTTTATTGTGCAAATCATTTACCAATACAAAAGAATATTTAAAAATATTAGAGTAATTAAATATTTCAATGAATTCGTTCGGGAATCTTTTGAAGGTTGTGGAGGTGCTGAACTCGGATTGGGATGTGATTGTGGTGGACGACCTCTTCTGGTCGTTCGGCTTCGCCTTTTCCACCCTAAGCCATCGCCTCTGGCATTCTTCCCGCAGGGGGAGGGAACCGCATATTGTGGTGTACGCAACGGCACAATCCGCGCTGAACACGCACATTTCCATCAGAAGCACCGGTGGGGGGGGGGATTATTAAGCCTTAATTTAAAGTTAAAATGGAAATGCTTCAAAGGGTCTTAAGCCTTAATTTAAAGTTAAAATGGAAATGCTTTAAGGGTCTTAAGCCTTAATTTAAAGTTAAAATGGAAATGCTTTAAAGGGTCTTAAGCCTTAATTTAAAGTTAAAATGGAAATGCTTTAAAAAAGGCCAATGTTGGGTTGGACGGCCGACAATTTCTCCGGTGTATCCGACGGATGCCGCCGATGTGTTCTCAGCCGACCATTTTATTCATCGAATTTATGCGCTTTATGAAATTTTCCAAGAGGCTGTGGCGGTCGATTTTGTCGGTAATTTTTGTTTTAATTTGCCTTTTAATTAATTTAAAATTTAGCAATTAATTTTTTGATGCCAAATATAGCCAAATTCGGAGTGCCAAACTTCAGTTGGTCTGAATTYTACTGGCGAAGCCAATTGTTCTTACACGACAATATTGACAGACTTGGGTTGCCAGTGGCCAGTAAATATTTCTATTTGGAAAAAATTAATTTTCTTTATTATTTAAATGACTATAGCTGGAGTAGACACGATTAGTGTGGGGGCGCATTGCAAAGCACCCAAAGCCCCGTCAGCACTTCCCCTCAAGTTCAAGCAGTTCATGGAGGGCCCGAACTCCAAAGATATGCGATTCAAATAATTCTCATTAATTAGTTAAAGTATTTTAAGCACAATTTACATAGCCTTTGGTACGCACATCGATTGGAAATATGCACCCAAACATTTTCTTGCGATATTTATCGCCACTTTCCTTCGACTAACGGAATACCGTATTATTTTTGTCTGCAACGAATGCACAGTGCCAGAAAAGTTATTTTTTCAAATTTTAAAATTCATAAAGCATTCAGTTCAGTCTGAGCACTACCGTACTTATGGTCAATTGGGCACCTCAGCTTGAAATTCTTGCTCATCGTAGCATAAAAGCATTCGTTACTCATGGGGGAAATAAAAGGCATTTTTATTCACTAATTTATATTAATAATAAAATTTCAATTTATTTTTTTTAGCATTCGCGAGGGTATGTGTGCCGGAGTTCCGCTTATTGTGATGCCAATATATGCAGAACAAGTCGGAAACTAATTTTTGTTTGGCTTAGTTTTATTTTTTAGTCTCATACCGCACATTTACTGCTGAAGTTGAACATCGCCTCAGTTATCAACAAATTTAGTTTTGACGAAGAAAGTCTTTTTAACACAATTTACAATGCAAGTCATTTTATTACCAGCCTCTGAAATCACTTTTTTGTTTATTTCTGTTTTATTTGAGGTGGTCTCGAGGCCAGAAACCGTGGCCCGAGCCAAGAACGTTCGGGAACTGTTCATGGACCGGCCAATCCCAGCGATTGATGAAGGAGTGTTCGCCGTCGAACGACTCGTCCGGGGTCATTCTCGAGGCTTTACCCAATTTGTGCGGCGAAAGGCGATGGCTTTAGGGTGGACGGAATTCGCTTATTTCGATTTAATGATCGTTTTGTTCATTTTTACAGCCATTATAAGCTCATAAATTGTACCTTTTTAGAATGCAAAAGTGTCATATAATATTTTTTATCAGCCCCACTAATTACTGCGACGTCGCATAGACTTTTTGATGATTTTAAGACTAAATTAACGAAATTTGGGCGTCGGGTGCATTGCGGGAATATGCCCTTACCATTTCCAAAACATGGAATACGGTATCAAAATTTCAAATCACGGAATACAGTATTTATATCTCTTATTCAAACAATCTTTCAGATTAAAATATAAATTTTAATTATTTTATAATGTAAAATCCATTTTAACATTGCTAGCAAGCAGTGTTTCGATGATTGGCTTTTGCTAAAGTGTAATTGTTGTTTTTCCAATTGGTAGGAAGTGCCCTAATGATTAGATGAAACGTCATTAAGCAACCAAACCTTTTCTCTTTTATAATTTATTGATTGAATTAGCTTTTGTTTTGATTCTTTTCTCTCACATTTTTAGTTGTTTTGTTTGTTGATGCAACGCCCCCTCCCCCTCCAATTTCAACACTTTTTGAGTCGTAATCAAAAAATGACRATTTTTATTTTAGAGAAAATCCCGATACATTCAATACATCCACATAAATGCGAGCAGACCATTTCAAAGTGATTTTGCTGTTTATTTTGCTTTGTTCGGTGGGCATTGTCGGGAAGCGTGGCGGTGGGGGAGGCGGAGGCTTTGGAAGGTTTTGTCACTGGCGCTTTGAAAGACATAAAATAAATATTTGCCTTTTTCCAGGGGAGGGTTCGGCAGCAGGTAATTGACATTTAGTTAATAATACATAAAAGAGCGTATTACCTCAACAAAAATGCAATAAAACGGGAAAATCCATCCCCTAAAAATCCATTTTTTCTATAAATACGCCCCTGCAAATAGTACCAAAAATCACTTTTCAAAGGATTAAACTCCTATCAAAAGATGGAATTACACACTTTTGACCGTTTCAGAGGGGCGTCGGCGGCTCGCGCTGGCTCAGCGAGCCGTGGTGGAGGCGGTGGACAATTTGGCATTGGCAGTCGAAGTGGGGGCATCGGAACCGGTGGGGGAATGGCACAGCAGCCGAACTTAGGACGCACTGGCGGAGGGTTTGGCACGTCCAGCAAACACGGCACAGGCACATTCGGAGGCGGCGGCGGCGGCGGATATCGAACGTCGAGGCAAGACGCGTTCTCATTAGGAGTATTTATTGGCTATTACCCTTTTTTTGTGATTATTTTGCAGTCATTTATGACAATTTCAAGCTTAAAGAGCGTAAAAATTAGTTTTTTAGAATTTATTTGACTATAATAATTTGTCTAATATTTTGCCTGTTTTTAGTTTTTCTCGTGGGAGCGGAATTGGCTCTAATTCGCGTGCCAGCACTTTCAAAAATATGGTCATTGGTGCCGCTGCCGGTGTTATTGCTTATGAGGCGGGAAAAGCCATTATTCGTTCGGTTGCCGCGCCAATGCGGTAAGGAATTGCTTACAAATTAGGGGGGAATAATAGGAGAATAATGTCGGGAATTTCGATTTAGGAAATAAACATTTAGTTAAACCTCCGTATTATTCTTTCAGTTGGGGTGGTCGTGACTACTATTGGGGGTCCCAATACTATCCCGGCGGCACGGCTTCCGGCCGAACGATGTGTCGAATGCCGGTGGATTCGTCGGACCCGCAGTTTGGCAATGTCTATTTGCCGGGCGGTCAAACGCGGCCCAAAGATATTGTTTGGTCGTGCAATTACAACGAGGTAAGCCCGTGGGGGAATGCCATTTTTGGATCTGAATTAATTCAAAAAGTTTGATTTACTTAAAAGTCGCCATTTTTAGCAATGTTGTGGCTACGAGTGCTGTCCCGGTGGCGGCGGTGGCGGCGGAGGTTATGGTGGTGGTTATTGGAACTCGCGGCCGGGGATTGGAGCAGGGTATGCTTCTTGGATTTTGCCACCACTTTTGTTGCTTATCGTTTCCGCGCGATGGCTGTTCTGATCCATTTTTGACCCTATCCCTTCAGAATTTCCGGTTTCGTCACATTTTTAAATAACACAGCGATTTATTTTGTATTTTATTATCGTTTGGGGAAACAGTGAACTGACAAATGAGCATGTCTGCAAAATTTGGCCACAAAATGTAAGCGTTAGCCTTAGAACGTCTCGAAAACTTAAAGCAAAACTCACGGCGAAAGGCTTAAACGGTAATGAAATACAAAAATTAACCGCTGTGAAAATAATTTTAACCCTTTTAATTGCCATTTTTCTTGGCCATTAACTCTTCCTATCTGGATGCCATGTGGATAAATTTGTCAAGGTTTTGACTCGATGTGAACTTTTTGGTCTCGAAATATGAGTTTTCGAAAAGAGCCATTTTTATGGTCTTTTTGTTTATTGAAAGAAACGAGAATTTGCGGTCCGATCTGGCGGACGGCTCCTCCAACTCCATTCTCGACCGTTTTGCGCGCGAATTTTTATATAATTTTCCCCCATTTCAGTACCATTTTTCTGTTGCTGCTTTTGGGTGTGTGTGCGGTGTGTATTCTCAAGCGTCTTTACGATAAAAAGCGCGAAAACGACGTGGAAGCTGAAGAACGGGCGAAATACCAACAGGGAAATGGTGAGTGTGTTTGTGTGACGAGTTAGGGGTTTGCAGGGTGCCCAAGGTTTTCAGAATTGCATAAAATGGGTTAAAATTCAGATTATGACCCCCCAAGGGTTCGGGGCTTTTTGCTATGAAATACTCAAAATCGCTTTGGAATTTGACATTTGTTAAAAATAGTAATCGAGAGTTAGTAGGAATGGCGAAGTCCCCCCATTCCAGTAAGTTACGCCGCTTCGGCACCGCCAAATGAAGGAGGCCCGCCGCCGCCTTACCCCGTGAACAACGGATTTCTCTACACATCAGCATAGAAGCGACAAAATCAGTCCGGCTATGATAGTTCGTCGATCTCCTTGCGCCATTTCTATGTCTTCTTTTTTGTTTTGACATCATTCAAAACGCAGAAAACCCATGTGAATGTATCAATCACAATTTTATTTAGAATTGATTCGATAAATCTGAGATTTGATATGACCTCTTGCTTAACTTCCACACATTCATTGCTTCAAAATGTTTCTTCTGAACTCTATGCGAAATAACATTATGCAAAAAAGCCTAACAATCAAATCACAATTAGTAGTACAAAGGACCGAGTTCGGGGGAGTATTTTACCGGTCTCTAATTCGAACACTTCAGAAAACGTCTATTTTAAAACATTGGTCGTTATTAAAGCACCGTCAAAAAGGGTCCCATTAACGCTTCGTTCGACGCGCCACTCTCATTTCGTCACTTCGTGCAATGCATTGGCCAAATATTCGATATTTTTAGAAGAAATGCCGGCTACTGAAATCCGTCCATCCCGTGTCAAATAAATGCTGTATTCGTTAGTGAGCCGATCGACCTGAAAAATTCAAAAACGGAATAATTCCGAACTCAATTAAACAAAACAAACAAACAAACTACTGACAGACCTGTTCTGGACTAATCCCGGTGAAGCAGAACATGCCAATTTGATTGACAATGTGGTCCCAATTGCGTTTGGAGCCGGCCTTGGCAAGCAGWTCCCKGAGTTGGGTTCGCATTGTAATGATCCGATCAGCCATTCCCTTCACATCGACGAGCCTTTAAAAGAAATCGGGACTTTCAAGAGTTCGCAGGTCGCCACCACCGACCATTGCTGACGCAATTTTGGGTCMGACAAAATTTTTGAGGCAATCCGCGCGCCATGGATGGGCGGATTGGAGATCATCGGACGGATCAGAATCTTTATTTGGGACATCACTCGGGCAGCTTCGTCCTGATCCTGGCAGACCACGGTGTAAGCACCCACTCGTTCGCCTGTTTAGTGCTCAAATTCATCAAATCATTTAAAAGACCTACCTTAATTAGGTAATTAATTTCTACGGCTTCCCACCGTAAAGGCCCATGTTTTTGGCGAATGATTGCGCCAGGCAAATGTTATGTCCGGACCCAACGAAATAGCGAACCGCGTGGGCGTCTCTGTTGACGTCGCCGGTGGCAAAACCCTGGTAGGCCATGTCAAAAAAGACGTACAAATTGCGGCGCTTGCAAGCCTCCGCAATTTTTATCCATTGTTCGGGCTAAACAGACAAAAAATATTTAATTAAAATGTTTTCATTTTTATACTATTGTATAGTTTTTAGAGTAAAAAATCACATTAAAATGTTTGTACAAATTTATATGGAAACCCACGGTTGGGTCCACCCCGGTTGGGTTGTGGGCGCACGCGTGCAGCAAAATGATGGAATTGTCGGGGATTTTAACAATGTCCTCCAAACAGCCCTTCTCGTCGAATCCGCACGTATTCGGGTCATAATAGCGATATTTTTGGATTTCGAACCCGGCAAACCTAAACAAAAATATAAACCAAATTTATGAAAAATAAAACGACAAAATKTACTTGAACACCGGGATGTGATTTCCCCATGTGGGCGCCGGCTGATAGATAATTTTGCGATTCGGAAACCATTTGGACTGAAACAATGCGAATTTAATTAAAAGAACGGCCTCCTCACCAGAAATTCGGCGCCCGTCCTCAACGCCCCGGTGCCGGAAACGGTCTGAACCGTCGCATTTCGCTTAGATTTAAGCACTTCGGAGTCCTCGCCGAGTGCCAAAGTGATGGCGTTGGAAGTGAAGTCGGGCAAACCGGTGATCCCGGCATATTCCTAAGGGGGGGGGGGTCAATGTTTGACAAAGAATATTTTATTAAAAGCATTTTTGAGTTGATTTGTTGTGATACTTTGTCTAATTGCGCGGCGATTATTTGCTGCTCGGCTTGTCTTACGCTCGGCAGCACGAACGGCTTCCCCTAAATTATTTTCATAATAAATTTCTAAAAATTGAACAAAAATGGTGCTTTTGTCATAATATCRAAATTTATTTTGTTTTGTTTCGCAACAGAACCTGATCATCTCTGTAGGCGCCCACTCCGAGATTAACCTTTTTGGGGTTGTTGTCCCGCTTGTACGCCTCGGTTATGCCCAAAATCTAAAAATCTTATTTATACAGTTTCAAAAACGAAAAAAGCGACCGCATCCGGGGGTCCCAACTCCACGTTACCAAACCATCCGGAACTTAAAATAAAATCAAACATTTTTCAATGAAACGTCTACAATAAACACAAAAGACTGACCTTTTTCTCGTAACTGCCGTAGCAAAAAGCATTTTTGGTGTTTTATAAAGAAAATGGTGGACAAAAGTTTTGGAAGATGCCGAAATCATCGTTACAAAGTAAGCAAAGAAATGGAAAAAAAGGTTTCAACTAAATATGAATTTTAAAAAAATCGAAACTATTCAAATTCGGGTCGGGGTCGGAATTGGTCGAAACGGAGGCCAACACCAGGGTTGGGCGGAATGCCGACTTTACACATTTTTGGGGTCGGAAATTCCAAAAAAATTGAGGCCTCGGATTCAATGTACGAAATTTCCGTTGGCCGCCCATCCTGGGACAGCCACAAAATTCTAAGAATCTTTCATTTTTAAATGTTTTCGTTTCGAGTTCAAAATGTTTTCGTTTCGAAATTTCAAAAAAATGTTTTCGTTTCGATAAATTTTCAAGTGCATAGCAACGACGGCCTTACTTTTGTTGCCGTAACCATGTCGAAATTTGGCCAAGTTTGGCCATTGCATCATTTCTTTTGTGAACATTCATCAAACGGCTCGGATAATGGCCGTTTTCGCATCACTAATTTCATTAATTTCAGTGCGTATTATTGTAAATGGACAGGGGGGAAAACAGACTACGAGAATTGTTAGAACTTTTTATTCGAACTGAGACGGCGAGTTCTGAGCTTTTGGAAATGTTGGAGGAGCGACTGGCTGAGGCGATCGGGCATGAAATTGATGCCGAAATTGTCCGGTAAGTTCCCGAACAAATCGGAGACCATTCTTTAAAACCCCCCGAGCGCAATTCTTTTGATTCGTTTTCTCCAGACATTCGCTTGTCGACTTAAATCCGTCTCATCCAAAATCGGCTAACCCGACACGAACTTTTCCGGCCGAATTTTGCCCCACCGACAGCGAAAGTTCGTCGGGACGAAYTCCGAGTCCATCCCCCGGCGCTTTTTGTTCTCTAATGGCCCAACGGAAAATTCAGCGAATTTCGTATGATTTGGCCAAAAGTTCGCTTAGTCTAAACGCATTTCGTGCCGAATTGTTGGAAAAGTGCAAGAAGATGGTGCAAAGTTTGTGGCATCTTGGGAAGCAAAGGGACAACCGAAAAGGCAAAAAGGTGCAAATAAAATTTGAAAACATAAAATTTAACAAATATTTTTAAATATTAATTATTTCCAAATTTAGGACCCTCCCGGCCGTTTCCACGCGCAAAAGCATTTGAATGGATTTAATGCCGACACATTTTCCCCTCAATTATCACTCCTTCCACCAATGGATTTTGTTGACGGCGATGGACACAGCGAAGACGAAGACGAAGACGGACTTGGCGTTGGCGTGAAGGAGGGGGAGGGGGAGGGACAAAACGGCGCTGTGGTTGAACTCAGCTCTTTCTCTTTGGAGCATTCCATGCAGGAATGGCCTGAAGAGGAAATGCAAAACATTGTCAGATTGGGCGAGGGGGGGGGATTGGTTGGAATTATATGCTTTTGATTGAAGGTTTGGTTGATCTGCTCGGACGGGATGGAACAGAGTGTTCGGTGAGCGTTTTGCTGACTTTTAGCAGAAGCCGACTGACATCGATTATTAATGTTTATTTCTTTACTATTCGAAGGCTGACAAATATTCAGAAGCTTCATTTTGGTGATTTTCCAATGCTTCATTTTAAATTCTGATCAAATTAATTCCAAAGTTTCACCSATTGCCTTCTCAAAGTCAAAAGCCTTCGAAATTTTTCTCGGCCATTTGCACGCGATTCTTCCGATTCCTTTACTCTTCAAGGACACAATGCACGTTTTGGCCCGAATTYTGAGTACAATTTTTGATTTAAATGAATGTTTTTGTTGAAATGCTTTCTTTTKGAAGATTGTTCAAATGAGACAATTTGGCTAAAAAGTGCCAAATGTTTGTCTCGAGTGGCCCACGGAGTGATGCGAAGTCCGTCTTTGGGTGTCAATGACAAACGATCGTTCGCCGATTTCTTTCGACAAGTTTTAATATTTATYAAATTTTTAAAAATTTTCATTTTAAGATTCTTTGCTTTTGCCCCAACATTTGGCGTAGTTTTGAACAGCGAAGCATTGGCCGAATTGTGCAGAGTTTCATGGAAATGCTGACAGCTGAAATAAGCGCTGGGGGTGGCGGCGGTCCGTCCCCCGAGGGGTTTTTGGCCATGTTGGCCAGCGTTGACCCCGAGCTTAATTGGCTTCGTTCGTGGCTCCACCGTCAGTCCATTCTCAAATTGATGATGCCAAAATTATCTGAATTGGTCCACGAACTTTTGGACCACCATGGCGGAGACCGACGGGTAATTACCGAAATTGGATTAATTGCCCTGAGCTATTTGGACTGATTTCGGTAATTTTTTAATTTGAAAAGCTTCGGCCGAACGGAGGCGACAATCGGCCGAGGCATTGCCCCCTGTTTTGGGCTTTCCAAGCGTCCATTCTCTTCCGTTGCCTCCAACAYTCGCCCGTACTCGACTTCCTGCAAGAAATTGTGCCCGACCCCGCCAAACTCCGGCATTTATTCTGCCGTGCCATTCTCCACTTCCTTTCACTCGCTTTTTCCCCGCCAAATGCCGTCCCAAGGCCTAAGGGCTTTGGGATGGCACGACGAATTGTGGTGCAGGGATTTCTGGAGACGACCACGGTCTCATATTAGTTCAGCAACCGCAAAACGCTCGCCTTCTCTCCCATTTGAGACGGATTGTGGCGCTGCTGTGTTGTCCAGCAGCGAATTGTTCCTRCAACCGTTGTTCTCCATGCACTCCTTCGACAGTGCCCTCCTCGTCCAAGTGCCGTCCTCCTCCTCCCCCCCTCCGGCGGCCCCTTTCCCGCCGATGTTCGACCTGTGCCTGAAGGTGCTGCTGAATGTGCTCCTCCACGCACCGTCACTTCCCTCGGGCGACATCTCTCTGCTCACGAAGGTGGAGCAGTCTCTCCGACAACAAATGACACTGTTCCTCTACCACAACGACAACCCCTTCTCGAACGCGACCACTGTTCAGGTGCACTTACTAAAACTGAATAGAATGAACGAGTCTTCCGTCCATTCAGAAACAATATTAAGGTACTCAACACACTTTTTGAGCAATTTCCTATCGATCAACTTCGATCGACGTTCTCTGATCTGATCCGTACACTTTTAATCCCCAAAATCTCCAAACTTGATCACGCGAACCAAAACCACCGGCGACTGATCATTTCCATCGCTAATTTAACGTTTATGCACAAYGGCACAACGCATCAATGGCGAAAAAGTGTGGGCAAAATGCTGAACAAAGTTGCGCTTAGGCAAGTAAACTCAACAAAATGAAATCAAATTTATAKTTAAAAAGTCTTTGAGGAATACATTTAATTGTTCTAAGTTAGCTAATTACTAATTAGTATTATAAGCTTTCAATTGTTCCGTTTTCTGCAGACATTCGCCCATTTGTGCCGGAGGCATTTCGCCAAAGCATCCTCATAACAGCTGGGCAACTTTCCCGTCGACCATCGAACTGTGCGAAAACGAAAAGCATTTGGCATCAATCGCACTGCTTCAATTTCTCGGCTTGCAGCAGAT
This sequence comes from Globodera ellingtonae, assembly GCA_001723225.1. Taxonomy (NCBI): domain Eukaryota; kingdom Metazoa; phylum Nematoda; class Chromadorea; order Rhabditida; family Heteroderidae; genus Globodera; species Globodera ellingtonae. Next base: position 382,807 of record MEIZ01000019.1, on the reverse strand, counting down.
AGACGAAARAGTGCYTGAAAASTCTGCTCGAATTGCATGGCATCATCATCAACGGCAAAATAATGTTCGAAATGTTGGCAAAAGTCATAAAATCGACTCAACAAACCGCGCAAGTGGCGGGTCCAATCATTCGGTGATGTCTTCCGTGGCTTCTGAACATAGCGAAACGGACCCATCGCAAAATGATTTCTCATTTTCCGACGATTGCTCGCAGAAATTCTTCGTCGAAGACACATTTTGTCGTCTGCACTGCTTGGACTTCCTTCCATTTGCTCCGGCAGACTTTCGACCAGCGAATTGGCATTTCGAACACTTAACCGGGTTCATCTTCTTCTTCATCACTCAACCCGAACTGCTCTCCGACCTCTTCCAGTCCGGTCAATTTGGACACCGTTTTGTGGAACGATTCACTTCTTTTGAACGTCGTAAAGACAAAAGGGACGAACAGCAATTGGCCGAATTCATTGGGAAAATGGACTTATTGATCATCAATTTTGATATGCTGTTTGATTTAAAACATTTTATACCGAATTTGGGCGTCCGATTGATTGAGGTAAGCGACCGATTAGTAAAAACAAAAACAAATATTACCAGCTCTTGCACAAGTACTGCTCGGACTCGTCGGGCAATTTGCTCATGAGTGAATTGGGCAGAAGGCTCTGTCTGTTCCTCTCCCACTCCGTTGTTGCATCTCCATCCGAAAGGTGTTTTGGCAGATTCGACAGAATTGGCCAAGTCCGTTCAGCATTGGACAACATTCCGAAGTCGCTTTATAGGAAGTCCATTTTGAAGAGATGGGAAATTGTGGAAGAAGAAGAAGCGGGGGGAGGGGAAGAGGCGATGGATGTCGACGAAGAAAGTGACGAGGATGGAGATGACGCCACGTCTTTATCAGCAGAACGGCATCAGAATAATGGCCATCCCCATCAAAACGCAGCTACCGTAGTTCCGGGGAGTCGCCTCTCCACCGTATCTCTGAACTTGGAGGAAACGGACTCCCATTTTTGGTTYGCTGTCCTTCCCGAAAATGACACAGTCGCAACACGACACGAACTGCTTCGGACTYTGTTCTCTAAACAGAARACGATCCGCCGACCCTTTGRGCTTCTTGACAAATTCGCGACGAAGTTCTGGCCACAGCCGGAACAAAATCGATTGACAGTGAGACCGGTGGGTATTTAAATAACCCCCGAAGGCTTTAACCGAAAATTGGCTTTGCATTTACACTTATCCGCCAGTGTTTTTGCCCTCCAACAGCCTCAACACAGCGAATGGCTTTCCGCGCTGGCGGATTATGCCCACGGTTTGGGGCTGACGCCCGGCAGCCGTGCCAATGTACGGAAACGAATTGGCGCCCTCCGACTGYTGCCCCCAAACGAACGAATTCACAACGATTGGTTCCTCGCCGCTGTATTCCTTTCATCCGGCCTTTCTGCCGAAAGAACCAGCGACTTCTGCGAACGGTTGATTGAACAACGGCGGTAAATTGCCAAACATACAAAAGATAAAATTAGTTACTAATTAGTCGGCACACTTTAGTTACTAATTAGTCGTCACACTTT
>MEIZ01000019.1:349419-365412 GCA_001723225.1 Globodera ellingtonae | reverse complement strand
AGTTCGTTCACATTTCCAAAAGTTTTTTCATTATAACCTTTAAAATCTAACCAAAAAACATTTTCCCGTGTAAAAATATAAAAATAACAATATTAGCTTAAGAACTTGGTTTTTGTACATGGCAAAGGTATTTCACATTTAGGGATCTTAACAAGAAAATGAACAATTTGCATTTCTTATAAAAAGATTTTCAAAAAACGCCCAAGCATTTTCTCCCGGATTTTAATTAGATTTAACTTTAAACAATTTCCAGCTTACAAACGGCTAAATGTCAGTGTCATCAAGAAACAATTAGTAAAAAATAACAAATTTGCAAAAATAAAATTAATTCGAATTTCCCCTCTCTTCCCTCCAAATTCTTCCGACTTCCGCCGCTGCAGTCGATGCACGCCGCCAACGGACTGCAGACTTGCGCAAAATCAATTTTGGCGGATGGAAAAGGTGCAATTGCTTTATCTGGGACACAACCTTTTCGCTAATGCGCACAGCGTGGTCACCTGACGAATAGTTTAGGGAAATTGGGGCAAAGTTTCAACATTGTATTGTTAAATCAGAAAATTCCGGATTTGCAGGAACTTTTCCTGATTTTTAACCGAAACAAATTTTATAACAATTGCCCTCGTTTCAAACACTCACCTCGCCAGTATTTGATCAGCTGCAGTGACTTGAACGTCTCGATGATGTCGTCCATGTGAATGCCGGAGAGTCGGGAAAGTTCGGCCACTGAGATGTTGGAGTCCACCTGCTCGCGGTCAAGCACACCGATCAGCACCCACCACCAATAGGAGCGGTAGCTGACTTTGCCAAGGTCAGACAACGGCTTCTCAGGCGTGCCAACGACGCCTTCACGCTCCGATAGGCAATAGCCTGGCAAAATCAGCGATTGTGAGAAACAAATGAGAAATGTTAGTTAGACTCACTGATTTGGATGAGCAGCTTTCCGTARCCATTGCGTTGGTAAGGAGGCAGCACCATAATGCAAGCCAAATTGTTCTCGGAACCCTTCTCCTGCGATATTTGCATTAATTTACAACAAAAAAAACGAGGAAATTGSTATAACACAAATGCCTATAAGTCAMGCTCATAAAATACGTATGCCTGCTATAAGTTTTCTCTGCATTAAGCAAAATGCATTAGCAAAGAGAAAAAGGACAGAGTTGACAGGCCTCACCCAAAAAGTACCTTTGAGAAGTGTCCCACCGGATGCGCTATTCCGCGTTCGTCCAACTCGCAGAGGACGTAAAAAAGAAAGCCCTCCACGTCGTAATAAAGCGTTTTGTGGTCGAGAAAAAGTTTGGACAGCAGACAAAGGCATTGACAATAGTCCTTATGGGTCCGCCCCCTCACTTCGAACACCACCAAATTGCCGTCCTCGTAAATTTGATCGCCCGGCGGAGGAGCGCCCTCCCGACACAAATGCAACTGAATTGGGCAAAATTGAAATCGAGAWCCGACCAGTACGTCTTGAAATTAAAAGAAACCAAACAGTGACATTCGACTACATTTACGTATATTTACAAATTCCCAACCCAAATTGAACAAAATGTCAAAAGCCCAAAACATTARRGGAAAAAGAACATGCCATGTGATGAGTGAAATCGTCGCGCTCAGCAGTGTACCACAAACAAAATTCGCAAAAATATATTTTGCTGCGATTGATGGTGAAAAACAGTGGGAAGGGCGAAAAGTACCACGCGTCAATCTCCCATTCGCCAAACTGTACACGTTCAACATTCTTCACTTTCGTGCGCTAAACAATGCCAAAGGTTGAAATGTTTAAGCTTGGATTGCTAAGTTTAGAAGTAAATTTGTTTTGAAAAATTCACTCAATTTTTGCAATAAAAAAAGTTTGTACTCTAATTGTAGTTCAATTTTCCTAAGTTYGGAYAGGTTGTATCCCATCAACCAACCCTAATGTGCGGGCATGGGTCTCAACCCTCGTCCCGATTTCGACGCATGGCCAACCTCCTCATGTTCCAGCTCAAGCTTTCGTGTCGTGGCGTCCAAGTCGTCGATGGATTTTGGAACGTGCCGAAAGTCTTCATTGAGTCTGCGCTGACTGCGTGTCATTGTCTTGCCGAACGGGTCGTTCGGCGTCGGCGGAATTGCGGTAGAGTCAATCGGCGCCTGCACAATGCGCGACGCGTCCACCCATTCGTCCAATCGCCGGTCTATGCCCACATAATGCACATAATAAAGCATCCTGCGATGTTGGTCTTTTGGCGGCGGTTCCCCGTCACTTACAGCCGTTGAAGAAGCTGCAGATTCCAGCGGCCTTTCCTCTTCTCGGCTTCCGACTTTAGTCGTTCCGTCGTCTGTTAATGTGTCTAAATAATTTCAAGGATTTTTGTAAACTTTTGATTGAATCACCATTATTTGAAGCTGAGATGAGTTCGGATTCCGCGGGAGCTTTTTCCAAAGTTGAGGGTGCTTCATCCACCGCTATTTGCCCTTCATCTGCCGTTGYTGGGCCAATCTCCTCGGCCTGCGCCTCCTCCATCAAAATTGAGCTCCCTTCTTCATTTTGAATTTCATCCTCCTCAACCTCCCGAAGCTCAATCACGGTGGCTAAACGTTCGTTACCAAGAAATAGATTTCGCACCAGCACTTGATCGCCAGTTTGGATCTCATCCACCGATGTCCTTAGCGGCGGCGGTAAAAAGCGCTCACGCGGCATTTAATAACTATTACAAACAAAATTGAAAAATTGTCTGAAAATATGTTATTTAATGCAATGATTACGAATTCGTCAAAAAAAATTAAGAATTTAAAACGGTTTTTGAATTGAAAATTATGATTTAAGAAACAAACATTTAAACCGTTTTTTTCCTTGGCTTTTTGACCGTTTTTGGCGTGGTTGGCCTTATGACCGGTTGACCTTTTGTCCCGACACGGGTATTAATGATTCGATAAAACATTTAATACACTTACAAATTAACGACATTTTTTCCTCGTCCAAAACGGACGGCGCAAACTGACACCGACCGAATTTTTCTTCATCATTTTTATGCTGTGGAAGATTGATTTTAAAAAAAATGTTTAAGGCATTAAATTTGTTTAAATCCTGAAATTCCCTTCAAAATGTCGAAGGCTGGACGAATGGAGTCGGATACGGACCCGAACACAGTGACAATCCTTAGAAAACACCAGGCGCCCCAGAGAGTGCTCAAGTCTGATTCGGCTGTGAGTGGTAGTTGCAATCGGGGGGCTTTTTAAAGGCATTTTCGTTGGCTTTTGAAAAAATCATTTTCTATTGCTTACGCCGATGATGTGATGTATTTGATCCAATCGAAATGTAAGTAAATTGCTACAATTCTGTTCAGATTAATGCAGCGAAGAAACGCGGCGACGAAGTTGAAACGTCGAAAAAATTTTTTGCTGGGGTCAGAGAGACATAAAGGATTTTAAAAAGGTTTTCTTGGTTTAGGCAAACCGACAGCACAAAACGGACAAAAACACGGCGGTGTTGGACGCGGAGACGGAGGAGTTGCACCACGAGAGGTGTGACAAAAGATTGAGTCAAATTCATTGGCATTTCAAACTTTCTACCAAGACCGTCCAATTTTGAAGGGAATTGTACTGATCCAAAGGGTGTCAAGGTTAAGTCCCGGTCAAAATTTGGAGAAAACCGGGACCATTTAGTACTGGTCCCGGTCCCGTGCTACCCGAGTTTTTTAGTTATTTATTTTCTTAATGCATTTTATAACCGAATTCAAATACATTTATAGGGTTTCTCTAAATTTGGGCAAAGTGATTCAACAGGCGCGTCAGGCGAAGGAATGGACTCAAAAAGTAAATCTTTTTTTGTTGACGACACAATTCCCTTTTAATTTTGCTTACTTTTAAGGAATTGGCAACGGTCGGTTTTTCAGTTAATGTTCGCAATTTTCCCGTCCTTTCTCAAGCGAGTCAACGAAAAGATGGAGGTCATTCGAGAATACGAAAATGGAAAAGCGGTGCCCAACCAATCGGTGACTTTATGAAAAGTCTACAAATTTGTTCGATTTTGGGGATACTTTCTTAAAAACTACTATTTTAAGAGTACATTTTTTTTCTTTTTGGTCGCATATTTAATTACTGCCACGGAAATTACTACAATCATTTAGTATGGGTTAAGATTTGCCGAGTTACCAAGACGGACACATAAACCTTWCAGATTCTCGGAAAGATGGAGCGYTGTCTGAGTGTTAAGTTGCGCGGAAAAGAAATTGGACAGCCCTTGGCACCGGAGACTGCAGCAAAGAAGGCACCGGCTGCGAAGAAATGAAAAGGGAAAGTGACGGACGCACACAACGCCAAAGATCGATGATCCCTTTTGCCTATGTAAAAACTCGTCAGACATTTACGTTTTTTGGTTTCAATTTGTTCCGTTTTTCTTTTCGCAAGGTCAATTGTTCTTTATTTGGTGCAAAATTAAAACAACAAAAATGAAGTCGCATTCAATTCACATTCAACGTATTTGTGTGAGATCCTCCACCAGCTTGAGCACGTCCTCCGGCCTCGCCAGAACTGCTTCAAAGGATCTCGATTGTAACTTCTAACCGGTCTGTCTTCTCCCCCCTCCCACTCACTCTCTTCCTCCATTGCGTCGGGTTCCTTCCACAGCCGTAACCCATCGACGATCCCCTCCAACATTTCGCGTGGCTAAACCGTTTTTTGTACAAATTATTTGTTTGTTGAAAAAAAAGGTTGACCATTTCCGTAACGGTCTCAACCAAATCCCCGTCAATGAAGCCGATGGGCGGCTCAACGCGTCGTTCCGTGAAAAAACTCCGGTAGACGGGATGATCTACGCGGAGGCTAAAGTTAAAAAGGAAATGTAATYAATTGCCAATGTTTTAATACCAATTATGTGTTTTTGTTGTGATTGCCTTTTGTAACTCTCGGAGGAACCTGAACGAGTTGCTTTCCTATTTTATATCCGATATAAATGTTTTACGCGTATATATGGAGCGGAACTTGCACAATGACGCCTAAACCGCCGTCGCTCGTCCCTAAAAGGAAAAAAAAATTCAAATGTTTCCATCGAATTCCATTCCAGGGTTACCATAAGTGATCGGATTCGAGAAAAGCGTCGTCGCGGTCTCCCCTCTGCCGCGTTCGTCGGCACTTTCGACAAATTTAAGCGCCACGTCGTCGACGGCTCCAGCCCTGCCGACCCAATCCCTCTCCCTCTGCTGAGCGGATACTATGGAGCCCCGCCGGAACACATTRACCATCTCACCAAGGTAATAGAGACCAACTTGCTGAAAAAGAGCATAAAATTGGGCAATCGGATAGGTGTGGGAAAGCACCTTCAGACGGGCGCGGTCTTCGTCCGTTTCCGCGTTCACGTCGATTCTGCAGCAGTAAATGTTGTGATGGTTCTCCGCAGCGAGAAAAGTCTCCGAGTCGACAATTTCACAGGCACTCGTCCACTCGGTGGAATAATCCCTAAAATGGCAACTTTACGTACACCCCCAATAATCGCGCCTAACAAGAGACTTTTTAAAGAACAACTTTGGTCTGCTAATATTCATTCGCCTGTTTTCGTTTTTCATTTATTTGTTAGTGATTTTTTGGACTCCGTGCCATTTTCGTCTTTAAGGCCAAAAAGTTGCAGTTAGCTCCATTAAGGTCCCTAGTAGAGACCGGACCAATCGAAATGACGTCGATCGTTCCTCAAGTCCGGGCTCTAGTCGTCACTACCCTGTGCAAAACCATCACAGAAGTGAGAGRACCTCGCAAATTCTTCGAAGGTTGAGTCGACCGCCTTGTACCCAAGCACCGAAATGGAACGCATCAAATCGGCGACCAGCACCAGATCGCCCTTCGTCTTCAAAAAAAGAGCTTGAATGTTGTTGAAGTTGGAGCATTCCAGGCGCAATTCCCTCTCGGAGGTCCATTCAAACAGTCGGACGGTGCTGTTCACCGTGCAGATCAACTTGTTGCCCAAGGTGGTGATAGAAAATGCTAAAAYTAGCAGAAATCGATACATTTATCTTAAACGTCCCAAAAAGTATGCATTTAACAACAAATAAAATCAAAAGTTTACAAACCGGCTCCTTTGACCTCTTTTTCGGTTACGGACCGAATTTTGGTGTTATTTCCTTCATCGTCTTGGGAAGCCTGAAGCACCATAATCCGACCCTTAAAATTCGGGAGTAACAAATGAAAATTCATGTCAGCAGCTGCCGCAGTTTATGATTGCCTGTTTGCTTTCGCTTTCTTCGTGAATGACATTGGCAGTGCCAATGGCGAAGTACGGGTGTGGGTCGTCACCCAAATGGGCTGACGTGATGGACAGCCCAGTCTCCTGCTTGTTAAGTTCAATCACGTGCACACGCTCAAAGGTATTCGCATCCAAAAAGCAAATGGAGTGCGTTTCGCCACCGTCAGACGCCCCCGTACTGCTCGGGCCCGGACCGCCAAAGTGATCGCACGAGGAGGACGAATTCTGCACTTGACTGGATGATCCTTCTCCCCCCGTGGACGGCGCGGTGCCGGTGAAAGAAGCGGAGAAGGTTTGTTTGGAACTGCCAGAGGAGGATTTGGCACCAATGATGGAAATTGAGGGACGGCAATTTGATCGGTTAACGACGAAAAAGTCGTCGCATCGAGTTGTTAGAATTGCAATCAAATTGCTYTCGGGTTGGTAGGCAAGTCGATGGACAGCTAAAAACCAAAAATATACTTTCCGTAAAAACTAACAATAAGTGCCGAAAAGAATCACTTTCTCCAAGCTGAACCGTGCGAATGTGCAATTTTTGGATCTCGTCAATGGTTCCGATTATCAAATTTTCGCCATCCGCCAACGCGAGGCAATCCCGGTAGCAATCCGAATTCAGCGAGCACATTTGCGCAACCGAACGGAGGTTCACGTTGGAGAAGGACAATTTRTGGTTGGAAGAGTAAATGACGGTGGGCCGATCGGAACAAGCGAACACGTTCAGCGCAGTCTTTTTAGCCGATTGGAATACTCGCAGCAAAGTGGGCTGGGTGCCCAACGCAAATTTCTTTTGCGCAGACAGTACACCGGTGAGCGGATCTATCCGAAAATGCACCACCGTCCCGTCGCCCAATGCGACGAACAGAAAGTCCACACTTTCCATCGTCACCTAAAAAKGCAAACAGAACCGACCATCATAGTAAACCGTCTGAGACGTGCCATTAGCATAGAGCGAGGGACAAATTCGCTGGCCAACCGTTCTTCAGCTACCAATGAGGGGACGGCGCCGGGTTTGAGTGAGTAGACGGCCACAGAATGTTCGGACCAGAAGCCCGCCGTGAAGAAGTCAGAAAGGGTCCGATTACCTAAACCAGCCAATCCGATGGAAACGCCGATTTGGAAAAACCGTTCACAGCACACCGAGTGGGGAAATGTCGAGACAGGCGACCTCGTTAGCACACTCCACCCGATGCAGCAATACAATTTTGTCAGACTCAACGTGCAGGTAAAAGAGGCGGGGACCAGACGAAAGCAAAAGTTGGGAGCCGGCTTGGTTGACAGATGCTAGCGATATCCGGCACGGAGGTTCTGGCATCCATTTGACATGGAAAGTGCCGTCGCCAGAGAGCATTTGGACATGGTCGGAAGTGATTTGAAGAAGACGATTGCTGGATGAGGTCAAATTTCCGGCCCACAGCGTGCGCTTGGTCAAGTCGAAGTCTGAACGGAGGTTGATATTCTGTTTATAGAGATAATAACCGGGAATTTGTGTGTCTTCCAAATCCTCAGAATCGATCAACAGCAGATGGGTGACATCGGCAAACGAAACGACTAAATAATTATCGAATTCTTCGTCCCCAATCCGAAGAGGGAACAGTCCCTTAATTCCGGCAAGTTCAACGGTGGCCTTCTTGAAACAGAAAAGTTATAATTCCAATAGTTTCCCCAAACCATCACCTCATCTATGCCAATGCCACTTCGGATTATGCGCAGTGAGCCCTCCTTGAATGCCCCCGATGCACACACAATTTGGGTTTGTCCGTCAACGTCCATTAAAATTAAATCCCTAAAAGTTCGATTGGATTTAAAAAATATATATATATATAAACCTGATCGGCCCCAAATTTGAAAATGTGCTGATGACATTAACAAATGAATTCGAGTCCAAATCGACGGGTTCTGTGGAGAGGCGAATCAGCTGAGAATCGCCGAGACGAGAGCCCACAAATGCCACGGAATTGTCCTGAAAGACATGGAAAAATGGTAACCCTAAAGGAACAAACCAAATAAACAATGCATTCCGGGATGGATATTTCACCGAGAAGTTCAATCTRAAAGAAAATCAGAATTTTAAAACAATTTTATTTTTTTGCCTTAATGTCTCGGATGTCGTCCTCTTTTGCTGGGTCTCGAAGGAGCACTAGCATAAACAACCTGTAAACAACGGGAGGTGTATAATCAGCCGAATGTTCTTTAGGAAACCTTCCGGACATATCCCCAAGCAAAAATCGTTCCCCCGTCCGGTCGATGCGCCCGCAACAGTTGAAACGAGCCATATGAATGAGGGGTGGGGCAATTGCGGTGTAATGGCTAGGACTCTGAATGCGAAACGGAATAATGACTTTTTTTCTCTTTCAAACCCGATACTTTTAAAGCCCAAAACTTTTTGGGAATGCATTAGAGTCAAAAATTCAAAATTTTTCTCAACGGCCTATGGCTGACTACACCCAACCCCCGTAATTTGTCTGGCTACGTCCCTGTCTCCATTTTGATGACCTTTTGGTAGCTGATCGACTCCTGCCCAACCACAATCAGTCCCCCGTAAGGCGCCGGCACCGGAACCAAAAGCGTGGCCTCCGCYTCGATATTGCCTGTCAATTTTAAATTAGTTTTTAACATAAAAGCATTTACTACTTTGATGCCACAATGGAGCACGCAATTCTTTGACCTCCAGATCCACTTCGCAAACTTTTAAATGGCGTCCGTTCAAGTCCTGATAAAAATAGGCGATGGTTGGCTCCTCTAAAAGGTTGGGTTTTACTATCCAATAATTTAWACCTAAAGCGACATTCATCTAAAAACTCGCCCGTGTTTTCCAGAAACGCCACATCTGTCACGTTGTAGTCCTCGAAGCGCACGTTGAAATTTTTCAGGTCCCGTCCGTCTTGCCACTGGATCAGTTTTAGATGACCCTCGTAAAGACGCAGTGCGATCAATCCCGACTCATGCACGCACGTGATGATGCCCGTCTCGGCCGGCCGCCCTACTTTGTCAGCCACGTGACCAAATGCGCGGGTGCGTGGCTGACCGTCCTCCGCGAAGCCGAGAATAGCCAAATGGTACTTGGCGGTCAGCACCAACAGACTGTTCAGTTCCTGAAAATCCAAATCAACTTTTTCAAGGATTGCGATTTTTTCTATTATAAGCCTAAAAAATCTGTGTACCTCGCCCGGAAGCTTGAACGAATTGATGGATGCAATTCGGCCGAAGATTGGGATTTCTCGATGTGGTTTTAGCCCATCGGCCGTGAACAGCAGATGCTCCACCCGACTCACTCGCGCGATCATTATGTCCAGCTCATTTGAGTTACGAAAATGACCAACAACGGCACCGGTCACTGCACAGTGCATATAATGCAAATGTTTTTTGTTATTTTAAACGACTTTCCAACCTGCTGTCGGTTTTTGCAATGACGCGCAGTAACTTAAACCTTCCTCCATTTTCTCATAAAAATTGCTCACTTAATTCTAAATAAATGAAGAGACTTCTGTGTACGTAGATTTTTCAAATGATCAAATAGATTAAAAAAAATAGGTCGTTTAAATGCAACACTGCTGAACATGGACGGCAAAAAAAGAAAAATGTCAAATTAAAAAAAAATTGACGACCGAAAATCGATGTTCAAAAAGCTCCAAATTCCACCAAAAATAGAGGTTCATCTAATAATTACTGGACCTTTTTTGGGGAGGTTTTTAATGTCCATATTATAAGCCCATATTCCGCTATTTTTAGTTCGAATTCTATCCGGATAAGGTTATTTAGGTAAAGAAATTAAGAAATGGGATTTAGGTTTAAAAAARTTAACTTTATGCCATTTTATTTTTAATCGCTTTTCTTACAATATTTAATGAAGAACTAGAAGCAAATCATTTAATTTGTTCTTTATATTCCAGGAATCAACGGATTATTTGAAATGCGACATTTGGCTGTTCGCTTTGTTCGTCAAACTAATCTCGCGCGAATTGCAACAAACGATTACCCATTAGTCGCCCTGAATAGCCACATTCATGTTGTTGATCCACAACTTGGTCTGCATGATCGCTTTCAAGGAGAAAAGGGTTCTTATTTGAGTATATTTGTCCCTAAAGCTTAATCTTTCAGCAATTGAACTCAGTCGAAGCATTTTGGCACGGAAACTTTTGCGTTCTGTCGATTTACTGAGAATACGCAACGACTATGACCTCTGGTGGGAGGCATTTAAAACATTCAGCCGTTTGCGGGCCGAAGTAATGGACGGATTTCCATCGTTTCTATTATTTTGGTCAATAGTTGGAAATCGAATTGTTTAAAACTAGAGCTTCCACAGAGGTTTTAGACTCATTTTGTGGCTTTTTGATAATCCGATGAGGCTAAATTTTTAAATAAGGTTTATTCATTTTGTGGTAGGTTTTTGAGGCTTTTTGGGATGCTTTTTAAAATTTTTCATCTGGAAGCCATTTTAAAATCGAAATTTAACAGGAAACACCTTTGGAAAAACGACACATTCGTAGCAATTTGTTGGACAGCTCCGCCGGACTTTTGTCGGCCTTAAAATTGCCCAACGATTTGGACCGGGACGGCCCAAGCACCAGCGAAGTGCCCGACTCAATTCGGGCGATGGTCGACGATTTTGCTGGTCAAATTCATCTCAACCGCTGTGAATGGCATTCCGTCCAATTTCGACGATTCATTCTCAGCGCACTCCAACGGCTGATTTTTGCTACTGTCCAACCGAAGCCCCAACTCGTCTCCTTTCCCCAATTGGTCAGACCGGCGGTGGTCGAGGCGTGCAATTTGGAGTTGGATTTGTTTCCGCTCGTCGTTGAAAGCGACTCCTATTTGAGCCTTACAGGTGAACTGAGCCGATCAAAATTTTTCTATTTAAAAAAGTCACTAATTTAAAGGTGAAAGATTGGAAAACGATTAAAACCCAAATAAGAAATAATGTGATTTCAAATGATCTGTCAAACCTTCAGGCGTCGACTTGCCCTCGCTGATTTCCCCGCTGATCAAATGCCAACTTTCCTGCAAGTCGAACCCATGGCCGCTCGTTCTTGTCACTTCCGGAAATGTTTATCCTCCGACCGTTTCAGCCCAATCGGAGAATAACGCCGGACTATTTGGGCAAAAAGCCCAACTTTCTCTTCTCATAATGGACGACGATTGGCACAAATGCTCTGAAATATGCCGACATTTAACCTATTCTCTGAGTGCGTTCCTCACCAGGATTGGTCTTTCATTCAGCACCGGTAGTTTCTCTCTCTTCAAATTTGTTTCAGAAATTACAAAATTTAGCGGATGTCAAACCGCCACATTTGTTTCTTTACGAACGTTCGGCGCTGACATTTTCCCATGACTCATCGGTGGAATTTGCACGGTTCTCCAAAATCGGTCGGTTTGGCCCATCCCTCAGCCATTTTTACGACAAATCACTAAATGTTTAGGCGATTATGTAAGCAGACGCGCCCAAATCTTAAAATCGAGGCCAAACGACGGGAAAAACGACGACAATTACCTAAAAATGGCTTTTGTCAGCGTAAATTTGGATTCCATTGTAAAGTGTTCCGAGCAATTTTCWACTTAGTCATTTCCGATTTTGGAATAAAATGCAATAAATTTGTGAATGAAGTAACATAATTCATAAGTTGCGTTCTTTCCTATTTTTTTGTTCGATTTTTTTCTTGTGATCTTTCCAAGAATATTAAGCCCGTTCTAATTTTCTCTCCCAAAATGCCGTCACCTGTTAGCGCTTCTCCAACTAATGCCGTGAATATTCCGAAAGATAGCAATAGCCGCGATGATGGCGATTCTTCTTCGTTGGTTCGTGCTATTGCCGGGTCGTTGGACTCTGTCCGAAGGCAAAGTCCGGGAGTGCAAGTCGCCGTTGGGGCCGGCGGCGGAGTGTAAGTGAAAGTTTTTAGGAGCTGACGACCGAAAGTCAATACTTTCAGTTTTGCCGGCTACATTTTTGGGAAAACGAGCAAAGCCTTTGCAATTTGCGTCGGCACCGGTATCATTCTCCTGCAGGTGATCAGTCAGTCGGTGATTGGAATCCGAATGAAGCCGGCCGGGGGTGGGGGAACTATGAAAATTGATCATCATCCAGATTTGTTTATTTGGGTTTTTGGCAAATTAAAGTTGGACATTCCCTCGCTAATCGATGGTTTTTGGTTTTCAGGTGGCTGAGAGCCAAGGGTATTTGCGAATCCAAAAGAAAAAGCTCAAAGACGACTTCGAATCGGCTCGTGACAAATTGGGCGAAATGTTCGATGGCGCAATTGACAACGAAAATGTGGCGGGCATCACCCGAATGAGTGCTCAAAATTCGGGAAAAGAGGTCTGAAAACGTTCGAATTTTAATGAGAAAATGTTCTTTTTCAGCTCTTTAAAATTGTGGCGAAGAATGCGCGTTTTCTGTGTGGATTCGTTGGCGGAATTCTTCTCGGCTTTGGCGTTGCTTAGCAAACGAAGACTTTTAAATTATACTTCTGAATGTTTTGTTTAAAAGAGAAGTGATTTGATTGAATTAGTCGATGTTTATTTATGCGTCATTCACCACCCATTCTTTTGCTGATTCTTTTGGTCCTTCTCACCACCGCGTTCACATTCACTCATTGCATATTATTCCATGACGTACAAACACAATAAAATGGATTGATCGGCTGATTTATGGGTGTGTGTGAACTGATCGACCTCCACGAGGTTAACGAAATTGCTTCCCTTCCAAAATTAGCACAATTTTGGACGTTTGGAGGGGAGGGGGGTTTGTACAGAGAAACGCAGGGTTCGTCCCGTGACCTCCGCTCCCTCTCTCTCTCTGATGTCTGAATTCTCTCTGTCTCTCCCGTTCTCTCTTTTCGTGGCCTCAACCCAATCACGGGAACAAAATGCACCGAAAGTTTTTGAAAAAGTTGGAATTCGGGCGGTTCTTTCAAAAGAATCCCCCCCCCTTTTTTTATTTGTTATGAATAAATTTGTATTGTTCACTACCAGACTTCTCTTTCTTTCTTTTGTTTATTCATTGCGATTTTAGTGACAAATAAATTATGCGTTCAAATTTCTGAGATTCGATGGGATGGGTAAATAAACAACAAATATAGGAAGGTAAAAGAGTGGTTGAAGCGGCTTCGGCTTCCAGAGGTTTTGCGGGTATTTACAGTACAACAAAAAGTGAGTGTTTTGTGCCTGCATTTTGTTTCTGATGCCTCGGGCGTTTTTCCATTGTTTTGTGTCAAAATGTTCGTTTTTCTTTGTTTACCCTYGGGGCTTGTTGGCTGATGTCTTAACGCTGCCCCCCGGCGCGGTATCCGTTCGTCCACCCGCGACTGCGCCGCATTTCGGCCGTCAGCTGCGCACTGCACTCACAGCAAATTGTGCAGACCATCCCCACGGGGTACGCGTCGCCGCCCCCTCCCCCCGGCGTCGCCCAGCAGCCGTTCAGTGGCACAAATGTCTGGTGGCATTGCCGCGTGCCGTCTGCGTTCGGCCCCGTCCGTCCCTCCAGCGCAATGTCTCCGTCGTTGGCCAACGGACCGGTGCAGCCTACCAGATGGCAGGTGGGCGGAGTAATCTGAGTAAATAATTCGATTAGTAAAACATCCCGGGAAGCCTTTKCCMGGACTTACTTTGTCCAGGTCAGCGCCCTGCAGGTAAAACGCCGCCGGGTTTATGACCGCGTCGCCACTTGCGCCCCCGGACTCGTCCTTTTGCTGCATTTCGCGTTGTTTGGCCGTCTCCGCGGGGAATGGCGCCACCCATCCGGACAGTTTTGGTGCCACTGAGTCCGTGGGCGGCAAAAGAAGTCCCGTGGCTGCCGGCGAAGGCTTCTTCACACGACGCCCTTTCAGCACAAAAGCCTTTTGCTCCGAGGGTTGGAATGCGTAGGGCCCAACCGGTTCAGCCTTCAGCAAAAGGTCTGAAAAGCAGGGATTGACATTTGTTCTCATTGAACTTCCTCAACAACGCAAAATTTATACCTTCCGGCAAATCTTCCGCTGCCATAATGCGGCGTTGCTGACGTTGCGCGGACGCCGAGTTGGGCAGAGCCGGTACAGCCCCACAGAGGGCGGGAAGTGCGAGCAGGATTAGCAACATTCTCGGGGAGTTGGCTTTTTGAGAAGTGGTGGTTGGACTGGTGAGATTGGAAGTGGGGGAMTCTGATCGGACAAACCCGCGGGGCTCCTTTTTATAACCCCGTCGAATGCCCAAAAAGGGAAAAACGAACTTTGAGGCGAGGGAGGGACACGCCCCTCGGGGCATCGTCGTCAACATCGCCAAAGAGAGCCGAGAAGAACGTCAACATTCCCCATCCCCACTAATTCTTCGACGATCGCTTGAGGGGATGAACTCGTCGATCGATGGAATTCCCCTAAAGAAACTCCAAAAATGCTGACGCCCATGTCAACAGATAGGGAGGGAAGGAATTGGCGTTAATTGGCGTCGTCAGAAAATGAGATGATCGGGTGGGACGGACGGGTGATCGGCGTGCGAATGTTGAGACAAATAGGCAAACGTAACTTTTGGTTTTCTGATCGGTGCGCCTTAGGTGCAAACGTTCGAGTTGAAATCAAAAATTGAGAAGCAGCGGTGGCCAGTCTCATTTGTTGAATTTGCAGTCTCTGTTTTGATCAGAAGATCGTCGATCAGTCGCCGCACTCAACTGATTGAGTACGATGTACAAACAAACAAATTCAAAACTCCAAACAAATCCGATCGATCGCCCTTTCCTCAAATCCAAATCCAATTTTCTACTGATCAGCCCCCAAATCCAAATCCAATTTTCCACTGATCAGCCACCAAATCCAAATCCAATTTTCCACTGATCAGCCCCAAATTCAAACTCCACACAAAATGATGTTTACTTCTTATTTTATTGCGTGTTTATCAAATCAATCACTTCCCAAATCAATCACTTTCCCTCCCCAGCCCAAAGGCCGGCCAAATTTTCGTTTCGGTCGCCGTTCCGCCATTCAATTCGAATTGGCGAATGTTTTGTTGGCGAAGTTTTCTTTCTGTTGGCGTTTTGTGTAAGGCACCAAAATGGAATTAAATGATTATCAAATGAATGAACGAAAGAGGGAATTGAGAAGAAAGTCCGAAAACACTTTAAACTCAGCAAAATGGGCCCAGAGGGTGTCGAGCGCCAAGGCAAATGAATTTAACACACTTGCCCAGAATGGGTGGATGAACAGTTGCTTCTTTCCCGTGATCAGAGATCGTTCTCTGATCACCACCCGGTGGAGTGGGGGAGGGGCATAAGCCCCTCGGGGGAAAAGGCCAGGATTGGGGGAATGGAACGCCAGGCACGAATTGCCCGCTTAACTTCCCCCTCGCCCGTCCCCTTTCCCCTTCAACTCCTCCGTTTCTCGTCGAAGCGGCTGTCCCCCGTCATTTCGTCGCCTCGGGGGACACAAAACTTTTCCAATCCAACGCTCCGGGCGATATAATGCGAAAGCTCCACATTTATTGCCCATGATCTCTCATCTAAGCCGCCAACAAATTGAGAAAAGCTCAAAAAATGTTTAAATGGATCCGGTTTATTTCCAGAAATAAATTGACTTTTTTTTAATAGTATTTTTTAAAATTTATTTAAAATACCTACCAAACCATAACATTGCCTAATGTCCATATAAAACATATTTAAATGTTTTGATATTTTGGGCTAATTCGAAAAGGTGCCGGCTAATTTGTGCCGATGTTTTATTCATTGTCTCTCTCTCCGGGGACAACCGGTGAAAACGGCGAGTGCCCTTGACAGGGCATATTTGAGCAAATTCCCTCCCCCCCCCCCGGGGGACATTTTACTT
>MEIZ01000019.1:292820-310673 GCA_001723225.1 Globodera ellingtonae | reverse complement strand
AACCGGAGTTTGGACTGGACCAAGCAAGACCCGAATTTCCCGGTTTTGATCGATCTTTTTGATCAAAGACATTTTTGTTTGTCGGATGACACCGTTTTTGATCATAAACAGCCCTAACCATGCGAAGGGCTGTCGGCGTATCAATTGAGGGAAGCTCATAACCGGGTTGTTCAGGTGATCATCGGCACAAACACCAACGGGGTGGGCCTGAAGCACTGGCAGGACATGATCGCCACACCACGAAGGCAAGCAGCACAACGAGCAAAAGAACAATAAATGCTCAAATTTCAACGATTTTCCAACTCCAAAAGCTTTCCAAGCTGTTTTTTTCTGAAAACCCCCCTTCGAATTCCAAACTTCGGAAACGAACGTTCTTTGCCCTCGGCAATCGTCGGATGCTTTTGTTAGGTCTGTCGCTGCTTGGCATCCGCTTCAGAACGACGCGGACTGATCAGTGATCACCCACCGCCGTCGAGAGCCTTTTCGGGGAATCTCCGAGCACAAAACGATCACTACAGACAGACAGAACATAATCCTCCCCCTGCCCCTTAAGGTTTAAACACGTGGCCAAAAGACACATTTTTGAATTTTAAATAAAAAACGACATTTTTTGTTTTGCTTTTTGGCTGCGTGTGAATTCCTTTCCCTCCCTCCCAACTTTAACAGAGTTTTATTTAGAGTTAGTTGCACGGGACCGSCATTTTTAGAAAAAAACGGGGACCAAATTCCGACACCGGTCCCATGCAACYCCAATTTTATTGTTTTTTCTCCAAAAATACATTCCTTCGCCTCACTTCCGCCGGTGAAACAATCACAGGCCATTTGTCCAATCATTTGACTGGTTTGAGTTTGATTGAGCCAGTCACTTTTCACATTTTAACAACGTTCGATTTATTTTGGGTTTGAGAGCAATCCTTCGGCTTTTGAAATCATCCGAACGATGATGGGCACAGAGTTTTATGCGGCGTATAAGAGACATTTAGGCCGATCCGAAACTAATTGAACTTTTCCGTAAGACGCTCGCGTTAAACGCGTTCGATTGTCCGCACTCGTCAAAATATTCAATCAGAAAATGGTACCGCCTCGAAGATTTGATTTTTTACCCATTCGACAATGAATAAAATAAAACGGGAAGCTGGTGAATGTCCGAAGAGAAAGAGCAAAAGAAGTTGAAGATGACTGACAATGGAGAAAAGAGTTCGAAGWAAAGTGTCGGGTTCAGAAAAAGCTGTAGAAAATATAATTGGACGGGTCACCACAATTTTCTGTTTTATGGGCGAGGGATATGCGCACAGATTTGGACAGTCCATTCCAGGCCGTCGTTGTTGTCCATTATTTCTCTCACTTCCGATCAATGGCTATAAGCGCGGACTGATGAAAAGCGCGCCGGAGGCATAAGAGACGGACGAATCGGACATCGATCGGCACTGAAAACAAAGTTAAATTGTTTTTAGCGCCTCCAAAACAGCAAAAACTTTTGAATTTAAATGTTTTAGGCCTAACTTTTATGGTTTACAAAACTCAATTCTTTTGCTCTTAAATGTCAAATAATGGACCAAAAATTAATCTTCCCGTTTCTATGGGAACGAGTTGCCAAATTTGGATTTTATGCCATCCCAAAAATGGCGCGGGAAATGTGGGAACCGTTGGACGAACCTTCCGCAAAAAATGGCAATATTTTTAAATGTTTTTTGGGTTTTCGGGACATTCCAATCAAATGTTCATGTCAACGTCACCTTGTTGGATTGAGCATATTTGAGAAAGCGCAACTCGGCCGTATGGTTGTTCATTTGTCGGAAGTATTCGGCTGCCTGGAATAAAACAAGTTGCCCTAAACCAAACAAATCCCTCTGCCCCCCCAACCTGCAACATGACACAAATCGGATTCCGACCGCAAATGGTGTTTTGAGTCTTCTTGAGGTAATCATTGAAAATGGCTGGGTCCAGGGTGGAAATTGCGTCCATTCCCTGCAAATTGTTTGTGTAAAACTTTTCCTATTCAAAAAAATAACGACCTGTTGGTCGAGACTGGCAATTTGTTCGTGGATTGGGCGACCGCTATTCGGTTCAATTGGCGTGTAACGAAAGCGTTGGCCCAAAGGGGGGAAACGGCGGGTTAAAAAGGACCAAAATAAAAAGAAAATTAACCCCAATGGCAAAAGTCGGATGAGATGACGAAAAGATTGCTGGGATCGGCTATGTAATTGGCGAATACGCGCCCGTAAAACTGCTGGCGCGAAGTGCTCAACGACCCGACGAGGACAGGCACAATTCGGAAGGAGTTCAACGGACGGCTAAAAGACAGAGACATTTTGGAGCCAAACGCAAAAAAGAAAACCTCTCCATCACTTTGGCGATGAATGGCATTTGCATCTCCAAACTGTGCTCGGCCTCCTCATTCCGCACGGACATCCACTCGAAAGAGTCGGCCCCATTGACGGACCTCAGCTGCTCATTAACTGAACGAAATCAAAGGTCGCCAAGGGAAAAAGACTCAAAACAGTCCCAAAAAATCCCCTTGGAAAATGGAAACGTAACACCGATGAGACTTCCGCATCTCGAGCGTGTTACGTTCGTCTAAAAAATCAACGCCCAAAACCTGCAGAATCCACGTAAAGGTCGCCCAACGGCGTGGCATATTTGCTGCACGTGGTCAGGGCACAGCCGGACAAATAAACGACGTGGGACGGCCCGAGGACGAAAATGCGCTTTCTAGAAGTAGAAAATATTTTTTTTATAACCAAAAAGCGGCACACATTTTATCCGGCACAATTTGCTTGAAGGCAAAAGCTGAAAGGCAAAAATTCCTTTTCAAATTCTCACATAAATAATAAAACCTGCAGCTTCTCCGCAATAAGTGTACCCGGCATGACTAAATTTACGAGTTTAATAAACTGTCCATACTTTTTGACTTCAAGAAAGTCAAGAAAACGCGCACATTTAACTCAGTCGAGGGCCTAAGTAACGAAAAGCTCTACACCCTCCCAAAACCAAATGTTTGGCCAAACTGACGGTGAAATTATAGCACGAGCAGCCCCAATAGTTGGACCAGCCGCGTTCAGCCAAGTGCTTAGCTGACGCTCCAATCCTTTGGCACTCTCAGGATACCTAAAAAACAACCCGTCAAAAAATTAAATCGTTATAACTTTTGGAAATAAACTTGAGGCAAATGCGCTTTCTAAACTCCGTATTCGTTTATAAGCAGATCTTAAGCCAACCCCAAAATGTGAAGGCAAAATTTATGGGTTTGTTGTTCGTACCATGACCCGGCATGGGAGGCCGGTCGGGTCCGGCCGGCGTCCACGGCTCCACCACAGCCGTTGAAAGCACTGAAATCGTAACTCATCTCCGCCCGTCTCGACCTCTAATCCGATCAATTCGATTCGACCGAAATCTGTTTGATCAGTCGTCGACGATCGGACGGACGAGCAATTGGATGGAGGGTTTTGTGTGTGGTGAAAGAGTCGTCTCTCCCCTCCACTCTTCTGCGTTCGTACCTTTTCTTCTCTTCCGCTCACCTCTGTCACTCGTACTGCCTCTTAGCAGCAGCAAAAACCCGTATTTCCCTCAAAAAGGCGCGCACACACACAAAAACAATTGCGACGATGGACGGCCGCTGAAAGTGCGATGCACCGAACGATCGAACGTCTGAAAAGATTGTGAAGAAGTGTTCGAAAAAAAATTAGGGCAGCCAATCATAAAGATCGCAGTGCGCAGAAAACAACAAAAGTAATGAATGAATGAAAATGAGTGCAGCTGTCACATGGAAATTAAATTTCATATTAATGGTGAATGAACGCGCGAAGAATCCGAAGAAAATTTTGTCGACTCGAGACTCTCGAGCAGCCCTACTAAACACTAGGCTCTATCATTTAATACGAAACTTATTACTCGTAATACAATTTTCGAGTTCAGAGTTTAAAAAGTGCCGAAAATAAATATTTAAATAATAAATGTAAGATGCAATAATATGCGCGTGTGGGGCTTAAACTGCATAAGAACCAAAGTTTTTGATGGTCTTCAGTTTTACCCATTTTCGTATATCCCGGCACTGTAAGGTGCGCTTAGGGAGTTGACGCCTGACGCGATTTGATGGATGCTTTGACCGACTAATTAAAGTTTTTAGGGAAAGGACGACAACAAAAAGATGTAAAGGAAGGGAGGGATCGGTGGAATAATTCGCAGAAGCGGAGACGGAAAGGAAACGAAAATGCTCGGGCGAATGGAGGGGCGGAGTCACTGCCAGCCACCCACCTCCCCCATTCGCCGCATATCGGCCGTTGGCTGAAAGTGGCCGCCCTTAGTTAGCCGACCCATTTGTCTGTCCCCACCGGTGGGTGGAACGGACGTTATCGATGAAGGGCGAAAGGCGTAGTTTTTACTTTTGCCATTTTTTTCTCAACTATTTAGGTTTGACCAACTCCGTTTCTTCTGAAGGTAAAAAGCCAAATGAAGAGAAAATGTTAGAAATAAAAAGGAAATCGAGATGCACAAGGGTTTTCTCTGCACAGTGGTGTTGAGCATAGTGCCGCTATGATACCAAATAATATGTAATATTTACTTTGTCCAACCAAATATTTCTCTCAAATCAGGAAATATGCATTATTTGGCGTTTACGGACAAATAGGAGGGAAAGGAAATGAGATGATTTTGGCCCCAGTTCAGGTGCATAAAAGCAACTTAGAAGTATCGACATAACAGGGTAAAATTTGAATGCAAATGTTATAAACGATGGATAAGAGATGGCTGTCTTATCGGAGAAAGAGAATGTGGACGGACATTGGGGGCAGGGGGGGAGGGATTACGCCGAATCAGAAAATTTGGGTGACAAGTGAAGCAAACAATAACAAAACCAAACGCATCTATCACAGTCTCTTCTAGTGAAAGCACTTTTACTTTATTGTTGTTAAATATACGATCGCCGCATTTCAAGTCTTGGTAACTCGCTGCTTCTTCGCCGTTACTGCAAGTGGCGTAGCGCCAGTAAACGACGACTTGCGACTGTTTGACCCGCTCCCCCCTCCTCCGTCTGTCGACAACTGTTGCTGCGACTTTTTACGCTTGCGACGGCACTCCGTACAGTACCACTGCGCCCTCTCAGGAGGCGGAATCAGAATGCCAACACAACCCCTAAAGAAAACGAGGAAAATAAACTTGCTGTTATTGTCGATAATGAAAAAACCGACCAATGGTACCAACGGTCGCAATCGTCGCAGGCAACCTCAAAATAGGGGCATAATAAAAAGGTCAATTGGCAAACGAACCATTTCTTGACCCTCCACATAAGCCACTGAGCAGGTAGGACATATCCAGATGGGCTCTTCCTCCTCTTCGTTGGCCCCGCCGGCGTTATCGACCGTTCCCACTGAAGCAGAGGAAAGCTGAGCGGCCGCAATTTGCTCTACCGCCTTCGCAATAGCCTTGACTTTTGCAGCTGAATTGTTGGCGCGATCGGTGGCGGGAAATATTGGCGCTTTGGGCAATTTTGGTGTTGAAGAAATCTTCAATGCTTTTGGCGTTGTTTTTGGCTTTGCCGGTCCTTTGGCCATTGGTTTTTCAGTTTCCGACTCCTCAAATTTTCTCTTAGACGGCTTCACACTACGACCACTTGATGTGACAGCGAATGGAGCTTAATTTGCCTAATTATCTACGATAGCTTATTTTAGGCGGATGGGGACAGTATTGCGCTTCAAAACTCCGTAGCTTTGTGTTAGGTCATATACGTTTTGAAAACTAACATATCCATGTCTTTTTAAATACTTTGTGCGCTTTAATCAGCAATAGTAAATTTTATGACTAAATCGTAACTTAAAAAGATTTTGGGATTGTTCGATAATCGAGGTATTGAAGAAAATAAAATAAAAACATTTCGAAATGGTTACTGAAAAAAAGAGATCGTTTTAAAAAAAATATCTGAAAAGATGGTATTGTCGGAGCCGGCTTCAGCTTCTAAAATCCAGCTCCGGTTTCGGGCTTCGAACTTTTCGGATTTCGGCTCCG
Organism: Globodera ellingtonae; assembly: GCA_001723225.1. NCBI lineage: Eukaryota > Metazoa > Nematoda > Chromadorea > Rhabditida > Heteroderidae > Globodera > Globodera ellingtonae. The sequence continues at coordinate 304,673 of MEIZ01000019.1, read as the reverse complement.
GAGCCTGCGCAACACTGGAGGGGAGGGGAGGGAGGATTACAGTTGCCCGTTAAAAATATTTCTATTTGTTTTGTTGTTTTGGTAAAATTCGACCGATCAGAATGGCCCAAACCCAGTCCTCGGGTAGAATTCTTCCTTCTTACACAAAGTAAAATGGGTAAGGAGACCTCAAAGTAAAAAATACCATAAGCATCCAAAGTGTTTTCAATGGAATCCAGAACTTTCTTATAAATCACGAATTAAACTATTGTTATTTTATTCACCCCGTGGTTAAACAGTGACAACAAAATGCTTAACCTGTGGGCTGTTGCTTGACCGCCGATGGAATTGATGCGGTCGTTGTTATTGGTGTTGTTGCTACAGTTGACGGTATCATTGGTACTACTGCAGTTGTCACTGGGTTTGGTGCGTCGACTGTTTTTGAGGCAGCTGTTGTCGTCGTTTCTGTTGCCGTTTTTGTCATTTCATTTGATAGTTTGGTCGCTTCTTTTGGGGTTTTTGTCGCATCTTTTGGTGTTTTTGTCGCATCTTTTGGTGTTTTTGACGCTTCTTTTGATGTTTTTGTCACCACTTTTGGTGTTTTTGTCATTTCTTTTGGTGCTTTTGTCACTTCTTTCGGTGTTTTTGTCAGTCCTTTTGGTATTGTTGAGACTTCTTTTGTCGCTTTGATTGTTTCCACTGACGGTTTAATCGTTTCTGCTGTTTTTGATAGTACGTTTGTTGTCACTGTCGGCATTGTTGTAATGGTTGTCAAAGTTGCAGCGACTATCTTCGGCACCATCGGTTCGGCCGTGTGCCGGCTGATTAGCACATTCTCTTGAGCGATCGATGCGATTGGAGGATGCCCCACGGGGGAGAGTCGTTGGGTGATGGGAATTCGTATTTTGAGCTTTGGAATTTTGAGCGGTTCCTGCGGCGGGGAAATGGGCGCCGGCTGCTGTTGTTTGTCAAGGAGCGACGKCGGTTTCAGCAGCGAAGACTCTGAAAAAGTCTCTATCGATAAAATAGGTAAAGCCAAAAAATGAAATGAACCTTCGTCTGCCCCGCGGTCGGCCGAATTGTCCTTGGCCTTGTGCTTCTTACGCTTCCCGTCGTTACCCGTTTTCTCTTCCGTTTCTTCCGCCATTCTCTTTTCCTTTTCGCGTTTTTCCTTCTTCCTTTTCTTCTTAACGTATATGTTCATCAAGAGCCATTCTTTAACAAATCACCTTCAGCAAGCGCTCTTCCTCTTCGCTGATTGCCGCTTTTGTTCTGAGCGGTTGAGCAATGAAATGATCAAATTTGAACATTGTGTGCACTGCCGTTTCGGAAGAAGAAGGCCTCATGTTAACCAAATGCTGGTCTACGGAGATATTCTCCACCGGAAGTTCAACCCTTTGGACAGTGAACCCGAGACTTGGAGCAAAGGCGCCAGCAAAGTTTGGAAAGATCTTCTGGAAGATCGCACTGCGAGCATTTGACCTGCACAAACCGAGCCGATTTTTATGAAAAGCTTTCTCCTAATAGTCATATTATTTGGACGAAATCAGATTTGGATCCACTAACTCCTAATTTGATTCTGCAACCCGAAAAGCCAAAAAAGGGAAAAATCCCGGGCGGCGCCATTTTGCGTTACATGTAAAGGGCAACCTGGAGCTGGCTGAGTTCACAACTTGTTTGTTGTTCTGTTCCCTGCCTCCCTCCTCGTCAACTTCCGTCCCGTCATTCACCGCGTTTTCTCGCTCTTCCTGCTTCTGTTCCTCTGAATTCGCTATCTCTGTAGACAGTAAGCTCATTGGTTCAATGACGGGGAATAACGGATGCTGAAAAAATAAATAAAGAATTGAAAATGACCTCCGATAAACAAAACCTCCTCTGCAAACGCAAAAGAGGCGACCTGATGGATGTAACCATGAAGTTCGGTTACTAAACAAAATAAAAGAAATCAAACCGCAAAGCACGACTCACAGTTAATGCCATTCACACCGAACACATGCGAGACATCCTCCAAACTAACCTCAGAGCGGCGAGCTTAATTTAAATTTAGATTTGATCAGAAAAAAAAATCACAATTAATTGCTGAGTCGAGCGAGTCACGACATAATTGTTCGAAATAGGTCCTAAGTAAGAAGGATAAAGAACTGAGTGCCGAGCTGTTAGCAGAGGCAAACTAAATAATTAACAATAAAATCGCAGAAATAAAGTGGAATTTGTACTCCAATATTGTCGGCGATGGCCATAGTTGCATGTCTGAACCTGGATAGTTCGTACCTATTGAATTTGTTGTTAGAAACCGATGGCCTCATATCAGTTATAAGGTATACCCCGCACTCTCTAAAACAAATTGTTTTAAAACAATGTTATAAAAGAGTAAAGCAGGATTATGATATCTGCGGATTTTGTGGTCTTTCGAGATCCTTGTGGACTTTTTTTGGTTGTTTGGGGAAAGAACATTCAAAAAATTTTAATCTGGGAACACATCATTTCATGGTTCATGAACAGCAAAACAAAACAAACACTTCTTTCATTTTCGCTTTCTCGTGCCGCTCCCACATTCATGCAGCATTCTCTTTCAATCAATTCTTCTTTAGCGAAGTAAACAACAAACAGCGAGAAAAAAAAACATTAAATGATAAAAGAAGTAATGCACAGCTGCACAACAACAAAAGAAGGCACCGATAAACGAGAATCCTTTGCTTTTTATGTTTTTTCGATGTCTCCAATTTTCCACGAGGAGGAGAAAACGTTTAGAGTAAAATACCTAAAAACGTTTGCCAACAAATAGCAGGGGTATGATGACACGGTTTCCTGGATTTCTCTGCCTCAGAATGAGCCCTCACCCGTCCACCTAAATCTAAGATACAACAAAGCATTCTTTTTTCTGTTGAATATTTGTTAGTCCCAATCTTTTCATCATTTTTGTAGGATATATTTTTGCAAAATGATCACGAAATTCAAAGGAGCCTACCGACTTGCTCCGGGGTGAGACTTTAGTCCAATAGTTCAAACCATTTTTTATGAGAATATTTAAGGTTTCGACCATTAATGAGCATCCAACGCGAAAAACACGCCTTGCCGGATCTCCCGTAAAATAAAGCTTCTTAATTGATTTTTCTTTAATTTGGAGGTATGATTACAATGCGCTTGAGCCGGTGATTTCTGCGGAGATTATGCAGCTTCACCATCAGAAACATCACGCGACTTATGTGAACGCGTTGAATGCTGTTGAGGAAAAAACTCAGGAAGCTCTCGCGAAAGGTTTGTCGAACGAAATTTTCAAGATGGAGACTGGATTGTGTTTTATTCCATCTCGTTGTCTCCCGTCCTCATTGCCACTCCCAAAATAACGTCCCATCCCAAGGTGACGTTCGGTCAGCTATTCAGCTGCAACCGTTGCTCAAGTTYAACGGCGGCGGTCACATCAACCACAGCATTCTCTGGACAGTTTTGGCCAAAGACAGCGGCGGTGGTCCCGGCGAAGAGCTGCTAAAGGCCATTGAACGGGACTTTGGGTCGTTGCAAAAAATGCAAGAAAAAGTTGGCACGGCGGCTGTCGGCGTACAAGGCTCGGGTTGGAGTTGGCTTGGGTACAACAAGGAGCTGAAGCGACTGCAGGTGGCCGTCTGTGCGAACCAGGACCCGCTGGAGCCGACCACGGGTATCACACCACTGTCCACTTAGAGGCATATGGAATGAAGTGAAAACCGGAGGCGGAACCTAGACCATGACACCGCCGTTACCCTTTGAGATAGACCGGGTAGGTCACCTCGGCCCGGGCTGTGCCTTAGCATGAATAGTCCTAAACCCTGGGGTTTTGGCCAGAGAGTGTTCCTTATTCCGGACAGTATTTCAATTTCAGGGCTTGTCCCGCTGTTCGGCATCGATGTGTGGGAGCATGCATACTATTTGCAGTATAAGAATGTTCGACCAGACTATGTGAAGGCGGTGTGGAAGGTGGCTAACTGGAAGAATGTGGAGGAACGCTACATGAACGCTCTGAAGGAATGAATAAATTCCCGACCGAACCACCTGAGATATGATATTTCTAATATTAATTCATTCGTTTTGCGGTTTGTTTAAAAACCGACGTTCTCATTTAGTACAAATGACAACGCGAAATGTGCTCCCAAATGGCATAAAAAAGAAATTCAAACTTTAGCGTGTATATTTTTTCCTTACTATTAGTCGAATTTGCTCCTTTTTTTAACCTTCACAAAAATACCTGAACAAATATCTAGGTGCCTAAATGGCTTCCTCTGGTAAATAAGGAAACTTCCTTTTTCTTGAATTCGCATTGCCAAAATTTTAAGCCAGCAGCAATCACGGTAAATGACTACAAAATTGATTGAGGTAAACAAGAGCGAAATCGCTCAGCACTTTGGAGCTGACTATCTTGTACCATACAAAATACTTTATTGGCGTCGKAAAATTTGAATTTGAAGACCCGCAAAAAAAATCCATCTTGAACTTAGCCTCGTATGCACTCGAGGACTCGACCTGTTGTCCAAACCAATCGAGCAGGAATGGTAATGTCTTTATTAGTTAAAATACCGTCTCATAACTACTAACAAAATTGTTTTAAAAAAACAAACAGAAAACTTCGGAGGTTGGGTTAAGCAGTAACAAAATACGAAATAAAAAAGTCAATGGGTGAGGTTGGAGTGGAGACACCGTTGTTTCGCTCAGAGATGTTCGATGCCCTTTTGAACAGCGCAGAAAAGTTCGTCCATTTTGGTGGCGTTCGGGCACGAACTTGTCGGATTGCAGACTTTGTCCAGCGGGAAGCATCGCTGCGTTTCCTGACACATGTACATAGGACGTGAGGAATGGCGAGTGCACTCTGCAAAAAATGTGAACTAGAAAGGCCCGTTCTCTCATCACACCGTTGCAAGTGCAATGCAATTCGTCCGACGCGTCCGCGCAGTCATCGAGCCCGTTACAGCGCGCCATGCTCGAAATGCAGCGTTTCTCGCTTTGGCAAAGGAACGCACCATTTTTGCATTTGGCACAGTTACGCTCATCTTCACCGCCTACACAGTCCGTGTAACCTGCAAAAGGATTTATAGTAAATAGACCGAATGGAGATGGAGAACTAATTTGCGGACGACGAAACTCACCGTCACATTTCTGGTCTTCGGAATAACATCGCCCGGTCGGCAGTCCCCTCCCAAAGTCCTGGCATTGCAATGCGTTCTCACAATCGCAATTCAACTCATCCGAGCCATCGAAGCAATCTTGTTTTCCATCACAAATCTAAAAACCAGGAGATATACTATCTCAAACAATCAAACTCAACACACCAATGAGCGATGAATGCATTCCCGTCCGTTGGGAGTATTGTTGTCGTCATTCCTGACCTTAGGCTCAGTCGTAGAATTGCTTAATCCGCATTGAAATGCGCTTTGCGGGTTGCAGTGACGACAAGAGCCTCTGCACTCCGGATACAGACCACCACAGGCGACGCCCCATTCGCGAAGCACTCCGTCTGAGCATTTGACCAATGCTTCGGTCGAATCCTTGTCGTCTTCCTTCGTCTTCATTATTGCGTCCTTTTTGTGACTACCGCTGCCGTTGATGTTGATCGAAGATGGACAAACACCGTGGCACTCAAATTCATCCTCCCCACCCGGGCAGTCTACTCGTCCGTCACACATCCCACGCCTGTCGACACAGAATTTCTGTTCGCCATCACACAACATGCTTGTCTTCCCGGAGCAAGAAGCACAGTCGCAGTCCTATACAAAGTTTTATAAATTCAATCAGATAGACTAATTTTAAGTGACAAGACTGTTCGTAAACCGGCTTAACATCGCTCGTGTACGAGTAATTGATTTAGAACCTTTTCGTCGCTGCCTCCATCCTCATGACAATTCATTACTCCGTCACACAACACCCGTCTTGACAGGCAATGGTCACCGCATCGTTTAGCCTCACCTTTAATTGCAATGTTTCGGCGCCAACTCAAAAAAGTAAAGCATTATTTTCACCTCGACACTCCTTGCAGTTGAGTTCATCGTCGCCGAACGGACAATGCTGCACACCGTCACATACAGCTTCGATCGGAAGGCAAATGTCCGCCCTGCGACAAGAAAATTCGTTTTTGCCGTCGCACTTCGAACCTGAAAAGGTGCCAAGACAGCAGAAATGGATTATCAAAAATGGTTGATTTGACAAAGTCAACTAACGGCAGTAGGTCTTTGGGTCTTCGTCTTCCCCGTTCCCACAATGTTTAACGCCGTCGCAAAGATGTTCTGCAACGAGACAAACCCGTTGGTCTGAGCGCGACTTTGACGGACAGGACAACGAAGTTTGACAGACTAAAGAAAGGATAAGGAAAAAAATTATTTAGTAATTGCCTGATAATTTTTTCGGGTTGAGGGGTTCGACTGAAGAAAAGACAAAAGAAAATTTAAATTTCGAGCCACCGATTCTGAAATTGCTAAGTCATTCCGATACAAATTGTTTAAAAAATCAGCTAAAAACCAGACATTTACAACAGATTTACGTAATGTAAGCAAATACCTTTGCAGCCTTTTTCGTCACTCATATCCAAACAGTCAGAATACCCATCACAACGGTAACTCTTCGGGATAATGACGTGCTGCAATACAATTTCTCACGCTTATTGGGCAACCCTTTTCTACCGGTTGTTTCAAGCAGGCAAAGCCGAATTCGCTGCAAAGGCTGATGTTTGGAGGAACAAACAACTTGGCCTGGACAATTAACTCCTCAGCGTCATCCCAATCACTGTATTTGTGAATTGGAACAACTGATGCGTTAGGCCACGCGTGATGAATGCGCTGCGTAGAAAGAATGTTCTTAAAATTAACACTGATTAAAAAGTTTCATCGTTCTTTAAAAAATATAATTCCTTATTAAAAAAAACCCCTAAAAATAATTGCCTTGCTGTCCTGTTGACTGCTGTCCGCCGTGCTCGGCTGCGACCTCATGCGAGTCAAAATGAGTGTGAGCGGGATGGCCGAGACGATCATCATGACAAGAAGGGCAGCGATGAATACCAACGCGTATGAAGGCACCGAAGAAAGACAGGCGCAACACGTAGTGGACAGCCAAAGACGGAACTCATCCGCACGGTAGCGCACGCGCTCCATAACGGTCGGAGTGACGTTGACAGTATTCCTAGTGGAAGAAAAAGTTTGTGTTAAGATTTTCTCATTCTATCAAGGTAAGAATACTGCCGTATTATAGCCTCTCAAAGTTGACAAAACCATAGGGGGGGCCCTTTTGGTYAAATTGTGGAAACTTTTTTATTCTAGCTACTTTTTTGAAAGCCTTTTGTGATGTTATGCATTTCTTAAGCAGTGGACAAATTTTGACCGATAGGGTTCCCCCTATGCTCTTGTCAACTTTGAGGAGTAGCTCAGATATGGTTTCACAATCAAAATTTGATACCATTCGATTCCTCTAATTGAGAGCAGTCAATTAATATAAAAATTATTAAGAAATTCAATCCCGGCAGTATTCTTCATTTTTTCCACCACGCTTTTAACATACGTGTGTTCGGATAGCTTGAACTCAATGGGTTCCATATTCAACAGTGCTAAAAAGACGGGAAAAATATGAATATTTGAAGCAGGGCCGTAGTGTGCCTTGAATTTCTGGTGGATCCAGCCAAAAAAGTTTTAAAGGTGTAATCCGTTTTTATTGCAGTTTCTTAAATTTTTCAAAAATCAAGTTAGGGAATTTTATTTTTAACAATTCCTTAAAATGCACACCTGACCGTTCTTATTTTAATGGGTTCGGAGAATATTCTAACCCAATCCTATATTAAATTTAAGAGAATTTATTTTTGTTTGTTGTTTGTCTTGACGTGGTTGGGGATTTGAATTAGCGGGGAATTTTGCGTAAATCTTTTGTTTAAAATTCAGTACTAAAAAAGGTTAAGGGGTGAAGAAGGGTAGTAGATTGAAAAAAGATGAGCAAAAAAGAGTGGGAGTGGAAGGGAAGGGAAGGGAGGAAAGGAGTGGAAGGGGAAGGGAGGAAAGGAGTGAAAGGGAAGGGAGGAAAGAAGTGGAAGGGAAGGGAGGAAAGGAAGAAAGTCCATATGTATGTAGTTGAACAGTTACTTGTCTACAAGGACGTGTGTGTCGCCGCGTGGAGGTCGCTATGGAAAAACGTCATTTCGCAAGTCTAACACACCAATTCGGGTCTCTCCACCAAAATTTTAGATTTAAATAAAAAACTGACTTAAAAATGGTGTTTTAGGTTGAAAATAGCAGCGAAAAATTTCCCATTTTCATCGTACCCTCACCACCCCCCCCCCCAAAGAAGAGATCCAACCAAAACTGAGTCAATGCAAACGGGGATATTCTCAACAAGAAAAAGTTGTTCAGCACAACATCAAAGTTCGTTTTCGTTTGGGAAGTCACAGAAAAGAGGAAGAAACATCAGATAACGAACAACAACGTGAGCAAAAAGATACAACAGCAACCAAATATTGGCGGCGGGGATAAATACGGCACTACAAAACAGACAATTATGGGGAGGAAAACAATGCTAACACAGCCAGAAAACAACAGCACTCCACACAAAGGACGAAAAAACGTGGCCATCCGCCTAGAATCTTCCCACCATCCAACATCGTCTGTCTCATCAGAAAACTCTGCGCTGGCGTCCGGGGCTTCAATCRTTAAATGACAGTTTAGAGGTTGGAACGAGGACTGGAAGTAACGCTGACCAGGGACGCAATTCGCGATCTCCATGTGCGAACAGACACTGAGCGCCATAGGCACAGTAGCCACTGATGGTGTACGACTTGCACAACATCGTTTTGTACTGAAAATTGAGAGTAATGGCGGGCTGCGAATCAACGGTACAAGACGGCTACCTTCTCATTGACCAGAGGATCCGCTGGGCGCTAAACAAAGTTATCATTAACATTAAGGAAAGTTTCAATTTGGAGACAAAATCTTCCTACGCTTCGAATTGACCTTTCTCTCTTTTGGACTATCTGCACATTATTTGAATGGGTCTTTTTCAAAGCCCAATCAGATCACTTTGGCTGGTCTAATCCGAGGTTGCACTTACTTTGTTGCTCGGCTGATGATGAGACGTTTTCGGCAATGCTTTCGGCTGCGTCGATGTGTACTTCGAATGCTGCATAGGCAACACAATGGGAGCCGGCGGTCCATGGACGTAGTGAGACAATGGCACCGGCTGCTGAGAGTCCGGATAGATCAACTGGAACCGGCCTAAATTAGGGATTCGGCAAACTTTCACACATGGACGTTTATATAGGTAGTAATATACTGACCCCACCACGCAGCGCAACCCGATCCGCGGTTACAATCAGATAGAAGTGGCGGAAAAGGAAGGGTTATTTCTCTTTTAAAGGCACGACTGTTCAAAGATACTTCCGACTATTTAATTCAAATTGAATAAAAATTGTTTTGAAGAATAAATAATTATTACCGGTGGAAGAGCAGCATTGCCAACAGGAGAGACAACGAAGTAAGCCGGATTTTGTTGCTGTTTCGGGCGCGATGAAGAATTACCGGTGGTAGTAGAAATTCGCTGGTCCATTCTCTATAAAACAAAGCCATGAAAAGAGTTAACGGAATTCATTGTCAGGCAATTCCCACGAATTTATGCCACCTAAATAATTCACGCGCGCACTTATTGACCTTTTAAAATTTGATTTTATGCCCCAAAACAACGTTTATGGCGCGCCAACAAAATACACGAAAAAGTGAATTAGACGCGCACACGAGGGATGTAACCGGATTCCAGATTTACCGGATTTTTTAAACTATTTTTTCATTCTTAAAATAACTTTTTGAAAAAAGACGAATTGACACCTTTGGCTTGATAAAAAGGCTTATTTGTTAGGCCTATAAGGAGCCCCGCTCCCCATGCAAAACGTGTTTCTAGGGGGGGGTTTAGGGTCTAACAGGGATGCGATCGGAAAAACCCAAAAACGTGGCAAAAAACGGGGCCATTTTTTAAGGATTAAAATTGATTGATAATCTCATTAACGCATTTTTTGTTAATTAACAGATTTGCAACCAAAATTTTAAAAAACGATCATTTTTTGTCGCTTTTTTGGCGAAATGTTTACAAATTTTTAAAATAAATCCATTAAATTTCGACAAATTTTCAACAAATTTTTTTTAAACGTTTTTTTCTTAACATTTAAGACACAAAAATTGAAGCCGGCATTATGAATAACGTAGATGCTCTTTGTAATGAAAGTCAGCCTGCGTCTGTCGACCCACGACGGGGATTTTTTCCCCGTAATTATTGTATCATTTGCCATTAAATTTCATTTAAAATTGAGCAATCTCTTCGCGCCTCGAGTGTCATTGTCACTCCTCCTCCTCCCCCCGCTTCTGATCCCCTTCCTCTTCGCTGGCCGATGCCTCGAAGAAACTGTATTGTTGCACATGTAAACCGTAACGGCATTCAAAACGCCATCTATCCGTTTTGCTGAAGTCGAACTCCGTCTGAATGAAATACGAAGCAGTGAAAGGTCAAAACAATGTTCAGCTTCCAAGCACTAATCTTTTGAGGAGAGAATCTCCCCCCCCCCCAACGGAGAGTTTATTATAAAAAGGGGGGTCCTCCATTTGTAAGGGTGAATTTCAGTCTCAGCCCTGATCCCCTAGCGAAATGTCATCTCTCGCAAAAGCAAAACCGACTATCAGTGTGGTGCCGACGAGAGGCGAAGGCACTTTGACTCCGGTCAGGTCCATCTCCACGTTGGGCAAGCACAGCTCGTGCACGGATCGCCATTGCTCGGCGGCATACGCTCTGGGACAGCAGGGGTCCTGCCACAAAAGGAAAGTGAATTTTGAGTGCATGTTCGGTGCCGTTGCGTCCGTCGGGGATGGCTGTGCCATTGCGCGGACAGCGCCCTCTCTTCCCACGGAGGCCGCCCGCCTTACCTCTCCGTCCACGAAGTTCTCAAAGCAACAGCGCGAAAAATGATCGCCCACGTCGACGTCCGCCTGGCGTTCGTCCGAGCAACAGCTCAATTTTGCCTGGGGGGGGGGGTGACGGACTTTCTGTTTGATAAAACGAAGTGATAAATAGGTATGTAAGCCTTTTGATGTTTTGCATCACCCAAATCCGGAGTCAAAGTTTCTATGACTAATCGGGCTTTTGAAATTGTGCCTGGAGGAAGCGTTGGATGCAGCACAATTGAACGGTCGCATTTGAACACTTTCCGGCCACACATTGGTCCGTGAAGAGAATTCGGCCACGGCAACAACGGTGCATTTCGTTGGGTCGAAGTTGGGTTTGCTGGCCAATTTTAATTAGTCCAAAAAGGAAATTTGCAATTCCCTTTTCTCGGAACCTGCTGGAAACAGCTTTCGTCACTGAATCCGGTGCATGGAAGATCGAATCCAAAGTTTTTGTCTGCTTGGGTGGTCGGAGTGGTGGGCATCACGGGCCCCGTGGGTTTCGGAATTTGCATCTTAACTTTCACATCGAAAGAGGGAGCTGAAATTTCAGAAAGTTACAGCAGCTTCGGGCGCTTCAGTCGTCCACTCAGCCGCGTACTCATCCCCGTAGTAATCGTACCCCGCGGCGTCCTCACTCCCCTCGGGGTAAAGTGGCGCCGGCTCTGGCCCTGCCGTTGTTGCAGCCATAATCTGTTGGTGTTTTGGTGCTGCTTGATGTCGCCTTCGGTGCTGAGGACCCATTGACGGTTGATGTCCAACAGAATCCCTCGTGCCGATTCGGTCATCCTTCGATTGCCGAACTCCTCCCGGAACCGGAAATCCCTCCGTTCGCTGTCTAAGAAGTTCGTCTGCGCCCCTGGGGAAAAGTTGACGTTGTTGCAGGCACGATTTAGGGGAAAACGTTTGCATTGGACGGTTGACGAGAAGAAGAAGAAGGCGGACGTGAGAA
>MEIZ01000019.1:273387-292788 GCA_001723225.1 Globodera ellingtonae | reverse complement strand
GAAAACTACATGGAAGGAACTCGGCCACCATTTTTTGAATTTATTGTCTTTAGCGCCTTCGAATGCAAATTCCCGTCCCCTGCAACAACAATTGCATTACTCCCAAAAACAACATTTTCGCAAGCAACAACAACAGCAATATCTGTATGGACAACAGCTTGACAACCAGCAGCAACAGCAACGGAAGAGGGAGAGAGAGAGGGAGAAGGAGAGAGAGGAGAGAGAGAAGGAGAGAGAGGAGAGAGAGAAGGAGAGAGGGGAAAGAGAGAGGGAAAGACAGCACTGGACACTTCTTCAACAACGGTTTTATTGCATTTTCCGGGGGGGGGGGGTAGGTGACCCCTCGTACCCCCCCCGCAGTTTTAGTGTCACCCCGCTGAAATACGGGCGGCGACGGCGAATTCCATCGCCGCAAAGACGAGGCTGGTCCAGCAAACATTCCGTTGATGTTCATAAAGACCTTCTGGGAGTTGGACTTTCTCCATCAATGCTAATTTGTAAGCAAAGCCACAGAGTTTTCTCAAGGAGCTTGGTAGGGTGAGGATTAAGCGCTTTACAGTGGACGAGCACATTCAAAAGTGATCTGTGGCCTTCTTCTAGTCTGATATCCAAAGACTTACTGAGCTTGTCGGCTGTTGCGGCACCGGCGGATGAAAGGATGGCCAAAGAATGCGTTTTTGGCCCGAGTCGAAGTCGCAATGGCCGCAGGGACTGCTGGAGATGGTCGTCTGCACGGCGGACAAAGTGACGGCAAAATCGGAGCCGGATGGCACCCAAGCGGTGAGACGAGAACACCTCAAACCGATGGCTTTTTCCGCGTTGGCATTTCCTTCGAATCCGCCGACCTGTCGAAAATGGTCGTGTCCAAATGTTTTGCGTCGAACAAACTCCAAATGGGCGCCTCCGTTGTGGCTTTTTCGAAACGAATGCGCGGAAATTGCCAAGCAACCGCGCGAACTTTGCCCGCGTCCTCTTCCCGCGGCGCYACCGCCAAAACGCGAACGTCCGCAAAATGTTCCGACAGAGTGTCCAATCTGCCGGAAACTTTCCAAATAAAATAGGGTCCAAATGCAAAATTCCAATTGTGTCCACGTTTGGCGGCCGTGTGCAGCACCTGTTCAGCTCCCTCTTGTASTGCTGCTCACCCCGTGGGGACTGCTCCAACGACACGAACACCATCAACAGCACGCGTCCACGGTAGTCGCGCACCAACGGCCGTCCATTCAAAGGCCAAATGTGTGCGTCTTGGCATCGTTGGACTTTGCCAAACGGCGGGAAAAGGGAAAAAGTGCCGGAATCGGAGAGGAGGAGGACGAGCAGCACGGACAGAGAAAGGAGACGCGGCGGGTCCATCGGCGACCGTTTGGCCCAAAAAACGGCGAAACGATGGAAAAGCACTGAAAGTGAGCGAGTCACGCCCCTAACAAACGAAAAACGATCAAATTTAAAATTGTAAATTTGGATTCGTCCGACGAAGACGACCCCCCCCCCCAACACTCGTCGGCGGCCTTCATTCGGACTTTGGGCCATATGAACGAAGGTCCCCTCCCCTCCCCTCCACATCAGCCAAATAAATTCTCTGCTGCCATCGCCGCCCAAACCCCAACCCGTCCGTCGTTAGCCGCCCGCTCCCGGAGATATGTTGAGGACGGACCCAATCGCACCAGCAGACAGTTGTCCCCTCGGAATCCAATCATTTGTTCTCTACCCAAATCTTCTCTTTTGCTCATGTGTTTTCGGGTGGTGAAATTCAAAACGCAGTTTTTTATCCGAATTTTAATGGATTATATATAAGCGAAATCGGCAAAAAATATGTTAAATTTTAATACAGCGATAATCAGAAATTAAAAAATTCGTTCCTTCTCCCAAGCATTAAATAAATTCTTTTACTAAAATAACAAAAGTTAACCTGAGTAAAAAAAACTGAGTGTGGAGGAAAGGAATAAGTTCCAAGACAGTCGGAACACTGACAAATGAGGCATGCATTTCAAGCCAAAACATGAGCTAGGGGATCCGCCTCTTTGAATGATTTTAAGAACCTTTCAGTCAAATAAATGAGAGAGAGTTTGGTTCAGAAACGATGGGACGGGGGGGGCGGACCCCCTTCTGTACAAATGCAGGGAAACGGACATTTCGACCAAAATCTTTATTTCGTATTCCATTAACACTCCTTCCTCCTTCAGAACTATGCGATTCTAGCTGCTCAAGAACGTAAGGATTCTAAAGCAACATTTTAATTTCAAAAAATGTTTATTTAATATTATAATTTGACACACCCCTCCAATAAGCAGGCCCTAAAACCCGCAGTTTTCATAAGCCTAAATGTTTATTTTAAAAAAGCCACCTAAATCAGAGTGCTTCCAGCAACAGCTGCACCTCCGGGTCCGAACAGAAAGAGCTAATGCCGTGCGTTTTAATTGTGGCGTTTACAGTCGTCACGGAGGAGTCACTGGGATTACAACAGCCGCGCAGCGATTCGATTAGAAACTGCTTACTCCACGGACAGCGGCCTTGACCAAGTGTAAAGATCTGCAAAAATAAATAAATGGAGAACAGTCGAACTGACTGATTATCTCGAAGACACCAAATAACACAACCCGCGCTTTTTTTGGTCCAGGAATTCCCAATCCAATTCTCGGACTTGCCCCCCCCCCCTCTTCCAATTCGTCGGAGACCTCATCAATAATTCGGCTTGAGACCATTTCCCTGTTGACCGTGATACAGTTCATCAAGAAAATCCAGATAAAGTCGTCGGGTAGAGAATTGTCACTAAAGAATATATATTGAAATCCACTTTAAGCTAAAAATTCAAAAGTTGTCACCAAATTGTGTATAAAAACAGACTGACCAGTTCTCCTCTGCTGCCCTTCGTAAAATATGCACAAGTTGAGCAAGTAAAGCACGGAACGCTTGGTTATCATATTTTTGGTCTTGGTAKCGCTGGACCTCTCTGGTGTAGTGACTGAAGGCGGCGAATATACGTCCGCAGGTGCGAATCAGACGGGAACGGTCGTCTGCAAACAAAAAATTACGCTATTCTTGACAACGAAAAAAGGAAAACTCTGTTTTTTTTTTTTACAAAAAATATTGTCTCGTTTTGAAAACGGCTTATTTATTGAAAGAGACATTTGGTGTTAGGTACATGACTACTAAAACGCAATTTGACCAACCAGTCCCRGAATGTTGGGTCAAGAATTGGCGTTTGTAAAAATTGCTGCCAACGCTGAGCAGTGCCCTCAAAATCGGGATATTGTGCGGAAAACGTAGTGCCAAGTCGGAAAGCTTTCGCCGCAGTTCTCCGGGTGTGTAATATGAACTCGTCGCCACAATGTGCTGAAAGGGTAGACTTTCTTTTTCGTTTTTTAGCTCAAGTCATACAAATAATGCGAGAAACCATTATGACTCTGGTGAGGAGTATAAATAAAATTTAGAACCTGAAGAATCAGGACGCGGGTTTCCTGCACACATGGCCGGTCCCTCAACAGTTTGGCGAGCGCGGATCCATACAGCGAACTTTCATCGAGTACAAACGCAGAAAAACGTTGCTTCGGAATTCCTTGGATGGGGAACTCGTAGGCGTAGTAGGAACACAGTTCAAAAACCTGCAAATTATTTGAGGAAAGCATATATACTTATTTAAGCAAATTCTCAGTCACTGTATTCTCACCAATTCATTTTCATCTCCAATCCAACGCAAAGGGTCGTCTAAATGCAGTGCTGCCGGGTGTATCAAACGTCTAGAAAAATATTGGTACGCCGTTCCTTTTGTCTCCGCGTTCAACGGCACCTTTAGGAAGAAACATATTAAAGTCAAAATGGAAGGAATCGGCAAATAYACTACTAGTATTTACTTGCTCCGTTCGGCCATGGTAGAAGAAACTGTGCAGAAACTCTCGTTTGGTGCGCAAATGGCCGATTACTTCGCCTTTGCCAACTTTGATTTCGCGATTTACACTTGTGACGGCACTGGGGTCAGTTGAGAAAGGCAATTGACGAGCCAAAAACACAGCGAAACGCAGATAAAACTGGAATTGAAAGGTTATTTTTGAATTTTTTAAAGCAATCTTCGTTATTTGTGAGTTTATGATCCTCCCAAAATGCGAAATAAATGATCTATTCTTACTTTTTTGAAGGTGCTGAGCACGTATATAAAACATATTTTGTCAAAACTTAATTCATTCGATGAAGGACGGCAACAATTCAGCCGGGTTAATGCTCCCCAAAATTGATACTAACTAAAATAGAGCCTTCTTCTGGGGGTATTTAGTTGCCAAAATAGAGTATTTGATGTAGGGAATATGGTCATCCAATTCGTATTTCAGGAGGGAGTCATATAACCCACATAATCATGAGTTTTCTTCTAAATTTTTGCTGCTTGCTCGACTCACCAGTCGTTGCTTGCGCTTGTCCAGATCCTCCGGTTCCGTCTCGCCTATTTCCCAAAGGGAACGATGTTTTTTGTCCAAATTCATGCACAACACTGTCAAACACAGATCGCACTCTACGGACTCCTTAGTCAGAGATTTGTCCTCTTCACAATTGTCGCCTATTTCCTGTTTCACTTTGACCATCTGAAAAAAGCGTTCTCAAAACATTTAAAAAGTATGGTTTATATTTGTGTTGGTTAGTAAAAAATACGGTTTGTTATCCATCAAAGGCTAAACCTCTTCAAAGGCGGTGAGGTAGAGCGACAACTGCACTTCCATGCTCAACTTGAGCTCCTTTCCATAGCGCTTTAAACTCTGAATTTTGCTGCGAACAAGCTTCATCAGCGCGGTGTACTTCTTGTGTTTAGGCAGTGTCGAATTTGAAATACTTAATCACAAACAGTGAGAAAACGCGAATATCACCCGACAGACAGATTGAGCACACACTCACCTAGTGATGAGCGCCGTATAAATTCGAGGCGAGTCCATCAGCGTTGACTCCGCAAGTTGCGTAACGAAATACTCCACAAAGAGGTCAAAGCCGCTCAGTTCCATCGAGACGGGCGAATTAGAGGCGAAAAAGACGCGAGAAAACTGCAGCAACACATTCTCTTGGGTCTCGATAAACTGAAACCAATGTTTAAATGTACGGTCCTGAATAGTCAACTACTATAAAAACATTATTTATTAACAAAAATAGCATCTTTCCTTGATTTGCAATAAATAAAAAAAGACAACACGTAGACAAGACCACCAGTATAGTATACCTATTGCCAATGTTGGGCAGCAAAATAAACTAACCACATCCGGAATGGGTACACCTAATATGTGCAACAGTTTGAAGATAAGATCCTTTGCATATTTAGCGTCAGTAAAGGAGAAAAGCAACGGCTCCAGTTCTTCAAAACTGACAATGCGCGTTTTGTGCTGTGAAAAAAAGGAGCAATCTCTTTGGTCTTTTTTTTTTAATGTAATTTCACCTCATAAAGTCTCTCATCGTCGTGTTTAAAATGCACGGGCGACCAGAACCACTAAATTTATTTGAATTACTCAAAGATTTTGGTTTGTTTTAAGTTTTAATACAAGTAAACACCAACCAATGAATTCGCATACCTTCGTTCGAAATTTCTCCAACCGACGGCGCACCTCCACCGCTGGCAAGCCAAGGCCCTTAAAGGTGGCCAACAAACTCTTCTCCTCGTCATGCATGGAGTTCCATTTCTGTTCCAGCACTTCAGCTTCAGAATCTCTCGGCTGTTGAAAGTCCAAATCGCTCGTCTCAAAGCGAAACCACCTGGGAGAAGGCAAAAAAATTGTTAGAGTTATACATAGGTTTGGTTTTATTTTTCTAAATTAAGTATATGCTCACCCATTAGCAACCGGTTCTCCAATACGTGCTAATCCACTGCACCAAAAAGCCTTAAAGCCTTCTTTCAATTTTTGCTGCATCAAATGAGGTTTTGTGCCCGGTCTGAAGTTTTTGTATATTTCCGGACGGAAGAAGTGGAACTCTGCCAAAGCCTAAAAATATAGGTTATTATACGGCAGTACGACAATTGCGGAACCGCAGACGCTTAAAAACTGGTCGTAATTATGCCTGAACAACCTGCATCACAGCCACCGCCTTTGCGATGTGTCCAGTGACCACTTGTAAACGGCACCGTTGCACCAGCAAATCGACAAGAAACTGTACGAATCATAAACTCCAATTAAACGAAATAGCTAAAAAACGACAATAAAAAACTTCACCTGTTCAGTGCCTTCGAGCATCTTGTGACTTAAATTAACAATTACGAAAGAACAAAAATAAAATTCAAAAGGATTAAAACTATCATTAATTTACGTTTTGATAGTTCCGTTCTTGATGTCAACGAGCTTCGTGATGCAGTGGTCAATCAGTGGCAGCCGAGACTCCGAAGGTGGACCCATCAACACCTTTGAAGTTTTAATTTCAGAGTTGGCAAAATTTAAAGCACATCAATAAATGGCTTTTAATTTTTTCAMACCATCTTCTTCAAATCGAAGACCGTCCGATCATTTTGTCGCATTCTGATATTGTCTCGCCACATTGTTATGCTGTTGACAAAGCGATTCTCACACTAAACCACCTTATCAATTAATATAGTTTATTTAAAAAACACAAATACTCACCCTTTTCCACTTTTCGAGGACAGCATCGGACTGCGGGCCAAAGTGGTCCTCCATGATTTTCAAATATTTCAAATGCAACTCAACAGCACGCGGATTTGAAGGAGACACATTCTGTTGTATAATCGATTATTCCGGGAATATCGTTTTATTTTACTTGAATTAATCGGTTTTTTCGAAAGTATTACGCCTGACCTTGTACTCCAGAGCTCTCTTGATCACTCCCTCCATCTTCTCAAACAATGCTTTTGTGTTTTGAATAGATGCTTTAGGGTCTCCCGACTCATTTTTGGCTTGCATTTCACGCTGAAAACAACCAYTATTATTTTGTAAAAAAAACTGTACATTAATAAATTTGAATAACTTAAGAAAATAACGGAAATATGAGTAGTCAGTCACCTGAATGTCTACGAACTTCAGCCAGGCGTCCACATTGTCAGGCTCATTAATGACCTTTGTCTGCARAATGCTGTATCGCGCTTTCACGTCAGATTCCAATGCTTCCTCGTACGATGCTTGCTGACTGCGAATCAAATGCTCGTAGTCTTCGATGTTAATGTTTCCGAGCAGTTGCTCGCCCAGCTCATACTTCATCGGATTCAGCGAAATCGCCTAATATTTTAAAATTCATTCATACTAATCCACCTTCTTACCCCCTCCTCATTCTCGGCACATGGCGCGTGTGACAACTTCACATAGTGTTCGAACGATTTTTCGTTGGTGCGATTACGGAATGTGCGTTCCGGAGCCCGTTTTCCCCACTGTTTCATAACGCGCTCGGAAAAGCTGCGTTGTTCTCTGGACACTGTGCTGTTCGTGGGCTCGCTAAGCAATCCTCTGTACTGCTCGGAGAAAACGCGCCAGAAAGGATTATCCTCAGAATTGATTGAGCGGTAATCGGGCACATCACCCCTGTCGAACAAAATACTCATAATGACCGACACTTCTATTTCGTTGTTTAGATATAAGAATCAAATTCTTTTTTCGGTTTCAACCAAATTTCACAAAAACCCTCTTACCGATGTGAACTGTCATAGTTGAGGTTTTCTGAGTCTCCGTGGGTGTCCACCACCATGTTCAACGGCTTGTAATTCCATTCATTTTTGCGCAGCAATTTCCATGGGTTTAGCTTCTTGTCAAATTCCGACACAACCGCGTGCCTCTTTCGATTTGACGGACCTTAGCATTTTCGTAATTAGGACAACATTCTCATCCAATGACCACAAAATCGGCAAGAAAAAAAGAAATAATTAATTACCCTCATCAACCGAACTTTCTTCCAATTCGTCCAAATGTTTGCGTTTTCGCTCTTTCTTCTTTTCCTTTCTATTCTTCTTTCTTTCTTTTTTCCTTTTCCGGGATTCAGGCGACTCCGTAGACGATGACGACGAARTAGACGAGCTGCGCTTCTTTTTACTCTTTTTCTTCTTGTCATGATAATGGTGATGCTCATGTATCACCAGCTGCTGCGCCTGGCGATCCTCGTCGAATACGGACTTGACAGTATTCTTTAAAAAAATGATTTACGGGTAGAGTCAGATTGTCCGGGCCCAGGTTAATATGAAATACGTAAAACTAACGGTACTTTCAACCAGGGACGTAACCAGAACAAAATCAGCACAAACCATCACTATGAAGTCATCATCCGAGTCCGACATCTCATCCGCCGGTGTGATCACCTTCTGCCCATGACGTGTACGCCCCTGTTCGTCGTGAATTATTGACATCACCCGAGCCGCGATTTGGCGATCACTAGCATCCCGAATTCGGTTCTGATGCGAGCGGTGCATCGAGTTAAGTGTCGTCTGACTGCGATTAAAGCCGTTGCGAAGGTCGGGTGGACTTTCGCCATTTCGCGCAAAGCCACGTTCTAAATCATAACGTAGGTCTATGTATGCAGTCCATTTCGTCGGCAATGGTGGAGAATTGCGGTCCCAAAGCAAAAAAATTTTCAAACACCCCCTGGGTCAATCGTACGTCGTAAGTTTTTTTTTAATAGCTTATCTAAAAAGCTTTGATCTAAAATAAAATTTGGATCTAATTCTTTTTTTGGTTTAAATAACGATTTTTTTAGATGGGTTTAAAAAAAGGAAAAAACCGAATCATTTAATACCGAGCCCAATGCACCCCCTGTAAAGGTATGGTGCAGCAATTACATTTTGACCGGAGTGTGACAAGAATTTGGCTTGTCATCTGATTTTCTTGCAAATTGGTAAGCAAACCTTGGGGCAAATCGTAGCGACAAGATTCGTCCCGAGCGCGCGCATCTTCTACGCCGTGACCGCGTTGATTATAAGCGGCAAAAATTCCGTGTGGACGCATTACAAAGTTAGTTGGGAAGTTGAATGAATCCTGCAAGAAAGGTACAATAAGAACCTATTTGTGCGAAACGCTCGCAATACGTATTCGGTTCTGTGCCTGGCGAGATAAAACTTTTCACAAACTTAACTAAACTAATCGTGCTTGGCAACTCTTGAAAGCTCTAAGTCTTTAGGAAGTCTGAAAAAATTTATAGCTTTCCAAACTTTACCGGACTCAAACGTCCGGAACTCAAACGTTCACTCAAACGACCGCACCGCACCCTTTGTGCCGGCAGGCGCAGGCGGCAAATTTTAAAATTAGCGGTTAAGAAAATTTCGCCAAAATTTTATATTTGGGAAATCAAAAAAAAAACACTCGTTTCATTTATTTGATCGGCAAAAATGTCGCGGTTGCGGTCAATCACAAAATCCGTCYATAAAACCTTCGTCCGCATTCCTTTTCATKCACACATTTTTTTACTCCATTGTCGATTCGCATATTATTGCTGTGCTCCCAAATCTCGATTCTGGCTTTTCATTCATTCGTCAGAGTCAAATCACCAATCGAATATTTACTTTTACAGCAAATTATTCGAGCTTGGTAATTTATTCTTTTATTTTAGATTTTTCTATTTAAATTATTTTCAAAATGGACAAACTAAAAATAGGGATGGAAGTTCAAATTATGAGGTCAAATGGTCGCGTTCACGGGGCACTTATCACGTCGTTAAACGAGGCAGGCCTATGTGTCAATGTGGAATGGATGGAGGAGGTTTGATTTTTTGCTCAAATTACATAACATTTTTGCAACAAATAAAGCAGCTTTTCCAGGGCGATACCAAAGGCAAACAGGTAGAACTTGGCGCGC
Source organism: Globodera ellingtonae (assembly GCA_001723225.1). Taxonomy (NCBI): domain Eukaryota; kingdom Metazoa; phylum Nematoda; class Chromadorea; order Rhabditida; family Heteroderidae; genus Globodera; species Globodera ellingtonae. The sequence goes on along the minus strand of MEIZ01000019.1, from coordinate 283,045 downwards.
TGGTCAAGAACAACCCGCTGATTTTTCCATTCCGTGCTCCCAACTCGGAAAAGCCTAACAATGACCAGAAAAATGCAAACTCTGCAGTTCTTAGTCGAAACCGGCATTCCATCGCCACCTCATCGAACACGCAAATGGTTGCTCCACAGGTGGAGGCTTTTGTTGAGAATTACAGCAAACCGCCGGTACAACTGACAGCACCAAATGCCTACGGTATGAAGAATAAAATATCAGATTTTAAATGCCCAGGAAACTTAAGCTTTTTTTGTCTCGTTTTTTATTAATATTTCCGAATATTTTGTGCAGACATTGAAAGGATTTGCGTCGGAATGCACGTGAAAATTGAACGCTCTAATGGACGTGTGCAAAGTGCTCTCATAACGGCACTGTATCCCGACAAGAACGGCGCCGCTGTGGAATGGCAAGAAAATGTGGGTTTTTTTAACCTCAATAATTTCTATTGTTGTCCGGCAAATGCTTTTCATTTTAGGGTGAGACAAAGGGAAAGGACGTTGATCTTGGGATGTTGATGCGCAACAATCCGGACGTTTTCAAGGGTAGTCCGTCCTCGGTGCTGGCAAAGAATTGGCCAAATATAGCTAATGTCGTGAACAACGAGCCGAGCCGCACAGCGAAGTCTCTTAGGCATTCCATCGCATCGCCAAATCCCCAACGTCGCACGCCAGGTTTTAATTCCTGTTTCTGTGAGGAACCGGTGATTTAAGGGTTACGTTTTTTTAGCAACCTTTCGACCGCTTCCACAACATCCCATTGTGCCCCATCAAGACAATGGGCATGATCGCACTTTGTCACCGGAGGAACTTCAAGCGCACCAACAACAAGCTGTTTCTAAGGGGAAAAAGGCATTGGTTGGTGGACAGAACAGCGGAAACAAGGAAAAGAGGTTTGACTGGTTTATGTGAATTTGTTCAAAATATTAATTCAGACGCACTCATGTTGTCAGAAAGCAAGGAGAAAACTCATCCCGAAAAGGTTATACCCCTGATTTATTATAAACATCAGAAATCGTTCATGAAATAGCTTATTTAGTCGTTCTCAACAAATTACCAGACGTTGTTCACGAGGTTGAAGAGGAGGAAGTCTTCATGTTTGAAACACCCGAAATGAATTTTAATCAGCCGCTTTTCGAGATCCAAAACGGTAATTGAATAACTGGGTGAGTTTAAAATAACAAAATTAGAAAATGAGCCAATTGGCGCTGAGCCTTCTGCGCAGCAGCCTCAGCGATCCCAACTGCTGGAAAACATCAAGGAGTTGGAAAGAAATCGGGAGCAGCGTCGGGTTCAACAGGTTGGAGACGATTTGTTTAAATGTTTCAGAGTTACAAAATTGACTTGGTTTTTGTTTTCAAATCCATTGATTCAATTCCGAAATGGTTTATTTGAATAGGGAAAGGCGAGGCGACAACGGGAGATCCAACAACAAACCGACCCAGGAAATCCGAACTGGGAGTTTCTGGCGATGATCCGCAACTACCAGTCTCAGTTGGTGTACCGACCATTGAGCATGTCGGACGAGGTGATGGACAATCGAATTTGCGTTTGCATTCGAAAGCGACCGCTGGGCAAAAAGGAATTGGCCGGCAAGGAGGTGGAAGTGATCACTGTGCCCTACCGGGATCATGTCATTGTTCATCAGGTGGGCACAGCAAACGATATGCACTGGAAAAAATTCAGATTTTTTTCTGTTATTTTTAGTGACCCTAAAATTTTAGCCTCAAGTGAAAGTGGACTTAACCAAATACTTGGTAAATCATAAGTTTCGCTTCGACTACGCCTTCAATGAGACCGCCTCCAATGAGATGGTTTACAGGTTAATTCAAGGACTTAAACTAAGCCCCACCCCTAAATTGTTATTTTTTTTTACTGTCAAAAAAGCCTTCCAATAATAGAATGAAATTCGCTCCGACGACGGTTCTAATTTTCTAAATAAATTTCAGATTCAGCGCTCAGCCGCTCGTCCGCACGATTTTTCAGCGAGGCTTTGCCACCTGCTTCGCATATGGCCAGACCGGTTCGGGCAAAACGCACACAATGGGCGGTATCATTGAGGGTCGTCATCAGGCAATCGTTTATTGCATTTTTGCCAGATATTTTTTTTGCTAATGATCCAAACGAGTTTGAATCTCTTCATCTCCCTGCTTTTTTTTTTAAATTTGAATTTCAGGACTGCTCCAATGGCATTTACGCGATGACCGCTCATGACGTATTTGTGTTGCTTCGTTCACCCGATTATGCTAACCAACAATTGTCCGTCTCGTGCAGCTTTTTCGAAATTTATGGGGTCAAGGTGAATGCGTAATCGTAAATAATGATTTTTTGATTATTTAAAACAAGTGTGAGAATTCATCATTCAATATTTCGAAGGTGTTTGACCTGTTGAACAAGAAAGCCGTACTTCGTATTTTGGAGGATGGAAGACATTTGGTTCAGGTGGTCGGATTGAGGGAAGTGAAAGTACACTGCGTTGATGAGGTTTGTCTGAAAGTTTGTTATTAAATTTGTTGTTCTTCGCTTACGACATTGTTCCAGTTCTTAGGAATTACCGTTTTCAGGTTCTGAAGTTGATCAAAATCGGATCGGACCAACGAACAGCGGGTCAAACATCGGCAAACTCTAACTCTTCTCGCTCACATGCCGTTTTTCAAATTATTTTGAGGAAATGGTAAAATTTAAGTTCATCTATTCAGAGCATGTAAATCGATTTGCTCAGCCGATTTTTTTGTTGCTTGGCTACGCTCCCATATTCTTTTCCCGTCCCTCGCAGGGAAAAGGAGCGCGACACACTGTACGGAAAGTTTTCGCTAATTGATTTGGCTGGCAACGAACGCGGTGCTGACACAATCACGTCGGATCGGCAGACCCGGTTGGAAGGAGCCGAGATCAACAAGTCACTGTTGGCACTGAAGGAATGCATTCGTGCGATGGGGCAAGATGAGGGACACATACCCTTCCGGGGATCAAAACTGACGCTGATTCTGCGCGATTCATTCACGGGCAGAAACGCTAAAACATGCATGGTAAAATTGCAAGAAAAAGGGGCCGAGGTATAATTCAATCCATTGAGATTAGCAATTTCTGAGATTTATTTTTTCGAATTTTGGAATGAAAAGTGAAGGAAGTTTATGAAAGGATGCGKATCGGCACATCCTCACAAAATGAAGCGATATATATTTTTGCAATGGTTTTTATCTTCTAAAGATTGCGATGGTCAGTCCGGGCATCAACAGTGTAGAGAACAGCATGAACACGTTGCGCTATGCGGACAGGTAAAAAACATAAAATGTACAAACTGAACAGCTTAGTAGGGTGTGTGCCTTTTGGTGTGTTCTTCATTTGAGGCGGGCGGGAAAAATTCAAATTCCATTTTCTGTAGAGTCAAAGAATTGGACGGTCGGGACGACCAGCAGCCGATGGAAAACGACGATCAGCGGCATTGACTTCAGGAGTGGCCGGCCGATGATCAAAGGACGCTAAGACTCTCCAAATCCCCCAGAGAATTCGAATACATTTGTCGCATTTACATTCCGTTTTGTCTGTCCATCTCGTACGTACTCATTCTTTCCCTCTCTCCATAAATCTCTATGCTCTCCCTCGATTGTGATGATACGTTGACCCCCTCGACAAATCAAACCGCTGTTTTATGGGCAACGACAATCTACGTTGTTCAATGCATATTATCGACTTAGTCCTCCTATTCTCATGTTCTTTTCCTTAGACGTTGACGCTGGCAAAATATGCTGCATAAATAATGTGCATAAGAAGTCGGGATGTTTATACTTTGCCGTTATTTTCTGTATTGGCTCAGCTTTATGCGTGTGTACTTTCGGTGTGGCGAATTCTCTCTCATTCGTTTTTTTCCGTGACCGAGGGTTTGAAATGAACTCTTCGACGCGTCGTAGTCTTCGACCATATATTGCGCCGGCTTATCGGCTGAATTTCCACTCGGAGGACAATTCGGGTGCACCTGCGGAGAGTTTGTGTGCTCAACTTTCCTCTTTCCTGCTTTTTCATGGATATGCACGCGCATCCAAACGGAACAAAGTGAAATGCGTGGCGGGAGCTGCAGACGACACGAGCATCGGATTGAATGGTCCGTTCGTGCCYCGGGGAAGCGGCTGTTGTTGCATGTACAGATAGGTGTTGAACTGTGTTTCCATTGAAGTCGAAAGATTGTTCTACGATGAAGGGTCCGTTCCATGCATGGCTGGACTTTTGATTCATTTAGCAGYCCGTTGCGGTGGCGTATGTTTGGGGTTACGATCGCTTCTTCGCCTGCTCAATAGACGTTTCGATGAGACAAAGTCGAGCCAGGAAGCGCAGCAGCGTGTGTTGTTGGTGCTTCTGGACGCCGAATTCATGAAACCGACGGCCTTGCGACATGTGTTTGCTCTTCTTGCTCTCGGGTTAGCCCAACTTTCTTTGGAAATGATTGCCAACCAAACGAAACTTTGAAATTCAGCTCCAACTCGCCGCCATTCTTCCTTCTGCCGGGCCTTTCGACCGCTCTTTCCGCACCGCTGAATTTACCTCGCCTCTCCGCTATTGCCATCTGTTCCAATGGCCCTCCCGAACTGACTCTTCTGGCTGCCCAAATTCGGCAATGCCTTAGGCCAATTGAAATGACCAGACCGCAGATGAACGTTTCTCCTATGGGTGGCACTTCAAACAGTTCTTTTGAAACGCCCAAATTGGTCGGCCCGGCGGGCAAAAAGACGAAGCGAAAAGCAAAACGGAAGAAATGATGGTGTTCGTGTCCGATGATCTTAATAATATTTTTCTAATCTTGACGAGAGAATTGAATGTTTTTTTGACAGTAGCCAAAAATATAACGAATGAAACGAAGTTATTTTAATGAAGAAATGTCGAATTGCGGATTTTAGGTACATATCTTTTGTCACGTTCTGCTGCTGTTTTTAAAAAGCGATCACAAGGCTCAACAACTTGAATTCATTTATTCGTTTGGGATGGGAAATCCTCTGACAAATGAGCCCAAAAAATGCCAGGATGAYATTTCATCCAATCGACATTTCATCCACCAAAAAACAAAAACGACACTTCATCCACGCGACATTTCCTCCATTTAAAAAAAGTTCTTTTATTTTTTAAAGACCCGGATTCCGGACTTTCAAAAACAGTGCATTTCTTAAAGTCCATGTGGCAACCCGCTTTAAATTCTCAATTTTTATTTTCTATTCAATATGATTCACTGAATTTGAATTTCTATTCGCATATTGTTCGACTCCAAACGATGCAGAAGCAGCCTGCGACCGGATGTCTTAAGGAGTAAATTCGTCGTAGTTTTAGAGTTGGGGCACTTCCGTTTTCTCCTTTAGAACTTTGAGTGCGTGCCGACAATTTTCGACTTACCACAAAGCAGTGGAGTTTTGCAAAGAGGCAAAAACATCCGGTGATTTGCTTTTTTTGTAAGAAAGTTTTGAATAAACGGTTTAGCCACTGGCGACATTAAACAGCTGAGTGAGCGAATGGTGGCCTCTGAAAAGGTCATCCGCGAAACATCGGACAAAAGCGCAAAATTTACTCCAGCAGCCATTTTTCATAAGGCTGATACTGGTGAGACGTTYATTTCCTCCTCCTTTTTGTTTTAATTTACACACATTTTCAGACGAAARACTTTTCATGAACGCCGTTGAGGAAACTGACAAAATGTTTTCACTTTTGGACAACGCAATGAAACGGGTCAGATTTGCTTGCGATCACYAGAACATATAAACCCCGAAAYGGCGTCGACTGACATCTTTTGTTCATTTTTCTGAACTGATTCCGGTCATTCGACCGAGCATTCAGATTCTAATTTCGTTTGAAGTGTTCTGGCGATTCTTCACAAATTTCTTCGGTTTCAGAATGAAGCGGAGCAGGTAAAGGTCGAAGCGGCAAAGGCGACGCTCCTGGGCTTAGAGGCCGAATTAAACTTCTGAGATTCAGCTGAATGAAAGAATTTATCGGTGATTAGGCCTTATTTCTGTGAAATTGTCATTTTAATTTTTAGTAAAGTAAGTAAATCGTTTCCGTTTCTCTGTGTAAAATTTGTCGTTGAATGATTACGACTCATTTTTTTGTAATTTGTTTTTTATGTTTTTAATTKTGCTTAAGGTTCTTATCGTTGCTCACACTTCTTCAACTTCGTAAATCAAATTTTGATGTTGTGCAAATCGGAAGTGTTCTCGCGCAAAGTATTTATTGGTGAGTATTGAATGGACAGGATGGGTTGGACTCGTTGGTTTTGTGGTCTTTTAGGTGGACTTCCGATTGACATCAAAGAGACGGAGTTGAAGCAGACCTTTCATAAGTTTGTCGCCTCTCGGTTGTGTTGAGGGGGAGGGCAGGGCATGTTATGCTCTTGAAGTTTTTGTGGACATTCGCAATTCCTCCCCTCTTTCTTAGCTTTTCCCTAATTTCTTCACAAAAATCTAGCCATCATTAAATTCTTTGCATATAAAGCGTGCTTCTTTCCGTTTAAGGTTCGGTTCGTTGCTTGTCGACTGGCCCAACCGATCCTCTGATTCACACTTTGTTAAAAAGGAACATTGTAAGCGATATCATTTATTTTGGAGACTTTATTTTTACTGAAAGAATGTAGCAAATGTTAGAACATTAAATTGTAAATATATAAAAGATTCATTTGCAGATGGTGCTACTAGCAGGGTGACGGGTTACGCCTTTCTGATCTTTTTGGAGGAGGCGTCGGTGCAGCGTCTAATCGCCAAATGTTATTCGGAGGGCGACCGTTACTATATGCTGATGTCCAGCCAGACCGTTCGCGAGAAGCCCGTCCAGGTGCGGCCGTGGCGCCTCACCGACATGGACCACATGCCACGCCCAACGGCACATTTGGACCCGCGTCGCACCGTAAGACGACAGCGAAAATACCTTAAAAGGGATAGTTCAAAGGGCAGCACTTCCCTTTTCCAACCAATGGCCAGGGGCCCGTAGGGCCCTCCCCCCGAATTTCCAAAAAACCACGATGTGTATAAGAGAGAAATTGTATAATGACTGCCTTGTTTCAGATTTTTATCGGCGGTGTGCCACGACCTACCAAAGCAAGTAATATGGGCAGCCCGAAGGATTTTTTGCCAAACCAAAAAACAACTTAGGCGAACTGGCATTTGTGCTCGAGAGCGTCTTTGGACCGGTTTGCTATGCGGGCATTGACGTTGACCCGGAAATGAAATATCCGAAAGGTAATTGAGCGATGTCAAATTTTCCTCAGACTGCTGAATTCGTTTTTCATTTTACTTTCACTGATCTTTCCGGATCTTAAAAGTCACAAATATAGTGAAAGGAATGCAAAACAAACAAAAATAAAAAACGATGAAATATAATTTTGTTTACATTTTTCCCTTTTTCTCCGTTAAGGAGCCGCTCGCGTAACCTTCAACACTTTCAAATCGTATGCAGCGGCCATGGCCGGCCGTTTCGTCCAAATTCCTCACTCCGATAATACCAAACGCGTAAGCTCACATTCAACGATGAAAACGCAAATTCTTTCAATTACTGTACTATATTTTGTCCTTTCTAAGGTTGAGATCAAGCCGTACGTGGTCAATGATCAGATGTGCGACAATTGTCAGGGCAAACTTTGTCAGGACCGCTACGCGCCATACTTTTGTGGGGATGTCACATGTCTTCAATATTATTGCGAAATTTGCTGGGACCGCCTGTAGGCTTTTGTTTTTTAAATATTTTATGGTGTTTTTTTCTTCGCCACAGGCATTACGGGTCGGGAAATCGTGCTCGCGAAGCGCACAAGCCGTTTGTGCGAATGGGAGAACAGACTAAGGTGGGTCGAGATTGGACCGTTGGGCTACCCTTCGGCGTTTCAAATGTGCTGACTGTAGGGGGGAAAGGGGGGGGGGTTGTATCGTGAAATTTCGATTTTGAAAAGTTCGCGCAAATTCTGGTTCTAATACAGCAATTTCTGGCCGAATTTCTATTCAATTACCAGTCCTTTAGCAATTGTTCCGTTTGCCTCACCACCACCACGCCAATTCCAACCCCGTCGCCAACAACCCCCCGCACTTCCTCTGATCTTCCGACCATGTCGGGTTCAATGTTGTGATATTGTGATAATGATAATAAGTCCAAATAATAATAATTGTAATTGTTAAACAGAATACACATGTGCCATTTTTCCTAAGTTAAATATTGTCTATAATTGGAAATAAAATATTTTTGTTTTTGTTTCTTTGCTGTTGCATCTCTCCCGTACCCGCACGGTTGGGGAGTTGGATCCAGAGCGATGTTTAACCGGGTCCCAAACAGGGTTACCCGAAACCCGGTCTTTTTCTCAACCCGACCCGAGCTTTTTGGGTCGGGTTTTGGTCGAAATGCAGGTTTTGAAGTGAGGGGGAGTCGAGATTTTGAATTTTTGACTCAATTTGTTAAGGAAATTGGTCCAAAAACTGCAGAATTTTGCCCAATCTTTCGTTAAGGGGAGGGGCTGAATAATCTTAAGTAAAGAATTCGCTTCGAAATTTTCTCAATGAAATCCTCCAAACCCAACCTGGTCCCAAAGTCTCGTTTTAAACCCGGCCTGTCCGACCTCATTTGTCACTAATGGACACACTGTTAAGCATTAAATTTACATTTTAATATTCGATAACAATTCTGTTTTAGCGATCATCAACAATGTTTTAGACCGGCGGGATTGGAATTTTGCTCGTCAGCAGATGCTCGACACTCCGTAGGCTGCGGAGCCGTACCCGGAGGATCCGCCGTATCTGTTAGGGGTTGGGACAATGTTTATGCGCCATTTCCTTTCCCAAATACCCTCCGCCGTATGACGACGGACTGTACTGTTGTTGGCCGTAGCCTCCGGCACTGCCGTAGCCCGAGCCGTACCCGCTGAAGACGGGGAATTGATTTGTCTGGGGGTTTTGCTTTAGATTGCCTGCTGTAGGGACTGTACTGCTGTTGACCGTAGCCTCCGGCACTGCCGTAGCCCGAGCCGTACCCACTGAAGGTTGGGAGGAGGTTTAGGCTTTTTGCCATCCAAAATATTGCCTGCTGCTGTAGGGGCTGTACTGTTGCTGACCGTAGCCTCCGTATCCAGTACCGTAGCCAGAGCCCCCGTAGCCGGAACTGCTGGAAGTTTTTGAAGATTAAATGCTTCTTTCAGCACTTACCTGCTATAAGGGCTGTACTGTTGTTGTCCGTATCCCGTCGACCCGTACCCTCCGTAGCCAGCACTACTGTAGCTGAATCCATACCGTTTAAATAAGTAAATGCCCCCTCGAAAAGTGTCCTTACGGGCTGTACTGCTGCCCGTATCCGGAAGTGCCGTATCCACCGTAACTACCGTAGCCCGAGCCGTACCCACCGGTGCTGTCACACCCGATTTGGCCATTGATATTGGCGGGGAGTACAAAAGCAACCAGTAAAAAGAGACTGAGGGTACGGTAACACATTTTCCTACTGTGAATTCTGAAGGGRAGGGAAAGAGTACCAAATKATCTGATCGAAATGTGCTGAATGGGCGGGTGAATGAGAATAATTAAGCATTTTTCGTCTGTTAACTTTCCGGAGATTGCGGGTGGCTTTTATGCGCTCGGAGGGAATGATAATTTGCCCCCGCGGGGGGATTAGGCTCATCCTCCCATAATTCCCCCCCCCCCGTT
>MEIZ01000019.1:243626-269737 GCA_001723225.1 Globodera ellingtonae | reverse complement strand
CGAATAATGGACAATGAAACTTTACCCTTTTGCTAATGGGATGAGAAAGCCTTTTCCCAAAAAGTTGGGACTTTACCTCAAATTTTCGTCGATTTCGCTTCGTTTGAGGCCCCTTGGGGGAGCCGCGGGCATAATTAAAATTGGGCACAGAGAGAAAGGGGAATTTTGTTGGTGGGGGAGGGGGCGCTTCGAAAGAAAGAGGATTTTACGACTTCCAACGCTCTCCCCCCTCCCCCACAGGACATTCGACTTCTTCTTGCACCCTCGGGGGATGTTCTGTTCATCTCCCCCCGTCTTCTTGGCCCACCCGCCGTCCATCTCATCAGCGGAGTAATTTCGTCGTCACGCAACCCTTCCTCCACATTCTTCCGCTCCAACAAATCCAATCGGAGGGAACAGCTGATTGGACTGAATTAATTGGATCCCGACAAAGGCACCGCCTGCGGCGAAACAATGGGCCAAGAAAAGGAATTTGGAGAACTAAACACGACATTATGTTGTCGATGTTGAAAAGCAAAAACGTGAAACGGAAAAAGGATTCTATCCCCCCGAGGGGAGTATATAAAAGAATGCTGCTGAGTGAATTAACTTGTATTTATTGTGAACGATAGCATCGAAAAAACACTGAAAGCAGAAATGTTTTTGAGCTTTTATGACAAAATAAAATTTAGAATTAAAGCAATAAAATCAAAGGTTTTTGACGTGAAGACCCATCGAATGTGAAGCGATTGCGCAGTCAGTCCCGACTGACGCCGCTGCATTCGAAAGGTGGGGAAGCAGCGAATCACGACGCTTCGACGGAGGCGTGAGCAAAGCAACGGACGAAAGAGTTTTGACGGAGGATGAGGACGGAAAGGCGGGAATCGGGACGAAAGACGGTCGGGACGAGGAGGAAGAAGCAATTGGACTGGCATTTGCATCTGCGATTTGAGGGCATAAGCATACTTTCTGTTGACTTTGTTTCCCTCCGACTCTGAGATAATCTCTCACCTTTATTGGTCCTTGTCCATAGGACCTTTTCGCCCAATGCAAATAGCGGAGCGTCCAATGGTTCGACGATTGTCGTTTCATCAACCTCCGCGTCGGCATCGGCCCCTCCTCCTTCGGTGGCACGTCCGTCCTCCCCGTCGTCCTCTTCTGTACGATGTCGTTTCCTCGTCCGTCTCTTACGCCCCTCCTCCTCCCTCCATTTCATCATTAGAAGACGTCTCTCRTGCCTCTCTTTGTCCGCCTGCCGTTCTTCCCCGTCCTCCTCCCCGCCATCGTCCTCCCCGTCAATGCTGCCCAACAATTTGGCCCAGTCCATGTTCGCATCGACGTGCATCCGGAAGCGGAAAGAGCGGTCGCCACTGCCCCCCTAAATACTCGTGGATGTTTGCAGACCGAGAATGCCCCGACCTGTCCGTGAAGGTCGGAGTCGGCGAAAAAAGCCTCCTGAAGTCTGAGCAGCTGTCGATCGCTAGTATCGTTCTGATGCTTCAAGTACTGCCGAACCAAATTCTCACGGATTTCCTCATTGCCAGGCAACTGAATATGTCCAAATGCCATCTCACACTATTCAACCTTCCAAACCTGGTCCAAGTCGCCCTCCTCCGCTTCGTACTCGTCCAACCCCTCGTGGTTTTCATTGTCCGAATCAGAGCCCACGTCATCGCCCGACAAAGACGCTTCGTCGTCGAACAAATCATTGCTAAAATATAATTCTTTGCGATTAATTGTCGCGGAGCCTTAAAAATTAAAAAGATTACAGTCTCCTTTTAAGGTCCACATGCTCCAATCCTTTTCTTTGCTTTTTATCCTCCAATTCATCTTCCTCTTCCTTTCCTTCTTCCAATTGTTTTTCGACTTCCTTATCATCATTCCCCTCCTCATCGTCTTCCTCTCCTTCACCATCTTCTTCCTTTCCTTCTTCCAATTGTTTTTCGACTTCCTTATCATCATTCCCTTCCTCATCGTCTTCCTCTTCTTCACCATCCTGTTCCTTTTCTTCTTCCAATTGTTTCCCATCCTCTTCCAATCCTACTCCGACTTCCTTGCCATCTTCCAATCCCTGTACATTTTCCTCCTCAAATTCCTCTTCCTCTTCATCCGTCAATTCCTCTTCCTCTTCATCCCCATCCTCTGCCTCAGATTGTTCCCCATTCTCTTTCAATCCTTCTCCGACTTCCTTGTCATCTTCCCATTTCTTCTTCTCCTCAAATCCCTCTTCCTTTTCATGCTCCAAATCTTCCCATACATCCAATTCCTCTTCGCTTTCTTGCTCCAATTCTTCACACTTTTCCTCCTTTCCRTCCTCGACTCCTTTTTCTTCATTTTCATCATCAAATTCTTCTTCGTCCTCATCATTCGGCTCTTCAAAGATCTCATTCTCCGCATTGTAAAAGCTGTAACGTCGCTCCCGTTCCTCGTGTCGTCGGGCGGTCAAACACTCTTCCAACTTTTTCTTCACATCAGAATAACCTAAAATTCAAAATGCATCAAAAAAACTCCATTTCCATAAACTAAATCAAATGCTTCCACACTTACAGTGCGCCTTCTGCTTGCGACCGCTTTCTCTAAAATCGTTGTTACAATAAAAAGCCAAAAGGTTCAAAGAACGGGTCCAATTCCATTTGAAAAGAGGGAGTTTTGAAAGGTCATCGACCTTTGGGCATCCTCGGGAATTTAGGACCGACGAACAAAAATTTTAAATGCATGTTTCTAGGGAAATGCGTAGAGCCCGAATCCGAGGCCGGATTTTGCGGAACCCAAATTTGAACACTTGGTCGAACGAATCCCCCATTTTCAAAAAAAAAATTTTAAGTTGTTAAAAAGAAAACTTTTAAATTTCTACTGTTTTTACCGTCGGGATCCCAATTCCCGAGAAGAGCCGTTTTTTGTACACAATATTAGGAACACTGAAGCAAAATTTCAAAAGGTCAAACTTCTCTCTGCGCTCAGAAAGTTGAATAGCCGCGCCGAATTTCTGCTGGAACCATTCGGACGCTGCGCTTGAGGAATTCGCATGCGAAAGTGAGGGACGGCGTCTTCCGTTGTTAAACGGCGACTTTGGCATTTTACTTTATTTTGGCTAAAAACAAAAATTTGAAACATACGGCAAAAAATGCTGACAATTAATTCGGCTTGATTACCAACAGAAAAAAATGCCATGAAAGGAAGAAAGGAAAAAAGTTAATCGAAATGGGAGATCAACGGTTGAAGAATCCGAGTTAGTGCAATATAATCCAGAACAACAAAGGCCTTCGAATAAATTCATTCTCCGTCATCACATCTCCTCCAGGGCCTTCAGAATTTCCAACTTGCGACTCACCCGCCGTTCCAGTTCCATTTCGTGTCGTTTCGACTAAAATAACGAACAAAATATGGTGAAAATGCATTCAAAAACTAAAAAACAAACCTCCTCAAGCTCCTTTTTCTGTTGCTCTTCCTCCTCGGCTGCCTTTAACTTCAGTCGACGAAGACTTTCTTTGGCCTTCTCCAACTCTTCGGCCTCGGAATTGCGGTCGCTGTCGGAAGTGCGCAAAAATTCCAATTTGGCATTTTTCTTAAATAATTTTGGTTAAATTTAAACGAAAAAAAACTTACCAATCGCTCGAAGCGCGAGTCCAAATACTTTTTCATCACGCGTGGCACCAACTCAAGGACTTCGTTTCGCAATCGGTGCTCTTCTTTGATTTGTTCGTCACGAGTTTCCTCCGATTGACGGAGTTGCGCAGTAAGTTCAGACATTTCAGCGACTTAAATGCATTTTGAATGGGAGAGGAATGAACAAAAAAAAACACTCAATCAAAATCATGCTTATTATTTTTAAATAAATCAACCAAAAACTCGCCCGTTGCTTTTTTGGGTTGCAAGTGTAAGCATTGTGGCCGTTGCGATCTCGGCGGAGTGTTCTCCTTCGATGTATCCATTTTTGTTAGCTAAATTTACATTTTTTTAAACATACCTATGTAGGATACATAATAACTAGGGCTTGAATTTTTAAGTGCTAAAAACGCCAGATTTTAGGTACCTAGTAGGTTCTAAACCCATCAAAAGCCATGTAGCTTACAACCTACATATTTTAGGTTCTAAACCTCCAAAACAGGTTTTTATATCTGATAAACAGGGCTAAGATTTAGGGTTTATCCTATTTTTTCTGCAGCTTTGAATCAAAAATTTTCGGGAAAAAAAGGCGCCACATTTCATCTTACGCGACATTTGATCCCAAAATACGACACTTCATCCCAGCGACATTTCATCCCAAAATACGAAACTTCATCCAGGCGATATTTCATCCCAAAATACGACACTTCATCCACGCGACATTTCCTCCATGCAAAATTTCATCCACTAACAAAAGCGAACTTTGATTTACCGTGGTGTCAGTACAGCGTATAAGCCCCTAATTGTCATTTTCAATTAGGGCCCTGTTGCGCTTTTATGTCTATCCCCGGCCCAGACCATATTGTGAAGGATTATTAAAAGGCCTAGTTCCCACAGATCGTTCATTTTCTTGATTTCATATCTCCTGATTTTAGACGTTGTCTTTAATTCCAATTGATTTTGTTTGTTTAATTAATGGAAATCGATCAGCAGCAACAGGACGGGATTTGTGAAAACATTGCGTCAATATCTCGACATTTAAATCTCCCACTGTCCGACAATGTGGACACTGCTTATTTGGCACTTTTTAAAACAAAGGTTTGTTCGGCATAATTTAATTTTATAAATTTTTAACSTTTTACCTGCCACAGATTTGACCCGTTTAGCTAATCGACCTTGCGAACGAAAGCAAAAAACTTAAGTCCGTCCCGAGATTGTTGCTTCCATCGAGTTCGCCGTTGGACGACAAGGAATGGGCCAAGCTCAGCCAATACATCGACCTTTTCAACTCTGATTATGCTCAGAGAGCGTTGTTGCTGAAGAGACGCGCCGAGGTGACCGTCGACTCGTTTCTCTGGTGAGTAACATTCGCTAAGGGAATTTATGTGTAATTTAGGTCGGATCGGGTACAGAAAATGGAAGACAAAATTCGAGACGTTTTGGAGGTCAGTGGTTTCACAAATCTTTGTTTCGACCCTGTTTATGCCGACGAAGTTCTAGTGGCCAATACGGGTATGTTTCTCACAACAACCACCGAATTTCTATGCTCTTTTAGACCTTTTATATGTGACGAAGACTAGCGACGCACAACTCCGAAAGGACACGCGTTCCTTTGTGACGGCCCACCGCGTAAAGGCGGACGTTGTGCCGGACAGAGGGGGACGGACTGAGAAAATGCAGCCGATGCAACGGGAGACCTTCCAACAACAAGAGACACAACGACACCAACAGCAATTCCGGAGAGGGGGAGGTAGGAAAAGCATTTTCTTTGAAATTTTCATAGGAATTTTTGAACATTTTTGGGTTTTCTCTTATTGCTTTCTATATCCATATTTTTGTTGGCGGAGGTGGTGGTGGTGTTGCTGGTCGTGGAGGAGGGTGGAATGACGGGAATAGAGCCCAAGCGGATGCTGCTGCTGGGGGAGGCGGTGGAGGAGGGCACTCGGGCGGTGGAGGATGGCATTCGGGCGGTGGAGGAAGGGGTGCGGGAGGGGGACGCGGTGGAAGCGGAAAGCGCGGCCGATACAATTAAAATAGGATCTCCGTTTGCATGTACGCGCGTACATTTTGACAGTCCCAGCCAGTTTTTTTTGACTATTTACTGTTGAGTATTTTTGTTGTTATTTCTATTTCTGTCGCAATTCCTAATTATTTTCCCCATTTCCTGGTATTTATGCTCACATATGGAAAGTAATAAATTGTTTATCTATTGATATTTATACTTTCTCGCTTCTCCATGGTCCCCACATTCGGATTTCCATACAATTTCTTCAAACAAATGATTGTGTTTTCCTTATTCAATTGGGTGGGCTTTTTCGAGTCGACAGTCCAGTCTTGGGATGATCAGTGCATTTGGTCGGAGGTGCTGCTTGGCCGTCCCGTGTTCAACGGCCAACAGCTGCAGGACGCAGTGGATGAGGCTTTGGACAACGACGGACCGACTCTCATCTTCCGGTATCTGTGCAGAATTGGTTTTGCAGCCAACGTGCTTTGCATTCGACATTCAGATGTATATAAACATGACCATTTTCTGCATTTGGATCATTTGCGGATCGGTGATCTCCGTACCGCGCGGCTGGTGGCTGACCATTTGGGGCCCAGCGAACGGAAGCTGTTGCTCCAAGCGCTGGCTGAGCAAAACGACGACAAGAAAGGGACGGAAGAGAGCAATCCAGGTGGCGTTTTAAACGAGCGACCTACGCTTCGGGTACATTGCTTTTTTAGCAGAGGATCAGCCCTCGTTGGACCAGACCAAACAGTTGTTCTTCGTCAATACAATTCCTTTCATCGGATTCGGCGTTCTGGACAACATGATCATGATCTTGGCCGGCGAATACATTGATCAGGTTGGTTTAGTCGGAATGCATCGTCTATTACTTTTCTTTTCACTTCAGTATCTCGGAATTTTGCTTTGTATCTCCACAATGGCAGCCGCTGCACTTGGCAACATCCTCTCGGATTTGGCCGGCGTCGGATTGGCCCATTATGTTGAGCAATTTGTCAGTCATTTGGGCTTCAAGCAGCCCGTGCTCACTCCTGCGCAGGTCGACACACATTCGGGCAATTGAAATTCCCGATGGTTTTTGGGAATACAAATTTTAGTTGGAATCCAAAAAAGCCCGTCTGACAGTGAACGCGGCCCGTGCGTTTGGACTGACGGTTGGCTGTTTGATCGGAATGTTCCCGCTGCTCTTCTTCGAMTCGCCCGAATGCARTAAAACCAAAGATGGCCGTCGCGTCCGGTCGACCGTTAATGCCTCGACAGAGTCAAATTAAGGACAAAAAAGGCTCAACAATTTGAACCACAAACCGCCAGATATTCTTTAATTTCCCCTCAGCAGAATCTGCTCACAACTTTAGTTTTTGCCCGGCCATATTCTATTTCTCCTTCATAAGTAATTGTTCTTCTAGTCATTTGCATTCGACTTATCCCGATAATTACTACTTAAATCTTCCAAAAGTTTCTGTTTGTCAATAATAGTYTTTTGTTTTCTTTACACGAGCAATAAATGGCGTAGTAAACAGGTGACCGCTATCCCTAAAATTTAAAGCCTCAGAATATTTATTCAATGGTTTCAACTCTGTGCTCTACATAAAATGGGTATTGTTAGATGCCAAATAGCACTTGGGAAACGGCCTAAGACTCAATCATCGTATGCACAAAATTTGTGTCCGTATTCCCATTGTGTTCATTCCTTCTGTTTGGCGAAGGCATTGAATCGTTCAAGCGCTTTCTTCCACTCCAAAGGTTCAACTTTCACCGCTTCTGTCAGTCGATCCTCCATGCGTCGCAACGCACTTGACCACTTAGGCAACTGTTTGCAGTCGGGAATGTTCAGGAACTGCTCGAACAATTGCGTCCATAGATCGTGCAATACCATGCGCCTGAAATGGGACATTTTGGAAGTTACAATGTTTCAAATTTTTTCCGGCCCTCAAAGCATTGTCCAGAACGCACCTCTTCAATTGTTTCACCGGAACGATCTTGTCCGCTTGTGAATATTTGAAGGTCACCAAATATTCGCCCTTCATCATCACGTACATTGTAGCACAGAAACCGTAGAAGTCCGTCTGGAAAGTCCACGGCATTCCCATCTATAATATAAAATTATAAATTATCTTTATTAAAACATTAATCGTCCACTCACTTTCATTTCGACACAGTCAAAGTTTTCCGTGCCAGCTTTTCCAACAAATTCGACCCCTTTGAATTGGTCCATGTCGATGGAACGGCCCCAATCAATCAATTTCAGCACTGGAGTGTTCATCAACTCTTCCAAAGAGGCACAATCATTTAGTGAACTGTACAGAAAATGTTTAATTTAAAAAAAAGCTCCAGCAATTTTGAATTTCCTAACAGGTAAAAGACAAAATAGCAACAAAGAAACATACGACGTCAGCAGAATCACATTGTCCGGTTTGACATCCGCGTGTATTATGTTGGCCACCTGGTGAACCTCCTGCAGCGTACGTGCTAACTGAACGCCGAAGAAAGTGACGAGAAGGCCGCTCATCTCAGCCCCATGCTTTTTATAAACATTGCTCAAATCCTTTAATGAGTTTTGTTGCAAAACAATTAAATGCCAATAATGAGCAGATCCCTACCAATAGTGTTCCTCTGGGGTAGAAATCATAGACAATGGCACTCGCATTTTTAAAAATGTAAGCGTCCCTCACTTCCATCAGATAGGCAACAAATTTCGACGGAACGCGTTGCTTAAGCGCAGAGCAAATGTAAACCTCCCATGGACACGCAGGAGACTCATACTAAATTTTGGCTTTTAAAAAAAAGAAAACGAAAATATTCGACCTTAATGGCGTAGGCCCGACAGTTTTCTCGCGAAATTGCCTTGTAAACGCGGGCAAAGCCACCTTGGCCCAACAGCTTTTCGACGTAAAACGACTCGCCACCCAAATCGGTCGTTCTGTTCACTTCGATGCGAGGGCATTTTTCATTCTAAACCCATCAAMCTGTTTTTGTGAATAAGAATGTGGTACTCAAACGGTCTCTTCAAACAATATTTACAGTGTAACTGCCAAAACAAAAAACTAAATAAATATAGTACAATAGAACCGCCCGCCCCCCCCACTCCTTAAAGTGATTTTTTGGGGGGAATTACCAGAAACTCATGGCATTCCACCATTACATGTGCTGTCCGAAGAACCTTTTTGCGCTTCTCTTCATCCCACGGGTTCTCCGTTCCAGTCTTGATTTTTTCGCTAAGCAATTAACACGGTTAACATATTTAATTCGAACAGCAACTCACATAATTGTGCCCAAATGGGTGCCGTCGGGATCGAAATGTTTTTCCGGTAGCTGTGCCAGAATATCCAACGGTTGAGAGGCGTTTTTCGGCAATTGTTGTGGCATCGGTTCGGGATGAATGTGCGCATGCGAAGATGGACGTGGCGGGGTTAGAGCCTGACGCTGTTTCTTCCGATAGGGCGAGACGAATGAGTTTTCCTTTTCCTCTTCCTCCGTTTCTTCCGCAATGGTCGAGCCGATTTTCAGATGCGGCATTGCTTTCGAAATCTCATTCGCCGACTTCTTTGGCTAAATGGACAAAATTGGCGCGGATAGGCGAACAACTCGTTGTATTATATTATACAAAAAACAGACCCCGGCAATTTGATTTGTCGAAAKCTTTTCGGAATGCGTTGGGAAATCGCCCGCCTTAACAAAGAGAATAATTTAAAAGAACATTTTGATATTATCCTTTTCAATCTGCCTTACCAAGCTGAGTCGTCGCTGCAATTTGGAGCCCCCAACTTCGGACACTGGCGCAAACAATTCGCCAATCTGATCTTTCCGGGATGGTGTCGGCGGTTCCATTAGTCCATCGTCGTCCATTTCCATTAATAGTGGGTCGAATGCACAAAATGCAACCGAACGCCGCGGCGTCGAGGTGAAAACGGTGGGCGCAAATTTTCCATGTGCCCCCGATAACGTAATATCGTCGACATCGCCACAGAGCTGAAAATCTGAATATGAAAAACAAAACAAAAAATAAAAGCGGCTCACCATTGATTGCAATTGTTGAGGTTCCTTGCCGGTAACATGGTCCAAAAGTTCCACATCGTCTTGAATTGACATGAACGATGGCTGCACAACGACTTCTTTCTGGATTGCCGGCTCAATTTGTTGAGTAATGGTCGGTTCGCGGTATATAGAGAAGCCTTCCCTGGAGCCGACCGGTTTCTCTCGCTCACTTTCCGTCCTTTCTTCGATGGTCACTGTGTTTTTAGGATTTATTGCAGCAGTTGAAGTGCTGGCAGCCCCTTGAATTTGCTTTGCAGCAGCGTTTTCGGAGTTCTTTTGTTGTTTGGCAACTTCGGTCGGCGCGACCAAAGTCGTTGGGTCTCGAAAGATGGAAAATTCGTCTCGGCTGGCAACCAAAGGCTGCTGTTCTTGCGACTTTTTCGGTGGCTGCACTTCCACCATATTATGAGTACGCGGATTGATTGTTGTCCGATCCGGAAACATTGTCAGAGTTCTCCGCATATCATCCGGACGCTCAGCAAGCACTTTGATCAACGCCATCGTATTGCTCGTTTCTTCTGAAGGTTCGCCGAAGTATTTGCAAACCAGCGGCCTAAAACAACCAATTAGCACCGCTTCAATCAAGTCAATCAAATCCCCAACTTAAACAACTCTTTGCACTCGAACGGATTGATGCTGCAGTTGTTCTCGCACATTGTCACCGTCCTGTCGAAGTTGCGGCGATTGCCCAGTGAGGCCCAATGCTCAGCCCAAAGCAAGTAGAAGGCGGGCTGCGTTTTGAAATGACCAAGCCTATGGACATTTTCCATAACTCCTTCCATTTTCAGGTCATCACTGTACTTTCCCTGCAAAAACAATCGGTCGGTAAAGGAATCACTTAGCAGATTATTTTATCAAACAAATAAACCYACCAAGAATTTCCAAAAATCTAGCATCCGCACATCCATTTTATACACATCCTTTGCATTRAATTCCTTGAGCGCCCAAGATGCCATCGACTTTACAACTTTCTTCTTCTGCTCACCCTCTCGCATGCCATCCTCRACAGCGGAAATATGTCTGATTTCAATTAATTTTGGTTAATGYCATAGCAAAWGCCATTTTACCCATGAACAAAATTAAATCGCTGCTCGTCATCCTTCATYTCGTTGGCCATTCTAAACATTGATTAATGCGGAAGAGTTGGACAACAACACGAAACCTGAAAAGGTATTTACACTGCTCGTCGAGAAGCTGCTGTTGCTTGGGATGTTGAAAATTGTTTTGTGACATGATTATCGTTGTTGCTAAAGTTCACACAAAACGATATATTAAGACAAAGGGTTATTAGGTATTTAGATGGTACCCCCTAAATAGGCATTTGCCTAAAAATCCGATCACTACAAATCAGCACACCAATCAAAATCCGAAATGATCCAAAGCCAAGCCAAAAAAGCAAAATTTTCAAATTATTTTTGCCCGCAAAAACAAATCGCCAAACYCAAATTCCAACAAATGTTCACTTAACGGCTAATATTGCCCAAAAAAAGCATTAATTTATAAAACGTAAAAGTTTAATCACAAAGCAATATTTTACTAAATAGTTGTGAATAAGTTGCTTTTTTTATTTGCATTTACGACACAAACGGTAAAATGTCGGCAGTGAAGGAGCGCAAAAAAGTGGCCGAACTTCTGAAGCTCGAAGAGACAATTCAACAAAAATGGGAGACGGCCAAAGTTTTTGAGATGGACGTGCCCCAAGAAAAGTGTGTTCACATCATTTACAAATTTATTTATAAAATTCACAGGACTTCTAAGTATGTGGTCACCTTTCCGTTTCCGTACATGAACGGACGTCTTCATCTGGGACATACGTTTTCTTTAACAAAGTGTGAATTTTCCGTTGGTTACCAACGCCTGCGGGGTCGTCGTTGTCTATTTCCCTTCGCCTTTCACTGCACCGGAATGCCAATCAAAGCGTGTGCGGACAAATTACAGAGGGAAATTGAACAGTTCGGTAACCCGCCAAAGTTTGATGAGCAAAGCATCGAGACGTCATTGGACGGGGCGGAATTGTCAAAGCAGGAAGAATCGGAAGCGGACCAAATCACCAAGGACAGGAGCAAGGGGAAGAAGGTAAAGATTTAAAAAAAAATGATTGACGAATTTTCAATTTAGAGCAAAGCGGTGGCGAAATCGGTGTCTGCCAAGTACCAATGGCAAATCATGCGATCGTTGGGCATTGATGACGCAGAGATCGCCAAGTTTTCCAAGGCCGAGCATTGGCTGACCTATTTTCCGCCAAAGTGTATGGCCGACCTGCGCAAAATGGGCCTCTCCGTGGACTGGCGACGTGCGTTCATCACCACCGAGGCCAACGCGTACTTTGACTCCTTTGTACGATGGCAATTCCGCAAGTTACGCGCAGCCAATCTCATCGAATTCGGCAAAAGGTGCAATTCTTTACGGCCTATTTATTCAAAAAAGAGAATGTTGTTACAATAAAATCAGGTACACGGTCTACTCTCCAAAGGATGGACAGCCGTGCATGGACCACGATCGTTCCACTGGAGAGGGGGTTGGGCCGCAAGAGTACGCACTGATTAAAATGCAGGTACCCATTTTACATGAAATTGGAGTATTATCGAAAGGCTACCAAGAATTTTCAATTTCAATCCAGATTCTCGAGCCAAAACCGAAGGTCCTGGCAAAAGTGGTTAGTTCCAAGCCTATGTTCTTGGTTGCCGCTACGCTCCGCCCCGAAACAATGTACGGGCAGACAAATTGTGGGTTTTAATCGATTATATTCCAATAGGAATTTGCTAATTTAGGTTTTCTTCATCCGGACATTGTTTACTCTGTGTTCTTTGTGGGCCCAAATGAAGACGAAATTTTCATTGCTTCTGAACGGTGAGTGCGCCAGGTGTTTTACTTTAAGATACTTCTCCAATTTAAAAATATTCTTTGGAATTAGAGGTTCAGGATGGCAAAATTCTCATTTCTGTACTCCGATGAATTTGAATAAAAACAAAGGATTTATCATTTATGTTAGGGCTGCTCGGAACATGGCCTATCAGGGGATAACGGCAGAGAATGGCAAAATTCACTTTGTGCCGGGCGTGGAAAGTGTCCGCGGGTCGGAGTTGCTTGGCTGTGCGTTGAGAGCGCCATTGACCAGCTATGAGCGGATATACGCATTGCCAATGATGACGATCAAAGACGATAAGGGTAACGGACAAGTTRATGATGATTCGAAAAGATTTGATTGAATTATGTGAACTTTTTGTTTTATTATTCTGCAGGCACTGCCATTGTCACCAGCGTTCCGTCCGATTCGCCCGATGATTTTGCCGCGTTGATGGACCTCAAGAAAAAGAAAGCTCTGCGCGAGAAGTACGGCATCAGTGAAGAGATGGTTATGCCGTTTGAGCCCGTTCCAATCCTCGACATTCCCGAATACGGCCAGCTGGCTGCTGTTCACATGTGCGAAAAGTTGGGCATCAACAGCCAAAACGATAAACAGAAATTGGAGGAGGCGAAGAAAGAGCTGTATATGAAAGGCTTCTACCAAGGGGTGAGTATTCCAAAATCAGAAGAATTGAGCCTGTACTTTTTTTATTATTCCAATAATACGGGTTTATTTAAACGGGCTAATATGTGGCGATTTCCTAAAAAGATGTTWTTTGGCGCTTCAGAATATTTGAATGAACAGAAATTTGTTCGCAGGTGATGCTGGTCGGTGATTACCGTGGCCAGAAGACGGAGGTGGTGAAGAAGCTGATCCAGGCCGACATGATCCGGGATGGCCAGGCCTACAAATATGTTGAGCCTGAGAAGAAAGTGATTTCACGGTCCGGAGATGAATGTGTTGTGGCTTTGTGTGATCAATGGTCAGTAATTCATCCAACAAAAAAAGTCACTCTTTTCGTAGGTACCTGAACTACGGCGATCCAGCATGGAAAGAAGCAACTCGCGCCTGTCTGGCCAAACTGAACACTTTCTCGGACGAGGTGCGACGCAACTTCGAGCACACCATCGAGTGGCTGCACGAGTACGCCTGCTCACGCTCATACGGACTCGGTACGTTTKCTGAACGAGTATTTGTGYAGGTCAAAATAATATTGTCCCAGGCACCAAACTTCCCTGGGACCCGCAATATTTGATCGAATCGCTGTCCGACAGTACCATTTACAACGCATATTACACCGTTTCGCATTTGTTGCACAATGACATTTACGGGACACAGATGGGCGAACTCGGCATTTCACCGGCCCAGTTGACTGACGACATTTGGGATTACGTGTTCTTGGGTATGTTTAAAATTGAGGTTATTTTAAATGCTTTTTATTTTGAAGGAGCTCCATACGACGCAGCAAAAATGCCAATTGAAGAAGTGAAACTGACGAGGATGCGACGTGAATTTGAGTATTGGTATCCCGTTGATATGAGTGGGTTTTTTGATGTTTTTATCTTTTTTAATTCAATCTTTTTTGAAGGGGTTTCGGGCAAAGATTTGATCCAAAATCATTTAACCTACTACATCTTCAACCATGTGGCTGTTTGGCGCGATAGTCCACAATTTTGGCCGCTTGGAATCCGCGCCAACGGGCATTTGTTGTTGAACAATGAGAAGGCAACTGAACGTTAAAAAAGATACAAAGCCATCGTTTTAATATGCTTTTTCAGATGTCGAAAAACACCGGCAATTTTCTCACACTGTTTGAGGCGATTCAGCGGTTTTCAGCCGACGGAATGCGTTTTTCCCTGGCGGTGAGACAGCGACTCTGATAGTGAATGGAGTGTATAACCCGGGGAAATTATATTTTTAGGATGCGGGCGATGGAATCGAAGACGCCAATTTTATGTGAGCGTTTTCATTCTTTCRCGTGAGTCATGGCACTCTGTTTTCACAGGTACGAAATGGCTGATGCKGGCATTCTTCGGCTGTACGCCTTCCTTTCGTGGGTGGCGGAGATGGTCGACGCATGTACAAAGGGCCAATTGCGAAACGGTGGCACTGAGACATTTGCCGACAAATTGTTCAGCAACGAAATGAACCGTCTCATTGCATTGACTGCAGACAATTTTGAACAGACTCTGTTYAAGGAGGCGCTGAAGACTGGATTTTTTGAATATCAGGTAAACCATTTGTTCGTTCATTAAAACCAATTGTGCGATTAGTTAGCCCGTGACAATTATCGCCAACTCTGTGGAAGTGACCAGAAAATGAGTGCCCCGTTGGTGTTACGCTTCATCGAGACGCAGGCGATCGTTCTCTCTCCAATTTGTCCCCATGTTGCAGAACGCGTCTGGGAACTGCTGGGAAAGGTCGTTTAGTTGGGCTGTCCAGGCAATGAATGGTTGGGTTATCCGCTCATTTAAAAAATGTTTAAAAACAGAACATATTTTTTAATGAGGGACAAMGCGCTTATRCAAGCGGTCRCYAGAGAAGCATCAATTAAATYGGACGTTTTGCTTTAGCCCGGTCTGCTCGCRAGCGAGGCTCGATGGCCTTCTGCTGCACCGGCAAATCCGTTGCTCGTCTTGCAAAGCAATTTCCTGCACAACGCCGTGCATGAATTTCGACTCAGGCGCGACGCGAAACTGTGCCCAAAGAAGAAGGAMYCGAAGCAGCAATTGCAATCTCCAAAATCGGCAACCATTTACATCGCAAAACGCTACCCGACATGGAGAGCGAAGCTCATTGTGGAGTTGGGCAAGATTTACATGGTTAATTTTTAAAATTAATTTATAAAAGTTTTAAACCTAAGTTTTCTTGTTGTTTATAGGCCGACAATTGTCTTCCGGATAACCGAACTCTTCTTGAACAGCTAAGCAAACCAGAGTCTGTGGAAGAGAAGAAGGAACGAATGCCATTCGTACAGGTACGGAGGTCGATCTAATTCGGGCCGTCCCACTGTTTCGTCTTCCAATAGCACGTTTTTTTGCTTGAAGATGATTCGTGAACGCGTTGCAGAGCGCGGTGTCTATGCAATGACGCCGGAGGAAGAGTTTGACCAGAGGGCGGTACTCGAGGGCATCAACGACTATTTGCTCGCAACTCTGCAGCTTGAAGAAGTGAAATTCGCTAATGCAACCGAAGGACCATCCGACGTGGCCAAATCCTCGTGCTCGCCTGGTTCTCCGCTGATAATGTACGACTTTGTTGATGCCTAAAACAATGACACCAGCTGAAGTAATTCTGAATCGATATTGTTGATAATTCTGTTATACAATGTGCTTCGAATGGATCGAGGTGTGCAGAGCTTTATTTACCGCTTTTCCAATTTGACTTTAACTCAATTCTCCATCGATGCGAGCTCGACAGCTCGTTCATTATTTAAAACTAGCGGTTTAGGTGCGTCTACGGCGCACCAGAAAGTATTATATGTCATGGACAGATTTGATTGAAATACTTAGCTTTTTATCATTGGAATTTTCCTTTTGGCTATTTAAAAGCGCCCAAAGGTAACACTACGTTTTGCCACCCAAAAAAAATGGTACGTTTTGCCTCCTGTACGTTTCGGCAATGTTACGTTTCTTGAATGATTTTGAGCATGTGCCTGAATGTTTTTGAGGCCAAAAAATTCCGAAAAAATTTTGAAAGCGAAAAACCTCCGAATTTCTGTCCGGGGTTCGAAATTGACCGAAATTTAAGTTTTTTTACAAGTTGGCAAAATGTAACGTTTTTGATGGGGAGGCAAAACGTACGGACACCGAGCCCAAATGATGAATTCCCAAACGTTAACATTTCTCATTGTTTTCATGTTTATCCAACTTTACTTTACAAGAGGAAAATGGAAACCCTATTCGTGTTCTAACAAGTATAGTAAAAGAACAAAATAAACAACATTTTCTGAAAACAGGAATTTTGCCYTTTTGTTTTCATTGGAACTAAAACTGATAATGAGGGAGGTGTTCGGCAAGGCTTTGGGAAATATAAGTTCAMAAAACTGAAGGCATAAGGAAAAATGTGTGAAATTGCAAAAAAACAGGAAAAAAGAAAGGGAATAATGCCTAAGTGAAAATCGAATCGCTTGTCCATTGGTCAGGTGCAACCGCAAAGTATCTAAAACATAAATCAACAAATTTGTTTCGTATTCAAACAGCTATCCGATTCTTTGATAAGAAAACCATGTTAATCTAATTTCCTCTGTAAAGACACGAACCCGTCGATGGCCTCGTAAAATCTTCGGCAGTACAGTTCGGGCGATATGACGGTGGACGAGTTGGTCAAAGGGATGGCATTTTTGATGGCACTTTCCACCTTCTTGTCGAAAGTAAATGTTCTCTGACAATACGATGAATGGAATTTGTTATTTAAAATGGTAAAATCTAAGTGAAAATTTGTTTTACCATGTAATCCACGATGCCGATGATCACTTCGTCCTCCTCTCCCCGACATACACCGGCCAAAAGACTGTAGTCCATGATGCCCTGGTCAGCCAAGAAGTGACTGTCGTTGATGATTGCCTGGCTAAAATGTACAATGCGCGAAGGAAAATGGAAAAAAACATTTAAATATATCTGATCGGAGTTTCTTCCRAATTACCTTATCGCCGTCTTCGAGTGAGTGCTGACATAAATTTGGTTACGCCACATGTTCTGAATGTAGTTCTCGTCCAACAGCACGGAGGAGGCCCCGTTGTTATCATTTTTAGTGGAGGCAAGTCTTGGAGGTTGAGAAAAGCAATCAAAAAGGAATAAAAATTGACCGACCGATTCCTCAGGGAGCCCTTCAGATCCCAAATCTGTTTGATGTCCCTTTTATAGAACAAATACTCCATGACAATCAAATCGCTCTTCACCGACTGACCCGTCTTCTTGTTCGTAGCATTAACGGTGAACGCACCAAAAATCTGAGATTTTATTATTAATAATTTACATTAAGCCCAAACTTAAGAATAGAACAAAATTCGATGTACAGACTTTGCAAAGTGCCGTCAGTTTCCTYTCCATCAGTGCCATCGAAATATAATCGATGTATTTGAGTGCGCTGTGTTTGAATGCGTCCAATTCAAATCGATTCAGCGTTTTCAGCACGAAACGTTCGTTGTCAGTTCGAGAAAACCCGGCACCACTTTTGCCGCCTTGAGGGTACCTTTCTTAATTTTTTGAAAAAAATCATTTAAAATGCTAAAAACCATGGCGAAGACGAAGAGAGCGAGTTGATAAAGCTAAAAATGTATTTGAAAATAAATACATTTGGCCTAAAATACCTTTTTTCGCCATCGCGATAGATCAGCGAGCGGAAGCGTTCAAATTGTTCAGGAAAATAGACCTTTAACGGGAAAGAGAATATTTTAATTTTTAGATAAAAAAAAAGAACAATTTAAGTCACTCCAAATAACCACAAATTACGGAAGTGCCCCTAAATCATTACGCCGAAATACCTTCACTGTGTATTGCCAATTGTCATCTGTGTAAACGATGTCCACAAAATCGGCAAATTTGTTTCCATTTGTCATCGTCGCGGTGAATGAGCTGAGTGAGCCGGATGAGCCCTTTTCCCTGGGCGGAAGGCGCGACTCGGACGGTTGTGCCAAGGCATGGGCGATGATTGAACCGGCATCCGGAATTTGGATGCCCTTCCCGTCCAAAGTGTCTCGCAACGCAATTTGGGAAAGTTCTATCAAAATTTTGCAAAAATTTGTTTAAATTTTGCGTAATTGTTCACCTTTCTCCTCATGCTGTTGCTCAGTTTCTGCTGTGTCGATGGTGCACGGAATGGGCGCAAAGAGCACATTCAGTGGGTAAATCTGAGAAAAAGGCAAATTKAARGACTTAAACCGAAAGTGAGTGACCGGATTRACGCTGAACTGCGCAACAAAATTGCCTAAAGCGAAGAAGTGGGAGTGGCAGTGAAAGGTGCAGTGATGGCATTCCGCCAAGTCAATGGAGGAGGGAAAGGGAGACACCTAAAAAAGCTCCATTATGATAAAACATTTTATTAATCACTTTACAAAACCAACCCAATGAGAACCGTTCGCCAAATARTCGACAAATTTGGCAAAGCTCAAGTGGAACATTTCGTCCGTCATTGTGGCGATTGACGAATTTGCTGAACAGCTTAAAATACAAATATTTTGACTGTTGTTAGCCCAATAGCAATTCTTAAGTTTAGGAATTTGGAGAATGTTAGCGACTTATCAAAAGCAAAATTTAAAAGTGCAAAAAATCGTGCTGACGAATTGCAGCGAAGCCAGCAAATGATGGTGGAGCAGTTGTTGTTCGGTATGGCGGACGGTAAATCGTCCAGTGGCATCGTCCTGTTCAGCTCGTCATCGCCTCCACCGACCATTGCCGACGGAATGGTGGTGGACATCCCCCCGTTGACGAAAGGACCCACCGCCGCCACTGCCGCGTTGGCCAAAGATGACGTCGAACTGTTGCGGTACCCTCCGCCGCTGGACACGTTCCGCGTCACCACTTCAATTCGCGTGTTYCCGTGCACAATGCGACGAAAATGCTCCAACATCGGTCGGTCGCAGCCTTTGCACTTGTAATCCGAGTTAAAACAACAGCTAAAACATCACTTAGAGAGGAGGGAGAAAACATTGGAATCCCAAATAAACATTTTCATAACCAAACAAAATTGATTTTGATAACCAAAACTGAACGGYCACCCCCTATAAACTTACTTGAGCAAGAAAGCGCCCAGCGACGTGTCCTTTCCATGATAAAATTGGCGTTGCAAAACGTACGGCCCCGTGCAAAAAATGCGCGTCGCTTCCTCGACGCGTCGACAGGTGGCACGTCGAGCATTTGCACAATAAAGAAATGCGATGCCCTGGTGGTTGTACGGGTTGAGCACGTCGCTCTGTAAGTCCCCTCTGGAGAGCAACTCAGAACCGTTTGCTTCCGACTCAGCCAATAAAGCAGTGCGTTTTTGGACTCTAAACACCCAAATTCCATAAATCAGCATCTCTTCTTTTTCACTACTTCTCTTCTTTGGCCTTCTGGTTCAGTTCAGCTCTCCGACGGAAGTGCAGTGCGGACGTCGTTCTGAAGTTGATCCACCCGTTCTCGTCCAGCAGCCGTCCCGGCTCTCCACCCATCGCATCCGCGTCCAAACACCGATGTCTCATCGACATGGCAATTCGGCGTCTCCGTTCGTCCTCCGCTTGCTCGACCTCGTCCACTTTGTGCTGCAAAGCATCGAAATTCGCGCGGAGTTCGACGAAATCCTCCGAACGAAGAAAACGGAACWCCGGACCACCGCCCCTCAGACTTGCGGTCAAAGGGCACCGACGACCGACAGAAGTGGCCAAGTAAGGCACTGAAAAGCGAATGGCCGGGGAGTTGGACAGTTGGACGGAGCTCAAGCCGTGCACAAAGTCACTGTCCTCTTTCTGAAATCCGATAAAAACAAATCAATGAGAATAGTAATGCTTTTACGTCGGAATTCGGCCCGTCTTTGGCGTTGTATCGCGCGTTCAGTTCGCAAATGTGGCAATGGAAATCGCCTTCACCGCGTTTTGGAATGGAATTTCGCGGCACAGAGTCGAACATGGACAGAAAGGACAATTCCAAACGAGTTGAAAACCTCAAATTCCAAAACTAACAAGGGCCGGGCCGGGCCGTTCATCAAAAACTTAACCTGGACAAAACCAAAAATCGCAAAAGACGTTTCGCAGCCACCAATTCCCGAAGGGACCGCCCCTTTAACAAAACAGTGACGCCAAAATCCCCACCGCCGTTTTCGAAAAACTAAAATAAAAATAATCTTTAAAAATAATTATAAAAAAAAACATTACGAGCATTCTTTTACACTTCCCATCGGCGACAGTGAATTCGTGTTGGCAAAACTCGGGCACAAAACCGACTCGCGGCTGCAAAAAATGGGCGTCCAATGAGCTGAGAATGTCCGCGCTGCTGGTGCGCGCGACACGAAGAAGTACATTGGCCTTAAAACAAACATCGTCCAAAGGAATTCCGTCCTCAAAATGAACATGGAACTTTTTTTGACAAATTTCACTACTTTCCCACTTTGACATTGGCAACGATGGAAATTCCATCGGCCATCAGCAGTTCAACCGCCGTTGGAGAAATTGAGCTTTCCGTCAGAAGCAAAGAAACGCGTCGAGACAACACGCGATCGCACTGAAGACGGAGGTATTGACGCTCTTGGGCCATCATCGGCTCCAGAGAGGTGAACTTCTCCAGCACCTTTTCAAGAGGTAAATTTGATTTTATATATATTTTTTTAATGCTCTTTAAATATTTATATTGATCAAAAAAGAATCCCTTTGCATTTAATAAGATTTTCGAATTTGAGTTTTTCTCAAACCTAGTCAGGGCATATCATCAACAGCTCAAAACCCACTCTTTCGTACGAAATTGTCCCGTTGAGCAACATCAACGACACATTTTTCATGGTCGACGGCATCGCAGAATGTGCCAAACTCTTTGAGAATGCCACACCATTGACAATCTCAGCGCAAGCTTTTGGTGCCAAATCGCTTCTCAAATGCAACTTTTTGATGTGCTAAAGGAAAGGGAAAAGTGTATAATTCACACAATGAACAAAAAATCACGAGAAAATCGAGAATGTTCAGTGTCTCCGTGCTTCGAAGAGCCAAAGTGGCAATTCGATCAGTCACATTTTTGCTCAACGACCAAAGCAACTCTCGCCACTCGAGTTGGAGCTGTTCCCGCAATATCAAACAATCCAAAAGATCGCCCAGTTTTTGCTCAAAYAAAGACTCAAGTCGATTGGAACTGTTCGAAAAACAATCGCCGCCCTGGGAATTGTTGAAAGATTCGTCAAACTAAAGACATTTTGAATTCGAACAATTCGCAACAAAAAAAGGTTACAGAAAGTCGTTCAGATTGGACGCCCGACTCGCCGCTGGAATGTTTGCAGTACTGAAGATATTGAGTATTTTCTGAATTAAACAAAGTAAATGAACAAAAAAGGGAACAAATTACCCAGGCTACTACAATTCGCAATTGGAACCCCAGTAAATACATCATCCGTCTCAATTTGCGCGAAAGACTTCACTTAAAACAAAACAAAACGAAATTGAAGAGGGCGTCTGGGACAATAAGTCACACACAAAACACTCACCGGGTTCGCGCCGTTCTCTTCTCAATGCAATGTGCGCGTCCACCTGTTCGGCACAAAAAGAGCACAGCCGTAACATTCCGTTGTAGCCCAATTCGGTGCCGTTCACCTGACAGGCAATTTGAAGACCTTTTTGAAGAACAGAAAAAGCCCACCTGACAACGCGCACAGCTCTTGCAGAACAATTGGCCACATAGTCGACAGTGGTGGCGACGACGAAAAGTGCTGAATTTTTCGTTGCATTCATAGCATTCGTTGCCGGCCGAGTCGGGCATCCTAAAGACGTGCAAAAATATTAAAAAATTGCTTTTTCTCATTCCCGAGAATCCAACAATCTCAATGAATGGTAAGGGTGCAAATAAATCCTGGAACAACTCCCGGCCAATAACTACCAATATCGCCTGAATTCGCTCTTTTTGTAGTCGATCAGACGCTTGCGAACCAAAGCGATCGGCCCATCTGACAAATTAGTGGAAAACAGCTGAGATGGAGGCTTCAGATCAGTTTCTGTGTCGTCTGACACTTCCACATCGACTGACTTCGTCTGATCAGATTGGATTTCGTCTATTGTGATATTTTTCGGCATTTTATCGTTGTTCGACGACGAAGAATCTAAATGTATTTTGTTGAAAATTACTATCATTAAATGCAGAAATTGAGTTCTACACTGACCATTTCGGGAGAAAGAAGAACTGGACGGTCGGAATAAATTCGAAAATAAAGAGAAAATTCCACTGCTATCGCTTGTTCGCGTTCCACAATTGTTTTGTCCCTCCGAGGGCTCCTCAAAAACAGGAAAATACACCATTGAAGAAGATGTCATAAGCACAGTCCAACAGACACAGAAAGTTTTTGWTAAAATCTAAAATTCTTTTCTTTAAATTATGTAAATTGTAAGGAAGAAAAGTGTGTCCAGCTGGCTGGGGTTAAAAGCCTATGGCGGGGTCTAAGTCCATAAAAGGGACAGGCATTGGCTTTTTGAGACCGAATTTGGTATTTTAACTTAAACTTGGCAAGCGAATTATATTTGTGTAAAACATAACGCCATATCATTTAAACATAAAAACAGACGACCGCTAATGATTAGGGCGGCGATTTATATGGATAAAAAATCTCGAAATATGGCCATAAAATATGGATGAAAAATCGCAAAATATGGACAAAAATTGCAAAATATGGACGAAATATGGACAAAATATGGACAAAATTTTTTTCAAATATGGGCAAAATTTCCTAATTGAAGTAATAAAAAAAATAAAAATTTTTATATGCAAATTAAAGGCATTTCAGAGAAAATTTTTGAAAATAAGCAAAATTTTAAAAATTTTCATTTTTTGGTGGCTGAATTTTTAGTCGCGAAAAAGTCAATTTTTAGGGGCATTTTTGCATTTTTGAAAATTTTGAAAAAATCGATCCTTAGGGGGGTATTTTTCGTTTTTATTGCATTTTTGTTAAACAATTTTTTTGAAAAATGGCGAAATATGGAAAAAATATGGAATATGGATAAAAATCGCAAAATATGGAAAATATGGATTATAAAATGGGCTCTAGAAGCTCCAACCAAAGCTAAAAATACTATTTATGGCATTTAGAAGCCGTTTCAAGTGCGCAAAAAAAATATGGATTTCCATATAAATCGCCGCCCTACTAATGATAAAGCAATCAAATCGAAGCAAGTAAATACAAAGCTATCTGATGCCAGCAGCACCGGCATGCTCACGGTTACCCGCTCATCGGGATACTCCGGAGATAACGGATATGGAATTTTGTCAGAACGCTTGACCAACTCTCACATTTGCTACGGTACGGAAGCCACCTTGTCCGAATTTATCAATTCCCATCGTCCATTCTTCCAGCTGCCATGCCTTTTGTACATATTCGGTCCATCGTCCCACCCCCTTTCACCAGGCCTCCCACCTTATAAAGGCTAGGTTCAAGAACAAATATAAGATTTTCATTTATATAAACATTAAAGAAATTCAAGCACAATTTTTCTTTTATCAAAACAAAAATACACAAACTAATGAGACATTCTCGAAAATACGTTCATTTTAAATTTTTAAGCAATTACTGTACTTCCATTCAAGTACGTCTGGGAGCCCTGCCCTTCATTGTGCTTCCTATTTGCTTTGTTGCCGCCTCGCGCTCTTCCCTCTTCCGCTACGCCAGCGACTCCAATTCGGCCATTAACCATTTGACTGACTCAATTCAAAAAAAAACTCTCTACAATTCTGGCACTACCGGCCACACTCCCAGTCCCAAACATGGCATTTGTTGTCATATTATTAATATTTGGTTTGGTCGGGGGCCAGGGTTGCAATGATTAAAACAAAAAATGCCTGATCACGGGCCCTCAAAAACGGCTTGGATTGTCGTGATGCGTGATCACTTGCAGCCTGGTCGGCACCCCAAAGACTCAACTCCGAAAGAATGCCTGCCAAGGTGGATCACATTGATACAAAGTTGAATAAGTCGATGGTTGGGTGATGACTTCACAAATTATTTAACCTTGACGAGCGCCATAAAACGCATTAAATGCAAAACCGCTTCTTCCACCGAAATTGTTGCTGGCTGACGACAGTGTGACGATGTGAGGAAAATGAGTGATTAACCGGGGGGAGGGGGCACATAAAGCACAAGGGCAAAAGGAAGTGAAGATGAGCAGCGGGGGGTGAAAGGGGCAATTGACCATTAACTGACTGACCATTCCGCTGAACCGCCTCCCCCCCCCCAACCATCGCGCCGACGAAGCGGAGAAAGTGTCCGCTCAGCAGCAGAACTTGCTCCCCCCCCCCTTTTTCCAATTCCTTCTCCAACGCAATTAAGGCTTGGGAATCGGATGAGGAGGAACGAAGGGATTTGGAACGAGATCCAGCCACTGCCCGCACTGCGATCCATCCGAATGCACCAGCAGCAGCAGCAGAGAGATCCGTCCGTCCGTCGTCGTCTTCATTCCCTTTCGTCGTCCGTCCATCCATCCCAATTTATTGCACCACGCAGATCGATAGCCTCGGCACCGCTTTCCTCCATTCTTCGCAACTTTCACTTTTTGATCATTAAGGCCAATTTTGGGAGGACAATGGGCCACCGGAGGAAGGAACCGCCTCTGGGCAGCTTTTTAATGCTCCTCACAACGGCCTTTTGTTCGACAAACGCCCAACAATCCGCCGCCGACTTGGCCGTCCTGTCTTCCCCGGACAACATGAAGAAGTTGGCCGAAAGTTTGTTGCAATTTTGGAGGCATTCGCTGAAAGAACTCCGATTTCCCCGAAAAAGCATTGTAAATAAAATTAAGTTTACGGTTTCGCCACGCAAATCATGAATTTGGGAGGCAGTTTTTTGGGTGGCGGAGAGGCAAATGGCGGCGGCGGCGGCATTAATCGAAATGGTGGACGATCGAACGGCTTGAACAGCGTGTTGGGGGAAGTGATTAAGCCATCCTTTGGAGGTCTGATCAATTCATTCCGCGACTTTTACGAGTGAAAAGAGTTTAAACCTTAAGGATATTCCGACTACCGGGGCGCTTCAAACAATCCGATGGGAAGTGGAGGGAGTCAGAGTTTCATGCCGACGTACGGAGAATATGGAGGAGGTAGGCACTTTATGAGGAAAACAAATATTTGACTTTAAACAAATTGATTTAAGGGCCTTTGGGTGCCGGCAGCTCCAGGCCCCAGTCGAGGTCCATCATCGAGTCGCTCATGGGCACTTTTTTGGGTAAATGTTTAGGGAGAAAACAAACCACCGCCCCCCCCCCCCCTAATGTAACATTTTGAGGCTCCTCCATGGATTCTGAGCAGTCGCCCTCCTCGCCCGTGTACGCCCCCAACTTCGCTGGATACAGTGGCTCCTCCCAACATCAACAGCAGCAGAAGGCGGGTGCCGGATCCAACATTGATGCAATTGTACGCACTCTGATGAGGAACGGAGCAAAGAAAGCAGAAGCGTCCGAGTCGGACGGGCCGACCTCATTTTTGAGCCAATTTTTTGGTCGAAAATGATTCTATTGAAAAACACCGAAATAAATTACATATTTTATAAAAAATTCGATAAAACGCGGCGCCTTATTAAAACCCGAACCCCCCCCCCCCTCTGAAATTTTTGCGCGGAAGCTATGAAAAAGTTATGCCTCTCAAAGTTGGCAAAAACCATAGGGGGTACAAATTTGTCAAAATTGGCAATGAGCTTTTATCGCGATCACAGATAATTACACATTTTCTCGTTTTGTTAGCATTAGTCGTTTTGAGATAAATACACATTTTATGTTGGCGCATAAACTTTTTTTCCGGTACTGTACATATTTGACTTTTTGCATCGTAAAAGTATGAGTGAAACGGACGCAGTGGCCAATTTCATCGCCGGCTGTGTGGGCGGGTCCTGTGGCATTTTCCTGGGGCATCCGTTCGACACGATCAAAGTTCGGCTCCAAACGATGCCGAAACCTGCGCCCGGACATCCGCCTTTGTTCTCCGGAGCATT
>MEIZ01000019.1:214297-228120 GCA_001723225.1 Globodera ellingtonae | reverse complement strand
TTCTCCCCCGGGTCCAACAACAAATTATTCCACCCAAACCAGCTTCCTCTTTTTTGCCATCCACGAAGATGCCCCCAGGGAGTTTGCCGAAGGGCGAAATATGCCTCGGTGTTTCTTTATCCGACAAAACTTTAGCCAAAAATGGAGAGGAATGAAGGACTTTTGGGGAGTTCAAATGAATAAAGGACGAAGGGCTGGAACGAGGATGGATGGGAATGAGAAATGAATTTTTTGTCTAATCAAAAAGGCCAAAATACCGTAACTCAAGAAAGAACAAATTTGTCTAATTTTGTCCGTTTTTGCACATTTCTTAAGCATTGGACGGACAAATGAGTCGCCATCTTCGAACATTTCCCAGTGGCGTCAGATAAATAATGGAGGAGCAAAATGAATTAGAGACCAACGGGATCGGGATCCCGACCGAACCTTTTTTTTATTGTTCGGGATTTATCGGAGTCGGAATTTGGTCCCCGCCGAGCATTCTTAATCCCGCGGGGGTTGGTCGTTGGCTGATCTCTTCTTCCGTGTACCGACAAAATCTCGACTTTCGACCGGGATTCGATGATATTATAAATTATTATGAAATTCAATCCCGGCAGTATTCTTAAATTTTACTTAGAAAATTTACAAATTTTGTAGCTGGAAATGTCTTTTTATATTGTTGCACACTTTCTAATGCATTTTTTTATACAAAATATACTGTTAAGCTGATATTTCCTTTACACCAGCAGCAGAACTGCTAAACTTTTTTTGCTGAATTTGTATTTACACATTTTTGTTGTTGTTGCACATTCCCTCCCCCCGTTTAGCTATTTTCCGAAAGGCACACAAAATGAAAGTGCTCAAATCGTTTTCGTCTCACACTTTGATTTCGTGGGCCAATCCTTTTTTGGTCAGCAAACGGCC
This sequence comes from Globodera ellingtonae, assembly GCA_001723225.1. Lineage (NCBI taxonomy): Eukaryota > Metazoa > Nematoda > Chromadorea > Rhabditida > Heteroderidae > Globodera > Globodera ellingtonae. The sequence goes on along the minus strand of MEIZ01000019.1, from coordinate 227,214 downwards.
CTTGCACATTTGGATGCCGGACGCGGCGTATATGCGTCAATTTCGAGTACATTTTTTAATATTTAATCGATTAAAACAATTTTCCGCCAGTTTTGTGAATTTTTATTTCCCCTGAGAAACATTTAGAAAAAGAAAAAAGTTCCCAAAATCGCTGCCGTGACAATTCATTTAATTCCAGGCATCTCCCCAAGGCCCGTCCGTGCGAAACCCGTGGCAATGGCTCAATTCGAATACACAAATCGACCCGGAAGATAAAATTGGGCTGAGAGCAATTATCAAACAGTCGGAAGACGAGCCCCACATTAGTTGGGACCACTTTCAGGGACAGTTCCGTGAGGTTCAACTGGAGAACATGGTTTGCTGTGGGGGGGGAGTCAACAACAAAATTCCGTCCTCAGATCCTCAACTTTGGGCCCAATCACCCAGCCGCCCACGGAGTGCTTCGTTTGGTGCTCAAATTGGAGGGAGAGGTCCGCAACTTTTGCTTACTTTCAAGGAATGCATTTAAATTTGGTTACTTTCAGGAAAAATAAGAAAGTTTAGGTGCAAACATTATTTTTCTGTCTTTTTTTTAAATTTTACGTCGAGTTACATTTTATTTGGGTGGTGGGAAACATCAAATAAGGACAATTTTTTTAAAATTTTACTTCGAATAAGGACAAATTGTGTCCAACATTTTGTGAATTTTAAGGTTTGTATCAAAGCGACGCCGCACATTGGCCTGCTTCACCGAGCGACGGAAAAGTTGGTGCATTGCCTTCCGTTAACTTTTCTTTTAGTTAAATTGACAGACCCCGCGGGGGGGGGGGAATTCCCTTTTCGAAAATAATAAATTTCCTAAACTTCTTGAGGGAAGAACCGGCACTTTTCTCTTTTTAGACTGATCGAGTACAAAACGTACACCCAGGCATTGCCTTACTTTGACCGTCTCGACTACGTGTCCATGATGAACAATGAGCAGGCATTTTCTCTGGCGGTTGAGAAATTGCTCGGCATTGACATTCCGCCACGTGCAAAATGGATTCGAAGTGAATGAGAAACTAAATCACGCAAAAATGGGAATGAATTTACTTTTTGTATTAAAAAATTACAAATTTTTTTGAGAACCCACAAATTTCGTTCGCCTTAGGGGTTGAGTATAGAAATCCCTTTAGGGGTTGAGTATAAAAATTCCATTTTATTCGTTTAAAAATTTTCATTCAAATGCACAGCGATGTTTGCCGAATTGACTCGCATCCAAAATCACATAATGGGCGTCACTACACACGCTTTGGACGTGGGCGCGATGACTCCGTTCTTTTGGATGTTTGAAGAACGCGAAAAGTAATAAAAACTTTATAACTAAACAATTTTCTTATTTTAAGAACAATGGAGTTCTATGAGCGCGTGTCGGGTGCACGAATGCACGCCAATTATGTCCGACCCGGAGGTGGGCGTTTTTGTCTGAACTTAAAAATAAGCAGACGAAATTTGATCAATCGTTACGATTCAGCTTAAATGAATTAATTGATTAGACAAACAACTTACAAAACTTTAACGAAATTTGATCAATCGTTACGATTCAGCTTAAATGAATTAATTGATTTGACAAACAACTTACAAAACTTTACAAATTCATGTTCTTAATTGATTGCGCTGTAAAGGCGTTGCTTGGGACTTGCCGATCGGTCTCATGGACGACATTTACAATTGGTGCACCCAATTTCCCGCACGGCTCGACGAGTTGGAAGATACACTCACTGAGAATCGAATTTGGAAAAAACGCCTCATCGATATTGGAGTCGGCAGTGGGGGCGAGACGGAACGCGCCCATTTAAATTATTATTAAAGGTGGTGAAAGCGGCTGACGCGCTCAATTGGGGCTTCTCTGGAGTGATGCTGCGCGGCTCCGGCATCAAATGGGACCTTCGCAAGACGCAACCGTACGAAGTTTATGACCAGCTCGAATTCGATGTGCCGGTGGGCATCAACGGGGATTGTTACGATCGGTCAGTCGCATTCAAAACACAATTTGTCAAGGCTTTGATTGGCGTTCTTTGGCAGATATTTGTGCCGAGTCCAAGAAATGCGCGAAAGTCTGCGCATCATTCACCAATGTCTGAACAGAATGCCGGCTGGCGAAGTGAAAATTGATGATCATAAAATTGTGCCGCCGAATCGGGCCGAAATGAAGGTTTCTTTGTCACAGGGATCATTTGAAATGCTTTCGTTTTCTTTAGGAAAGCATGGAGTCGTTGATTCACCACTTCAAATTCTACACCGAGGGATATCAAGTCCCCCCGGGGGCTGTGTATGTGCCAACCGAGGCGCCAAAGGGCGAATTCGGCGTTTATTTGGTGGCTGATGGGACYAGCAAACCGTACCGGTGTTATGTTCGGGCGCCAGGYGGGCAATTTTTTAGTGAAAATTTAATTTWAAAAATGTTTAGGCTTTGCGCATCTCTCCAAGATCCACGACATTGGCTACATGCATTTGATCGCTGGTGAGTGATCAGCAAATTGTAAATGTTTTTTTAATTTGTGCAGACATTGTGGCGATCATCGGGACATTGGATTTGGTGTTCGGAGAGGTGGACCGATGACCGGAACGGAGGACGGCATTTACAACAAACAATTAGGCGGATTCTTCAGCAGACCAGACCCGCAACGGGAAGAGAATTTGTTTTGTTCTTTTTGATGTGTATAAAATATTAAAGTTAATTATTGTTTAAATTTTTCCCGTCGGCGGTTGGCAGCGCCRAACTCTAAATATGTGACGGATCCCCTCCCCTGGCTCGTTCTTGGTTCGCACAATATTTATTTGCCGATTTTGAAAATATCCATTTAAAAAAATATATTTATTTTTGGAATGGAAATCGGGAATATTAAAGCTTACAATAGAATCTAAGCAGTTACTATTAATAAATTAAAAAATGCGGAGGGTCATCACAGATAAAGGGAACAATTCGAATTATGGAAAATGGGTCCAGTAAAGCTGCCAAAGTAATAAGTATAATAGGTAAATTAATTCCGAATTTATGCCAACGGGTTCTTCTTCATCAGTTCAATGTCACTGGCGACCATTTCACGCACCAATTCCTAAAAAATAACTTTGTATTTCAAAACCGCTAAAGGGGTCAGAAAAATGCGTCCGTTTTTTGGTGTTTGTCAAATTTCACCGCTTTCCGACCTCAATTTTGATCTTCGGCTCCCAGCCCAACATTTTCTTCGCTTTGCTCGGGTCGCCGACCAGAAGTTCGACCTCCGTTGGACGATAAAACTTCGGGTTGACGCGAACGCGCAAAGTGCCGGTGTCCTTCTCGCGTCCGACCTCATCGACGCCCTCGCCTTCCCAACTGAAACAACAAACGCCACACAATCGACCATTAGAGCGCTTGCACTTACACAATTGTTTTGCCAATCTCTTTGAAGGACAACTCGATAAAGTGTCGAACGGTGTAATTCTTCCCGGTAGCAATCACAAAATCGTCAGGCGACTCTTGCTGCAGAATCATCCACATGGCCTTGAGAAAGGTGGAGGGATAGACTTCGAATGGCCCTCATACACCCCCCCCCTTTATGGTAAAATTCCCAATAATTTTCCATCAGAATTTCTAGCATTAATTCACCTCAACGTATTCCCGCGCATGTCCCCAATCGCGCAAAGCATTCAAATTGCCCAACTCGAGTAGTTCCTGTTGGCCGAGCGAAATTTTGGCCACACCGCGTGTAATTTTGCGAGTCACAAATGTTTCACCTGATTAAAAACCAATTAGAAATTCGTGCAATTCGATTTCGGTTTTTGCCGACCTCTTCGCGGACTCTCGTGGTTGAACAGAATGCCGTTGCAGGTAAACATTCTGTAGGCCTCGCGGTAGTTAACCACAATCCAGTAGGAATACAGCTTTGCAACCGCTAGAATAGCAAAATCGGTCAATTTTTGAAAATAAATGAAAGTCTAAATGTTTGTTCTTCAAGTTAATCTCTCTTCCCTACCGTATGGAGACCGAGGGTAGAACGGCGTCGTCTCCTAAAAACCAAAACAAATCATTTCAAGTCCTAAAGTTCGTCTTTTTACCCGTTGAGGCACTTCCTGCACTTTCCCGAACAGCTCCGATGTGGATGCCATGTAGAAGCGCACTTTACGCGTGAGACCACATGCGTGGATTGCGTCGAGAAGGCGCAATGTGCCGACCGCGTCCACCTCCGCCGTATACTCAGGCAAGTCGAATGACACCTGAGGGGAAATCACAATCAGTGTGTCCTACTGTTCCCAACACCAACCTTGACATGGCTCTGTGCGGCCAAATGGTATAGCTCCGTAGGTCTGATGGTGCTGATCAGTTTGATCAAGCAGGACGAGTCAGTCATGTCGCCGTAGTGCAGGTTGAAACTGGAGCCGACAGAGTGCGTAAACGGGTTTGAGTACAAATGTTCAATGCGAGCAGTGTTGAAGGAGGAAGAGCGGCGGATGACGCCATGCACTTGGTACCCTTTGGACAGAAGGAATTCGGCAAGATACGAACCGTCCTGAATATGAATGCGTTCGAATTATTCCTTTACAATTAAAGTTAAAAACGCAGTAATTCAATAATTTAATATTAARTTTTAAAAATGAATGTTTTGTATGAATGACATTTGAACCAAACAAATGTGGGTTCGAAATGTTCAGCATTTTTTATAGAAGTTTGCTTACCTGGCCTGAGATGCCGGTTATCAAAGCGACTTTTCTCGCCCTGTACTCCTCCATCTCTTTGGCGTCCTCCGTGTCCATTGTTATTTTGGTCGACTCAACGCAATCCTCTTCCAACCGTTTGAGCAATCCACTTAACATTTGATTTGTTTTGGTTATTTCACGGGATTAAACACAGCAGAAGGAAAAATAGTGAATGCGGCGGTATTTGTTTAGGCTCCCTTTTTTGTTTGGGCAATTTTGGTAGGAAATGTTACGAACGTGGACTTTTTCGCCTTTGAGGGGAGTTGGTGCACGCTTTATTCAGCGTTTTCATGCCCTTTTACATGATGAAACATCAGTAAAATGTAACATAACGAGTGCAACCTATTCGCTCCTTGAATTTCTTTTTATGGAAGCGGGACAAAGGGGCAACATTTGGCATTTGTAAAAATAGTACGCAATCATTTTTTTTTGTTTAAACTTTAAAGTCGATAAAAAGGTGTTTGTTTTTAGGGGTATTCGTGATTGTTCCGAATCTGAGCTCCATTTCGACCAATTACGAACCCCGGACACGAATTCGAACATTTTTTAAATTCTAAAAAATATAAAACCACGTTTACTTCGTTTTGCCTCCTATTTTTAAACTCATCTATTTGTTCTTCCTTTTTTTCTCTGCCTTTCAAGTCTAACCACGCAAAATACAGACCGTTCGTTTTAAAAATGTTGATATTTACGTTGTTGGCGTAATGTACGTTCAATGTTGACAATTCATATTATTTCAACTTTTCCCCTTAAGAAGGTGCTCAATCGCGCCGGCACATTTATCAAAACATTTGATTTTCCATACAAATTATATGACATTTCACTCCGCGAACCCCAAGTCTGGGTGGCTTAAGCCTAAGCCTAACGAACCTCTGAGCTCAGGGGGGCTTAGGCCTAAGCCTAGCGAACCCTTAAGTGCAAAAAAAAATTAACCCTGGCAAAAAGCAGAYAAAAATAATTTATAGACATCGCCGGCGCAAAAGATGCATCACCCTTAAGAAAATGCTGATAATTCGCTTCCTAGGCACTAGTCAAACTACTAGTATTACCGCTTTTTGTATGAATAGGATAGTATGGGCCCAAAATTTGCCCCGAATTCGTACATTTTTCGAAATTTCGAATGCAACTTTTGCTGCCCAATTTTTTCACTTTTATAGGATACCCCGTTAACAAATGAATTGTTTTGTTTCTCTTCTTTAAGCTATACTTACTCAATTTTATAATTGCTTACATTTATTTCTATTTCCTCGACCTCAAACCATTGAAGTGTCGAATTCCAAAAAATTCGAGATGAGCGCAGAAGAGTCRAAACTCTTAAAAGAGTTTAAGACTTTTCTCCAAGCGACTCTCGTCGCCTTCGGAAGCGATGGAGCGCTTTTTTCGCTGGTGAATCAAAGGTTCAGGTATGAAAGAAAATCAGGTACTAATGTTCGTGTCTACCTTTTAGAAAAGTGTTCCTTGAGGTTTTCTGGGTTTCCCTTCGTTTCGACCCAATCGAATTCGGACATTTGGTCGAAAATTCACCGTTTTCAAAAAACCAAATTATGCCTAAAAAGCCAAGTTTCTAATGTTTTTTTTTAAAATTATAAAAACCCCGTTTTTTCGAGCATTTAAATTCGGAATTTTGATATTTATTTTTTTTAAATTTATTTTTTTGTAAAATATTTTTTTAACAAGAGAATTGATCAAAAAATTGTAAAAGTGTAAAACAGTAGGGTCCCTCCTCTTGTACTGTCTCTTATACACATCTAGATGTGTATAAGAGACAGGGCTACGTCCTTGCCAATAGGCGTCGTTGGCCAGCGGTTCATTCCAAGCATTCCTTAAATAAAGTTGGCTAGCCTGATAAACCTTGATCAAAATTTTTAAGTGAGGATTGGGCAGGCTCACCATCTCTCAAAGAATATGCGGACAAATTAGGATTTGGTCCGAAAGGCGTCATGAAATTGATGGAATCAATTCCTGATCAGGTGGGTGTTGGTTTGCTAAAGACAATCATTATATTTTTGCATTTAAGGTGACCATTGTGATGATGCCAAATGGTGAAGTAATTCTGAAGCCTGTGCCTATGGAGGAAACACGCGATAATTTGGCCAAAATTGACGCAACCAACAGGGAGCTCAATACGTAACCTTTTTTTAATCTTTTGTGGTCGACCTCCCGCTACGTCCAGCCCTCCCTTTTTTCTCTCATTCCCTCACCATTCGATAAGCCATTTTAAGAGAGAGAATGCGTCGCTTGCACCACCAGAGGCCTCCTCCGGATGTGGTCGCTGCGCAAATGGCCGGCTTAATGCCAAATGGGCCACCGTCGCTGGCTTCACAGCCATTGGCCACAATGTTCTTCCCTGGCAGGCGTACAGCAACAGTTGGACAACAGCTACCGTCGAAGAAAGTCAATGCCAACTTGATTCCGCTTGGGCCTCGTCGTCTTCCGACATGCAGCAGTACAAACAACATTGTCAACACCGATGTCGGTGCTCAAGGTGTCCCATTGATGATGTCGCAACCTAAACCGCCGCTGCCACGTGCGTAATGTTTGATTCAGTGTGTTAATGATTTTATTAATTATTGATACTGCGTAATTTGTTATATGAATGGTTTTGAAGGTTTGATGACATTCTTTGGTCCACGTCAGCATGCTGCTGTCCGCAACGATTTTGGCGATGCTGTTGTGCAGCCACCACAGCAACAAACCACCGTTGTTCCGTCGTCATCGGTTCAATCAGTGCCGATACCGCCACCGCAGCAACAGCAAAAGAACAAAAACTCACCGCAAAAATCTGCTGCCAATGATGCAGGACAGAAACAGCAACAGAAGCAGACAAGAAGAGTGAACTTCGGGCAGGGGATCCGTTACTTGGAGATGGAGGCTTTAAAGAGGGCAGAGAGCGAGTGAGTTGTGGTCGTTGTTTGACTGAACTAACATCAGACTGAACATTTATGAATTTATATTTTTCAATGACCAATTCCTCATGAATTAAGCGCGTATTACGAAGAAGATTTTCGAGCATCAGCATCGCCAAGAAGCGCTTCGCCAGAACTAAAACAACATGACGTGTTTAAATCAAAACCGATGGAACAGATGGCGTTAAAGGAGCAGAACGTTGTGGAGAACGATAGCAGTAAAGACGAAACACCGGCCACTGTGAAGGTGTGGAAGAGACTGAAACCCAGGAGTGATCACAAAATTAGTTTTTTTTCTTGGCGTCGGGATTTTTTTATTGGTTACTGTTTCGAAATGAATCATTTTCCATTACTAGTAAACTTGAATTTTTTTTTATACAGATGGAGACGAAACTTCCCGCAGATGAACAACACGAACGGGTATCAGATGCAAATCGCCCACTGGCGCAGGAAATTAAAGTTGACGAGAAAGTATTTGACGATGTCGGGGACTATGATGAAGTTGAAGATGCTGAGTTTGAAGATGCTGAGTCCGATTGGGACTTTCTTGACGAGGACTTGGACCACGATGATTGGTTAGAGGAGGATGACAACAAGGAGTGCGATGATTTCTTRAACAAGTTTGAACGGAAGTACAGCACACCTGTTTCGGTTGGAAATTGTCTTATTATAAACTGTTATTGAACTGCTGTTTGTTTCATTTCTGTTTTATTCTTTAGGGGGACATTTACCGTCTTGTCCACCTGTTTCGTCAAAACGGTGGCTCGTTTAGCAACATGGACACACTCAACAAGGCCTACTTGGACACTTATCGCACTTCTTTGGTCTCCAAAGAGGTTGTGGACTTCACTAGAGATCGGACACGGGGTTTTCACGGGACCGTAACCCGTTTTTTTGGGTCGACACGCGTTCACGGGCAACACGGGTTTTTTTTAGCCCGTATAGGCCTTGCCCGTGTTGTGTCTTCAAAATTCCATCTCTAGACCACTACACTCTGCTTAAATAAAACTTAAAATTTTAAAAACGATTTGAATTCTATATGATTCATGATTTTTCAGCGAAATCGTCTACTCGGTGCACCGACGGCGACGCGCATTGCGAAGGACTCCTTTTCTAAGGCGGCCTATCCGGGACTGTTTCGGGTTAGCGAGCGCAAGTCCAGCTGTTACGGGGTCACATTGTTGCCGAGCCTGACAGGTACATTTTCTTATTAGGATTATACAAATACTTTTTGAAAGTTATTTTTATTGTAAATTTTAGGCCAATTTGTAGACACATCAGTGTTTTGGTCTACAAAAGTGTCGCCTGACAACGGCGCTTTGTTTGTGCCTTCCGCCTCACCGTTGGCCATAATGCCAAGCTGTCCTCCATCAACTTCTGCATCGATCAAGGAATCGTTGACGCCGTCACCGGTACAAGCTATGGACATGACGGCTCAGAAGTCTGTGAAGGTAATAACGTAAAAAGGAAATAACAATTATTGATTGTATGCAATTTCAGCCCGAGTGTGTAGATGTTCAGTTGGCGCACTTCAGTGGAAAAACAATGGACATAGTGTTGAAGTAGATTTTAATTATGCAATTTATCGCATTTTCCAAATTATTATTTTACTGAAAATTTGAAAATTAGCGGTAATCTTTGAGTTTCATAATGTTTTACAGCGATTACGCTGTTTTGCTGGACTCGCTCCGGGAACCGCCCCTTTCTCCGCCGTACATTGTCGACCAGTTGGTGCTGTTCCGTCATGTAAAGTTTGGCATGTGCCGTGGCAAGATTGTTCGCCAGGATGGCATTCAACATGTGGTGGTTAAGCACTTGGACACACAGAACGACCACTACGTCAAAATGGAAACTATTTACTCGTTCCCCAACGAGCTTTTGAAGGTACGTTCAGTGTCGAACGAAACACGCATTACTTCGTCGTCATTCCATTGTTTTATCCTCTTAGATTTTGGTTATTTATTACTGCAAGTTTGTCCAAAATAAGGAATTCAGAAAAGTTTTCCATTAACGCAGGCAAAGAACAACATGTTTTGGACCCCCCACCCCTCACAATTTTTCGAACTTTTCAACTCCATTGAAAATATTATGTTAACTTTTCAGTCCAATTCGACTTTGCCTGGGATGTCTGGTCCATTCAAAATGGCCGACCATCCGGGAATTGCGGTCACGTGCTTTGTTGTGCCCACTGAGAAGCAACAGATTCACTGTTTTAATGCTGCCGATGTGTGCTGACGATTTTAATTATCACGATTAGACAACGTTTTTCATTTTTCCTCAAGAAATAAATTAGAAGTGAAACTTTTCTTTAGATATGGAACATCAATATTCGATAATATTTCTATTTATACGTTCGAATTTTGGATTTGACTTTGGAAATGTATGAATCTCTTGAATTAAACTTAAACAAATTTCATTCACTTTTAATGGGCTCTAAATCTAGAATTTTTCGCAAGTATAATCGACCAAGTAGCTTGCAAAAATGGTACAGACTACTGATCCCGAAAAAGTAGAAATTTTCGAACATTTCATTAATTGCATGTTACTAATTTGTAGAATTTGGTTGTTAAAGAAAGGAGTTGATGTTTGAAAGGCTACAGAAGTCGCTTAAAGCCAAAATTTGGTGTCACCGTCTTTTATCGAAGGTATACGCTCCGAATCGCTTAGCTTTTGCTTGGTGAAAATTTCTAGTTAAAAATGTGACTGTTCTAATGAGGCCATGTACGTCCCGTTTGGGAAGAGTTCACTTTTTTGTTCATTTTAAGCTAAATTTAAATTACCAGACTTCCTCTCCCTCAAACTTGAACAATTGCGCTCACAAATCAGGTCAGAATTTGTTGAAGGTAAACCGGCGAGAGAGAACGCCAAAAAGAAGAGAACGGTTAGAGAAGAAAAGAAAAAGCGAGATAGTACAGGGGGGTTTCTCTGCACAGTGGAGTGACCCATAGTGCTGCTACATACGTCAGAACAAGTCATTACATTACAAATTAGAGCCCGGTCGAGACGAGAATCTCGTCTCGAGATCTCGAAAAATCTCGACTCGAGATCTCGCTCGAAGCTCAAGTCCGGGCTCTATTACAAACTTTGGGTTTACTTAACTAAAAATATTTTGTCATTTAGCAATAAAACCTTTGTGAGCGATTCTTTGCAAAATGGCTAAATGGGGTGAAGGTGAGCGCAAACGATTGAAAGTGTGTAATTATAGCTTTAATTTCCAAAAAATTCAGGAGATCCTCGTTGGATAGTTGAAGAGGTACATAACTTTTTCTTTGGTTTTCATTTCATCATTATTATATTGAACACTAGAGGCCCGATGCCACCAATGTGAACAATTGGCATTGGTTTGTTCATTTTGACTGTAAATCTCTTGAATATAACTATTTTAGGGTTGAGAAAAATGCCACTCCGTGGTCTCAAGAAAGGCTGAGAGGGCTTTTGTTGAACCAAAGCCTGGAGAAGGGCTCAATGCGAATWGTGTTTTCCGACTTCAAGAAGTTGGAGGGCGAGGCGACGGCAAACAATCGGAAGGCCAAGCTCATTTTCTTCTTCGAATGGACCATCGACGTTAATTTCATTGGTTTCATATTTTTTTTTATTGTTGTGATCTTTACAATCACAAAAGCGAATTCGTCAAAAACTTTTTACTCAAAAAAATATTAATTTGACAGTTTTGGGCAAATCAAAAGTTGATAAAAAACGACTCTTCCTCCCCATTTTAGCGACAATTTGTGGCTCTGAAATTGAGTACAAAGGGAACGTGGAAATTCATAATTTGAGCGATGAGAACGAGGCACAAGAAATAGAGGTAAGCAAAAGACGATTTTAATTATGCATTGACTAGTATTAACCCTTTTTTGTGAGAAAGTGGGTTTTGCTTTTCCGAAAATTGGAAAATATACAATATTCGAGTTTCTTTCTAAAGAAGCGTGAAAAAATCTCAGATATAAAGGGCATTAATTTTTTGCGCTGTTCGTTCACAGATTTCTACTCACGTCGAAACGCCGGGCCCCCACGACAATGAAATTCGGCACATTTTGTCCATTGACGGACTTGCATTCGTCCGTTCCCAAATGGCCTCTTACGTGCGCGAATTGAAGGAGGAGTTCAGCAAAGGCATCATTCTGCCGGTGGACAGCAAAGGCGCCATCCGTCCCCAAGCGGTGGCCACCCACGCGAAAACGGTGGTGGACAAAAAGCACTTTCAGAACGACGTCGTACGGCAGAGCGAGGCCAAAGCGGTGCCGATGGAAGGTGACGAGGCCAAACCAACGGAAAACATAGCAAATGTTTGTGAATTTAGACCAAAAGAGCCTCAAGACTGTAGGGTTCGAGTTGGTCGAGACGTTCAAAGTGCCGCCCGACCGTCTCTTTGAGATTTTAACGGAATCTCAGGTCTTTTTTCAATTGTTGCGGGGTTTTCACGTTTTCAGTTCGTCACTGCTTGGTCACCAAATTCGTCCGTCGATGCGCGAGAGGGCGGTGAATTCTCATTGCTCGGTGGAGTGATTTTGGGGCGTTTCACCAATTTGGTAGTGACAATGACAAACGCCGTCATTCATTCTCTCCCAACTTTGGAAGAACACAATAACTCTCTTTTACACACGCAATTCGATTTGTTATGTTTTGAGAATTAAGTTATAAGCTCCAAAGATGGGAAGAGATGCGTGGAGACGGTTTGGACAAACAGCTCAACTTTTGAATTTGCAGGCCAAAGATGCGCAGATCGCAATGGCGTGGCGTCTGAAGAGCTATCCGCCCGGTAAGTAAAGGAAAAGCCGACCATTTACATCCAAACTCCTCTCTTCCCACGTCAGGACATTATGCGGCTGTGAAATTTGTGCTTAAGGATAAGGTAAGGGGGGGGGGAGAGTTTTATTGTTGTTAAAATCGGTGAACATTTTTGTTCGGAGTCTGATTCCCAAAAACTTCGAACGACCCCTCAGGCATTTGGTGAAGTTTTCAACTTTTATCTGAAGGGTGACAGCACCAATCTCGAGCTGAGCGCCGACGGAGTGCCGGAACATCTGCTTGAGGACACGAAGACCGGATTCTCGCGCTATTATTTCCAGTGCATCGGCAAAAAGTTCGGCATCAGTCTCAACCTTTTCTGAGCGGTGAAGAGGAAACATCGAAAGCAAATCACTCCGTTTTATCACATTTGACCACACAATTCATCGGTTTTTAGACTTTTTGTTTTTGTGTTTACAAATATGACAATCTTTGACCATTTGACGAGAATGCGCCATCACTCCTTCCCCCCCCCCCTACCCACTGACTTCAACTTTGTTTATTTTTAATATATTCTATTTCTGTCCT
>MEIZ01000019.1:186436-204936 GCA_001723225.1 Globodera ellingtonae | reverse complement strand
GAACTATCCCTTTTAAGGTATTTTCGCTGTCGTCTTACGGTGCGACGCGGGTCCAAATGTGCCGTTGGGCGTGGCATGTGGTCCATGTCGGTGAGGCGCCACGGCCGCACCTGGACGGGCTTCTCGCGAACGGTCTGGCTGGACATCAGCATATAGTAACGGTCGCCCTCCGAATAACATTTGGCGATTAGACGCTGCACCGACGCCTCCTCCAAAAAGATCAGAAAGGCGTAACCCGTCACCCTGCTAGTAGCACCATCTGCAAATGAATCTTTTATATATTTACAATTTAATGTTCTAACATTTTCCAAAATAAATGATATCGCTTACAATATTCCTTTTTAACAAAGTGTGAATCAGAGGATCGGTTGGGCCAGTCGACAAGCAACGAACCGAACCTTAAACGGAAAGAAGCACGCTTTATATGCAAAGAATTTAATGAGACTGTTTTGGAAGATAATGAATAATTAAGATTTGTCCTTTTTCATTTAATAAATTTTCTGAAAAATTTAAAAGAAAAAAACTCGAAAAAGAATAAGGTCAACAAAAATAAAAATTATTTATTTTTAAGATAAAGAGATTTTTGTGAAGAAATTAGGGAAAAGCTAAGAAAGAGGGGAGGAATTGCGAATGTCCACAAAAACTTCAAGAGCATAACATGCCCAGCCCTCCCCATCCACACAACCGAGAGGCGACAAACTTATGAAAGGTCTGCTTCAACTCCGTCTCTTTGATGTCAATCGGAAGTCCACCTAAAAGACCACAAAACCAACGAGTCCAACCCATCCTGTCCATTCAATACTCACCAATAAATACTTTGCGCGAGAACACTTCCGATTTGCACAACATCAAAATTTGATTTACGAAGTTGAAGAAGTGTGAGCAACGATAAGAACCTTAAGCAMAATTAAAAACATAAAAAACAAATTACAAAAAAATGAGTCGTAATCATTCAACGACAAATTTTACACAGAGAAACGGAAACGATTTACTTACTTTACTAAAAATTAAAATGACAATTTCACAGAAATAAGGCCTAATCACCGATAAATTCTTTCATTCAGCTGAATCTCAGAAGTTTAATTCGGCCTCTAAGCCCAGGAGCGTCGCCTTTGCCGCTTCGACCTTTACCTGCTCCGCTTCATTCTGAAACCGAAGAAATTTGTGAAGAATCGCCAGAACACTTCAAACGAAATTAGAATCTGAATGCTCGGTCGAATGACCGGAATCAGTTCAGAAAAATGAACAAAAGATGTCAGTCGACGCCRTTTCGGGGTTTATATGTTCTGGTGATCGCAAGCAAATCTGACCCGTTTCATTGCGTTGTCCAAAAGTGAAAACATTTTGTCAGTTTCCTCAACGGCGTTCATGAAAAGTYTTTCGTCTGAAAATGTGTGTAAATTAAAACAAAAAGGAGGAGGAAATGAACGTCTCACCAGTATCAGCCTTATGAAAAATGGCTGCTGGAGTAAATTTTGCGCTTTTGTCCGATGTTTCGCGGATGACCTTTTCAGAGGCCACCATTCGCTCACTCAGCTGTTTAATGTCGCCAGTGGCTAAACCGTTTATTCAAAACTTTCTTACAAAAAAAGCAAATCACCGGATGTTTTTGCCTCTTTGCAAAACTCCACTGCTTTGTGGTAAGTCGAAAATTGTCGGCACGCACTCAAAGTTCTAAAGGAGAAAACGGAAGTGCCCCAACTCTAAAACTACGACGAATTTACTCCTTAAGACATCCGGTCGCAGGCTGCTTCTGCATCGTTTGGAGTCGAACAATATGCGAATAGAAATTCAAATTCAGTGAATCATATTGAATAGAAAATAAAAATTGAGAATTTAAAGCGRGATGCCACGTGTACTTTAAGAAATGCACTGTCTTTGAAATCCGGAATCCGTATCTTTAAAAAATAAAAAATGGAATAATTTAAAGCGCGCCAACTTTTATTTTTAAAAATGGCATAACTTGTGGTATGGGCGTGGCTTCATTGGAAACATTCTCGAAGCGCGCCAACTTTTATTTTTAAAATGGCATAACTTGTGGTATGGGCGTGGCTTCATTGGAAACATTCTATAATTTGGTATGGGCGTGGTTTCATTGGAAAGTTCGCGAAGCGCGCCAAAATTTGATTTGAATTTGTAAATGGCGTCGCTTTTCTACTATAAATATAACCAACCAGCCTTTTCTTTTCACTTTCCGTTTTTCAAGAAATTTTTTCCAAATGTCATCATACAAAAAAGTATCAAATATTGTCGTTGAGAAAACCGGGTATGCGAAGCTTACGAAGGGAACTGATCGTAAGTTTTTTAAATTTTTTTTTCAAAATCAAAATAAAATCATATTCTTTCAGCCCCCTTGAAGGCCTCAACATCAAAGGCCGGTGGCAAGGCTAAGTCCCGTTCTTCAAGGGCGGGAGTTCAATTCCCGGTCGGGCGTCTGCATCGTCTGCTGCGCAAAGGTAGGCAATTATTTTTTGGATTTTTCGGGCAAAATTCTTGTTAATCATCAAAATCATTAATTTTTGCTTTATCTATACTGTTCCAATCGATTTCAGGTCACTACGCCGAGCGTGTTGGGGCCGGCGCGCCTGTCTACCTGGCGGCGGTGTTGGAATATCTGGCAGCGGAAGTGCTCGAGTTGGCCGGCAACGCTTCGAAGGACAACAAAAAATTACGCATAACTCCACGCCATTTGCAACTGGCAGTGCGCAACGATGAGGAGTTGAACAAGGTCAGAGTAATGATGATTGTTTTAAGAACGAAAATTTACAGAATTTTCCCTTTAGCTTCTCTCGGGCGTGACCATTGCTCAGGGCGGTGTGTTGCCGAACATCCAGGCAGTCCTTCTGCCCAAGAAGACCAATGGCGAGTGAAACGATGTGATGGAACGGAAGCTCAAAAATTATCCCAAACGGCCCTCTTTAGGGCCACAATTCACAAATGGACGAGAGTGACAAATCCTTCTGAATAAATTTTTTTGGCGGTTGGTATTTTTTTGAGGCCATCTGGTTGTTGTGCACCGGCTCGCGAGAGGCCGCCTTTCGCAATATCAAAACGATCGCGGAATGTTTGGCGGACGAGCTGATGAATGCTGCTAAGGGCTCCAGTAACTCTTATGCGATCAAAAAGAAGGACGAATTGGAGCGGGTGGCCAAATCGAACCGTTGAGGAGATGGGACAACGAAAAGAAAAGAATGGATATATTCAATTGTTGATTTTGTGTTATTTTTGTTCCTCCTGACAAAGAAATTTTCTCAAGGCTTATCCGTCCTGAAATAAGATTTGTTGTTGAAATTAAGCGATCCAATTGTTGTGGTAGGTTGAATAAGCCGAAAAAATACTTGTTCGATATATTCCTATATTAAAGCCACAACATTGGGGTAGAATATGGTGAAATCGCAGCGTCACGTGAGCTCACAACCTTTGGCCAAACGGGCAAAGTTGGGGATTTTTTTTAAAGAAGTGTTTCTAGGTTGTAATCTGAGGTGTAGAATCCGAATCTGACATAGTTTCGACCGATTCCGGACCCGAATTCGAATATTTTCCGAAAAAAATGTTTTGGTTCAAAATTAACATTTATTGCTCTAAATCGATGGAAATGCACAAAAATTTTAATAAACGAATGCTTCAAGAAATCGCTACCCTAATTCTATTAAAATTGTTTTTAGAGCGGACTGGCGTAATTGTGCGGATGTTCGGCGTCACAAATTGCGGCAATTCCATCGTCGTTTCTGTGCCCGGCTACCGTCCCTATTTTTTCGCTTCAGCTCCGAACGGCTTCAACCAATCGCACATCCCCGCCGCAATTTCTCTGCTTAATTCAAACATTTCGGTTCCTTTTTGTTATGACAAAAGCTTACTGCCATTTTATTCGTTTTTGTTGTTGATTTTTCTTAATTTTTTTTAACCTTAGTTTCAAATCGATTTTTTGTATGTTAAGTAGAATTTTTACCTCAGACATCCGATCTCAAATGGCACTGACCCGAATTTAATTCATAAATAAACTGCTTGAATCTTAATTAGATAAGTGCCCAAAGTGGCATTCCGAAAGATGCGCCGACGATGGTCACTGACATCGAATTAGTCTTTGGTTCCAACCTGTTCGGATTCCATGCTGAACTGCGTCAACAATTGTTTCTGAAGATTTTTGTGCTTTCACCTCGTATAATCACAGCATGTACGTCGTTTGTGGTTAATTTGGCTGAATTTTGTGCTTTTAATTCAACTTTTTTAAGGCTCCCAAGTGCTTTATCTGTTGGAGAAAAATTGGGGCCGATGAGGTGGACCATTTGGCAAACTTTCGGCCATGTCAGGCCTATCATTCAAATTGCCAATATGGTCAAGGTGGAGGGCCAGAAGGAAGAGTTCGTCCGAAACTGCTTCGTCGTGGGCGGATGTGAGACTGTGGTCGGCTCGGACATTGTCGAATGCCGTGACGAGAAGGAATTGCTCGAGGTGGGCTTCTTGATTAAGCCTTTAATAATTTAATTGTCATTCGCCAACACAGAAATGGGCCGTATTTGTGCGTTGCGTTGACCCCGACCTGTTGACCGGTTACAACATCCAAAACTTTGACCTGCCRTACATTTTGGACCGGGCCAGACATTTAAAGGTGCTACTACAGAAAAATAATTTTAAMTTAGGCAAAWTCATCAATTTTGKAAAMATTTTAAGATCGATAAAAGTGTGTGCTTGCTAAGTCGGGTCCGTGGAGCGCTGTGTCGGCAGCGGGACGCCGCCATGCAATCCAAACAAATGGGCAATCGGGTGAACAAACTGGTATCCATGGATGGACGCATCATCTTCGACGTGCTCCAGGTAGAAACGCCTACAATTTGTTTAAACAATTGCTTTTTTTTCGCTATTGTCAACTTTATGATGACAGTATTTGTTTGTTTTTATTTTTGTGTATTTCCTGGTGTTGAATTTCATGGAGTTCAAAACGTTCTTGGGAATGTGTCTCCTTCCCCGCCATAATTTGTTTTCTTAACCTGAATTATGCTTTGCTTGCATTCAGTTGGTTCTTCGCGACTACAAACTGCGTAGTTACACGCTGAATAACGTCAGCTACTTCTTTCTGGGCGAACAAAAGGAGGACGTGTCCTACACGTTCATCCCTCAACTTCAGGTCTCTTTGTTTTTCTTTAAACTTTCCTATATTTTTTTTCATAGAATGGCTCTGACAAGGACCGGCGACGGCTAGCATTGTACTGTATGAAGGACGCCTTTTTGCCGTTGCGTTTGTGTAACTGTGCTCCCCTCCTCCCCCCCCCCCCTCCTCTCAAGAACGGCCACATTGGAAGACTCCGGATCGTTCCCGGGCGTTGTTTGCCTTTTTCCCCGGGAAAAGGGTATTAGCCAGAGGCGAGGAGAAAATCGAAAGGATTTCTTGGCAACGGGCCCAACACGTTCACTGGTAGCACCGGATGGTTGCCTGAAGTTGGCAACCTTTCCATCGTTCTCTCTGGGCCAAAAATCACTCATTCCGTTGATCAAAGAGCACTTTTCGTGGGCAAAATTCAGGGCGCCTGGGCAAGCGCCAATCTCCGATATTCCGAAAAAAGACCAGGGACGGTCTTCCCCTGGCATTGAAGGTGTAACTGTGCTCCCCTCCTCCCCCCCTCTCAAGAACGGCCAAGAAATCGTCGAGATCTATCTGAGCTTCATCGGGCGGCAGCGTAGCTCAGTCGGGAGAGCACCCAACCGGACATTGGAAGACTCCGGATCGTTCCCGGGCGTTGTTTGCCTTTTTCCCCGGGAAAAGGGTATTAGCCAGAGGCGAGGGGAAAATCGAAAGGATTTCTTGGCAACGGGCCCAACACGTTCACTTTTGCTAGACAAATTGATGCTGGTGATCAATTACATTGAAATGGCACGGGTCACCGGCTGTCCGCTGAATTTCCTTGTCTCGCGGGGCCAACAAGTCAAAATTTTGTCCATGTTGCTGAGAAAGGTGGGAAAATGTCATTATTTGTCTTATTAAACATTTAAAATTCTTGCGAGGTTTTCTCTGTATTCGGTTTCAATTCGCAACGCTGGTTCTGAACAATTGTCTGGAGAAGTTGCTGATCGATCGGGACGATAGGGCGGCCATTGGATACGCGAAGAAAGTGATCTCCGAACTGTTGTGTGGACATATCGATATTTCAATGCTGATCATCTCCAAGGAGCTGGCCAAGAAGGGCGAGGTGCTTGCTTTCAATTAATTGTTTTAAGTACAACCCAGTGGTTTTTTTATTCGAGATTATTGAGAAAAACATTCAATATTTTGATCATTTGCTTTTCGATCTCTGATTCCACGCCATTCATTTGTGCACAGAAATACGTGGCCAAGCAGGCCCACGTGGAATTGGCTGAACGGATGCGCAAGCGCGACCCGGGCTCCGCCCCGCGTCTCGGTGACCGCGTCCCCTACGTCATCGTCAACCGGAGCGGCGGCGGCGTCAGCGCACCGGCCTACGAAAAGGCGGAAGACCTAACTTTCGTGCTCCAAAATAACATTCCCATCGACTTTGACTACTACCTTGAACATCAGCTGGTGAAGCCGCTGGCGCGCATTTTGGACCCGGTGATGGGCGACCAGGCGGAGAAACTGTTGATCAGTGAGACATTTGCAATTTTTGGGGTTATTGGTGTTGAAGGACATTGTCAAGATGAATTGGAATTTTTTAATAATATGTCATTTTCTTTCTTCGACCAGGCGGCGAGCACACAAAGAAGAAGGCACGGACGAAGCTGAAGAGCGGGATGATGGCCGGTTACTTCTCCAAAAAGGCCGTCTGTTTGGGGTGCAAAACGCGCATGGACTTTGAGGAGGAGGAGGCGCCCGCCGCCTGCGAACAGTGCCGGCCACGGATTGATAAAATTTACTTGGAACAGGTGGAAGGAAGGCTTTTACTATATTATTATTTAAGTAATCATTTATAATTTTTATTTTAGATATTAACAATGCGACAGATTGAGCACAAATTTTCTCGCCTTTGGACGGAATGCCAAAATTGCGCGGAAACGTTGCAAAGCGAAATTTTCTGTTCAGCGTCGGTTTTTACTCTATTTACTAATTTTTAAATTTATTTAAATCAAAATCCAAATTTCAGCCGCGACTGTCCCATCTTTTACATGCGCGAAAAAGTGCGGACGGATTTGGAGGAGGTCCAAAAGGTGTTCAAACGCTTTCAGAACAGCAAAAGCTAAGAAGAGTAGGAGCAGAGACGGACACAGACAAGACACATTTATTATTGTTATTCATAAGTATTAATTTACTCGACCGATCTGTTTACATTTGGCAGATCTCGAACGAAGAACATTTTTTTGTTTATCGTTTCCGACAATTTGTTTTTTAACTAGGCCCGAGACCAGGTCCTATCCCAGGCTTCGTGCATTCAATTCCCGGGACTAGGTTTTACCGTTTTGTATTAATTTTTTCAATAAAAAAAGAATAAAATTCAATGCGCGCCTTTCGGCACCGCCAATCCTCCCCGAGCTCGGTTTTTGCAAATAATTCAAACATTTTTCGAATTTTGGACGTGAAAAAAAAGTGCATAATAAATCAGACGCAACAGCAGGCAAAAAATAAGGCACAATACGCAGGAAGGCGGAAATTATCCGTTGTATAAAAACTTATTTACTTAAGTGGACTTCGGCTGCCTGACCAATCTGCAAAACCAAAATTACTAAAAAAAATGTTAAAACACATCATTTTCACCTTCTTCCACTGCCGCTTGCGCGCCTTCCGCGTCAAGTTTGACGGATCGGTGAAGAACGCGCGCTCTTCCTCGTCCACAACAGCGACGCAGTCGATTTCGTCGGCATCGTTGGCCGTCTCCTCCTCCTTCACCTCTGGCTTTTGCTCCTCCGCTTCGTCGTCATCCAAATGCGAATAGAGCTTCCTTTTCGCACTCTTCTGCCTCACCAACTCTTCATCCCTTTCTTCAAACCCTTCCGACAATCCATCACTGTTCACTGACGATCTGATCGTTGTCTTCTCGATCATTTGGACAATCGTTGTGGCCTGAATGGCTCCTCTACGGCGTGTGCCCAACGTCGAACTCGGATGGGACGACCCATCCATCGACATAACTTCATCAACAGGGACATCGATGCTGTTACTGTTGATATCGGTCCCTCGGGTGTTGGATGCACCGCTTTCACGCTAAAAATGGGTATCGAAGACCATCACAAAATCAGCCAGCCAACTAACCGTTTTCTGTCGTGCAACCAGCACATAAGTGTCATATGGACTGACCCATTCGAATTCAATTCGGTTTCGGATCTGTTCCTTGCGGCATTCCACTTCCCCACGATGCTATGAAAAATAGCAATACAAAGCGACGACAAATGTTATTGTTTTCTCCGAATTTCCGAGATTTTGCCATGTGTCTATTTTTAGAACTTTATCCAAAACCCCCAAAATACCCGTGAAAAACGCACTTGTTCGTCCCCACTGTGCTCTCCGTCGACCAACACAACCGTCCGGACGGACCTCCTCCGTTTTTTCAGAAGTTTTTTAAGCTCAGACTCATTCTGACCGTCCGTCTGCTGCCCAATGTCAGCATCCGCTCGTTTGACATCCTTTAAATGCTCCCAACGCTTGGCAATTGCGACAAGCTGCAATATGAAGAAACGATGAAAATGCCATTTACACCCACAACGAAGAACAATCAAAATAAACTTCGAATAAACCTTTTTCATTGTGTCAGAGGACGGAGTTGTGTCGACTGCGTTCTTTCTGCCCATTAGAGCTGCGGCATCGTCTGCCGTCGTTGTCAGCATGGATTTGTATGCACGGGAGAGGTCAATGCGCAGGTCCAATTTGGCACGTTGTGCCGTGATTCGATTGACGTCGAATTCAATAAGCACTTCGTCCGCGTTGCGCTCCTGAGCGGGTATAGCAACGACCGACTGACCGGACGGCACGGACTGCTCCAACGGCAAATCACGCGCATAACTGACGATTCTGAGCGAAAAGAAATGAGTCCAACCTTAATAATTATCTTTCAGCGAATACAAACTTGTGTAAGGCAGCTTGTTCATTGCGRACGATCGGCGGCACTGGAGCACAACAGGCGAGAATTCCGCTGGGCTCGCGAGGCAATGTCTATAATAACAAAAAAACCTTTTTTCAGAAACAAAAAGGCAACATGGTTAGTAAYTGACATAATCCAATTAACTCCCCTTGATTAGGGTTCGGAAAATCAGCATTGAATCGAGCAGGCTTTTTGGGGCAATCCAAAAAGCCCGGGCAGAATTTCTGGGTGAGCATTTATTTAAATTTCGGGACMAAATATTTGCCATCAGTCGGGCGACCACCCGCCCGACTAAGGCGCCCGTCCGAATCCAACCCAAATTATCGATTATCCACACCTCCGCCATCTGCAGCATCATATGGTCGGGCAGTACAAAGTGGAGCGATTCGTCTCYTTCGCGCGCCGTTCGGTCGCGCCACGCCCAAAGACGCGCGAGAGCTTCCAATTGGCGATTGTTGAAGCGACGGCCGCGTCGAAGCAATTTCATATAACCYTTCGGGTTAAAGCGCGGCTGTTTAWACACCTATGGCAAAGAAGAAAATGAACATTTAAATCAGAAAATGGACAAAAAAGTGACTAAAAAGAAACTCACCAACGAACAAATTTGAGCACTTTGCATATAAACTTCGTAAAGTGCAGAACGGGCCGCGTCGTTGTGCGATCGGTGCTTGGCCAACTCCAATTTAAAGCGGTCAAAGCAGTCCAACAGAAAATGGGTGTCCGACCGCGCGTAGTTGATCATTGCTCCAGTTAAGGGCCTAAATGATTCTACATTTGAATAAAAATTCAAAAAAATCCACCTGAGCCTCCAATCAGCCAACTGGAATTGTTTATCCAATCGGACGCCCAATAAATCTGCCAGCAGTTGGGCCAAACTTCCCCCACCATTGCCACCACAGTCAGCTACATTGTTCATGGCGGTTGTGTTGCTGCGAAGCCATGCCGAGCCAAGGCGACAGTCGAACAAACCGACCACGTAAATGCCAAAGTCTCGCTGAAGCCAAAGCACGTCACAATCGGCCGAGAATGCCACCTAAAAATCGGTCGTTAAACCAATCACATTGGTGTGTTTAAATGGAAAAATCGCGTGCTTTGACAATGCGCGGGTTGGTGAACGGGTCGTTAAGCAAATGCATGTGATGCCACAAAGGGAATGGGTCAACAAGATAATCAGCRGAACGRGTGGAAATCTGCAGCAGGCAAGTGAGGCCGAGGAAAGTGCGGGATGAATGGTGCTTAAGCAGCAACATTTCGACGAATTTAGGGAAATTTAACAAAAAAAAAGGCAAACCTCAACATCAAAGGCAAATTCGTTAACGGCATTCAGCTCATCGACCAGCGCTTCCAACTCCGTTCGCTGACGGACCCAAATCAGCGGGGAGTCATTTAAAGGAAGTGCTTCCTAAAAGCAATGATCATGGATGGATAGCAACTTTGCAAAATTTAAATCTGAAAATGCTCCCATAAAAAAACCGACTTTGATAGCTTCCGGCATAGCCATCAGATGGTTGTGCCGACTCGGCTCGAATTGTGCCAACTCTTCCGCGTACGGATGYTCCGCCGAAGTGTCCGCCACCGCCGTTATCCCCCCATTCATCGCTCTTCCGCTTTCGTCGGCTGCGGACAACGCATCACTTGGCCATCCCCTGGCGGTCACTTCCCCGTCCTCCTCCTGCCCATTTTCGGCAGTGTCAGATCCTGCCAACATTAGCCGCATCTTTCCCCCGCTTCTTCCAACACCGCCACCAACAACTCTCATTGACTCGTCAACGATGGGGTTATGCTTGAAGCGCAATTTGGGTACATATGGCAAGTCCGAGTTGTTGATCGCCTCTCGGAATGCCCGCTGGGGCTTCTGTAAATGATAAATAAATTTATTCACCGGTTCAAAAGGCCGTTCACCAAAATGGTTTGGCCAGGCCGTACGACTGCAGCCGACGGGATCGCATTGGCTTCGCTCGTTTGCGAACTTTCACACCGATTTTTGGTCGCATTCGAAAATGTCATCACTTCGGTAGTCTCAGAAAGAAGTGCATAACGGCCGCCGCCGTCCCGAAAAGTGCCACCGCCGCTGGTCGGCTTTTTGAACGCATCCGCAGCTGAGCCAAGCTTAACCGTCGAAGTTGATGGCATCCGAGCAGATGACCCCTGTCCAACGGCGCCACTGCTGCTGCTCTGGATCTGCTCAGCACCCAACGCGACCTGTCGGGCTCGAACACGATCTTGGGTCAGCGATCGCTGATGATCTTCCAACGCAATGGCCTAAATCAAAGGGGATTGAGATTTGCTTAGCAAAATATGCAGGCCTTTAAATGGAAAAAAATTTCAAGTCCTTAAGAAAATTTCATAATTTTTAACACTTTTGGCCCATAATTAACTCCGAAATGCTTCCAGTTCCGCCCGAACCACCTGCAAACATTCCAACCCAACTAACCGCACGATCAATAAGCGCATCACTGAAGTCGACCAATGGTCCCATGTCTTCACCCAAAACAGACTCATTCAGACGACATTGATGATTGGTGAGAGYCCGAAGCCTTAGTTAAGTTTTTGTTTTTCTATTTGTTTATGAAAATTGTCTTCCTCAAATCTAAATTTTTTTTTTCTAAACCAAAAAATTCCGTACAAAATGACAATTCGATTTCTTTGAAGTCTCATAAATTCCGCATAATCAGCAAAGGACGAGTACAGCTCGTGACCGTCGCCCAACATCGGCAATTTATTGGACTGACGGACCAAATTTGCGGTTGCCATTTGGAGTTTCTTAAAAAAAGAGCAATTTACAGGTCATAGTTGTGAATTTTCTGAAACAGTAATTTTGGGGTAACATCCTCACGTTGACACTGCTTTGAAATTTAAATAAAAATTGCCTTGCAAAGTTCCGAAACATTTTCAAGTGAAGATGCTTCTGTTGAAGTAGAGTCCTTCGAGGCCGAGGTGTTCTGGTCGGCCATTAGAAACAATTTCGGTGTAATAAGAATCTAAAAGATAATAATAGTTCAATGCAAAAACAGCCATGTGTCCTTTGAGCAGCTCGAAGTTTTTGCCTTTTTTGTAGCTTAAAGGTCAGTAAAAAAGTTGAAAACAAATGACTTTAAGCCATTGCATTAAAAGAATTGCGTGTGCCGGCAAAATCCTTATCAGGGCTGGGCCGCGGTTTTCAGAATAAAAAATATTTAAATTTGAATGGGAAAAAGATTGAGAAAAAAAGCTTTTGCTTTCAATTTAGGTGCCCCCTATTCAATTCCATAGTTTTAAAACCTGGCATTTTGGGTACACGGATAATTATTTTAACGTTTCTGAAATTTCGAAAAATGTTCGAGTTCGGGGTTCGATATTCGTAAAATGAGCGCGGATTCGTGTTCTATGCAAGTTTGTCCTAGCATATGCAATTTTTTTTTAAAATTACGCACATTCAAAAGAAAATAATATTTTATGCTTTGCATTGGACCTGACAATTTCTGGCAGTAAAATGGTCCCTCAAAACTCCGAATTCACGCGGAAACTGCGGGTTTGTTATCTCTTATGCCGTGGGTCCGTATTTTTAGTCAAATAAATAGTTGCTAAAATAGATTCTATTTTGTGCATTATGTGTTAAATAGGGTTGGAGATTAATAACTGCTAGGAGTTCGGATTTGGAGTAGACTCGAGCTAATTACTCACTTTTTTGAAATATGTTCCCCTTTTTAGGCGGCTGTACGCGCCAAAATTGAGGAATTTGGCATCGATGTGGACGACGAGTTGCCCGACTATGTGATGATTATGGTCGGGAACAAGAAGGACAAGATGCGCATGAAGACAGACCTGAGACTGTTTTTGGGCGACAAAACTCCCGATTTTGTGGAATGGCAAGTCATCACAGACAAATTGGTTTTGGGGTGGGGGGGGGGTCGGATAACGCAAATGTACCAAATTTGAATTGCTAAAATTCCCTCCATTTTTCAGGCTCTTTGGCTTCTTTCAAAAGGTGAAAAATGCTACCGCCCTCAGTTCGACGTCGTCGGCTCAACAACTGCAAAATTCAGCAGAAATATTGACAGACAAAGACAAAAAACGGTCGACGGCCGAACGGACGGCGAGCAAAGGGAACGGCGAAGGAAAGGCGGCGGAGAAAGTGTCTTCGCTGGCGGAAAAGCCGATGAAACGCGAGGGACGAACGAAGTTTGTATTCTTTTTAAAAACATTTTCTCGACGGTTTCCAGGGAATCGGCCAAGTCCATGGACAAAACCAATGCCAACGGTCTTTCGTCCGCTGATTCATCGACTTCGTTGTCCCGGGAGCGCGGAGTGCCGCGGCATCCGTCCCAACAGAAAGGGCGTCAGCCGTCGTCCAACCATCACAGCGCCGTTCCCAAAAGTCGTGCCCTCTCGCGCAGTCGCTCACCCCCACGGCACGACAAAGGCGGCGGGGGAGGCACAAAACGAACGCCTCCGCGGCGGACACGACCATCGCCAAAAAGACATGGCGGTGATCACAGCGTAAATGGGCGAGGGATTGGAAATTTATAGGAAATTTTGCTTTTGAAAAACCCTTGAACCTCTCAGAATGACAAAAATGATGTGAAATTACGACACAAAAATGGCGAAGAAAAAGGGAAAATTGGAGGAAGAAGAAAAACAACAAATTGGAGGGCATTTGGGAAAGATGAGCAGAAAAAGTATGACACCAAAGGAATTTACTTTATGGTAAAGAAACAATTTCCAATCATTGAATATCTACAATTTTCAAGAAGATTTCATTGGAAATGTTTCTGTTTTTGTGCAAAAAATTCTTTCAGATTTCTCCTGAACGAAAACCGGTGGTATTGCCCAGCAAAGGCCCGCCCGCTCTCCGCTCCGTTRTTTCTGTGCCGGTCCAATTTACGCCTACCGCCCATCCTCGCGTCCATGCCATYGCCCGTTCCCCGTCGCCGCTTTCCCCCGCCTCTACCCGTCCGTTATCAGTCGGCTCCTCCCCAAAGGTGCTGCTCAGTGGAGGCGTTGTGCCCGTAGAGACGGCGGTGACCACAACAAATTATGCGAAAGTAATTGTCAATCAATTGGACATCGCAGTCGCAACAGCGAAAGGCGTAGACAGACGGCGGCCAGTGCCCGAGGAACAGCCGACGAACGAGGCGGACGTGGTCATTCCGAGAAAACAAAAGGCGAATTTTGAAATGCATAATAATCAAATTAATTAAATCATTTTTAGTTCATCCGAACAATCCGCGCGCTTTCACCCCCCTCAAAGGCGACTTTGGCAGAGAATACCCAACAAAAGGAACTGTCGTCGAATGTTGTGCCCGCCAAACCGCCACGCCGCCGCGTCGTATTCGGCGGTGGGTCGCTGATATTCCAACGAGCGATTCAGCAACARCAGCAGACAACGACTGCAAACAGTGCGACTTCACCTCCAAAAGAGCAACAGAAAGCGATAGTCGTCGTGCGACCGCAGGTCGGAATCCAACTTATTGACTTTACGAATTTCCCTCAGGTTCGAGTGCTTTCTGTGCCATTCTCCGGGACTTCGGATAGTGCGGAAGGTGACGGTCTGATGGCAGCCGAAGCGCAGCCGACGACCAAGCGACCGCCGCAACGGCTGACATTGATCGCAACACAACAGCAGACGGGCGCCTCAATTTTTCAGAGAGCGATCAAAGAAACGAAACGTCAGCGAACGGCGGCAGAGGACGGAGAAGTGGCGGAACGGAGGCCGAAGAGAGTGTCCGTCGAGGGGGTACGTGCGTTGGGTGGAATTTAGAAGTTTTGACCGTTTTTTTTTTACAGGTTGAGTCCAATAATGAAGGTGGGGGCGATGAACACGAAGAAATTGGTGCGAGGAAACGTCCTCGATTGGAGGTGGATCAGCAACAGCAGCTGAGAGTGGAAGTGCCAAAGCATGTACATGTTGAAATTGAAGAGGACAGAACTGAGGAGGTGCGTGAACAGAAACAACAGCAGGAGGACGAGGAAGTGTTGACCATCGACATGAGCAGGACGATTAGGCGAAAACGGGAGATCAGACGACCACGGAAACTGGGATTGGAACTGGTCAAGGAGCACATAACCGGGGCACATGTGGCAAAGGGTCGAGCAGAAAAGGAGAAAGAACAGGAACGAGTTCAAGAACAAGTCAGTTAGTTTGTTCACTAATAAAGTTTTTTGGGCTAATCCCCCCCCCCCCCCAAGGAACAGTCTCCAAACCCGGCTAATGAGCATCAAAAAGACGAAGCTGAAAAAGTTGAGAGAACAGAAGCAGAAGAAAAGGAAGACGAAGCCGGACGCGGGAGCCGAGTGTCGCCAGAACGAACTGTCCATTTGAATCGCAATTGGACGTCCAATGCCTCTGCAACGACAACAACTTCGGCACCTATTTGGGATGGACGCATTGAAATTGACGATATGAGCAGCACTGATGACGGTGTGTGCCTTAATTTGGGGTTTTCTTTATTTCGGCATTATAATTGTTACTTACCATTTTTTAGAAGCCGAAATTGATGCTGTGTTGGAGGACGCTCAGCGATTACGCAAAATAGCGCTGGAAAGAGAGTTACCGCCAACAGCGGGTGAGTGAATTGACTTTGATTTTCCGAAACCCATCAACGAACATTCATAGCTCTGAGTCGTCCCCTGCTGTACAATCCGTTGGACTTTTCCATCTCCACCGAGACGGGTCTGATTTCGCCTAGCGACGCCGCGCTTCTCCCGGCTGTCGCGTACAAACAGCGTCAACTGGTGATGCTCAGTGGTAGCAACTCCACTGAACAACAGCAGCTGAACAGCAACGGTGTCACTTCGCCCACAGTTGACGGTATCACTGCTGCTGCCACCACTTGTGCTTCGTCCGCCGCTGTCGCCCAGCAACAACGACCGCATGCGACGGTGGCACCAACCACAACAATTCAAGCGGCACCRGCGACAATGTCTTTTGAAAATTAAAAATAATAATTTACTCTAAATTGTTTTAGGATTGTCAATCAGCAGTACCATTACCACCACCAACAACAGCAACTTAACCAGTTTTCGCATCCATATTCACCTGGTTATGTGCCATCAGCAGCAATGGCCTATCATCAGGTCATTCAGCCAACAAAGTTTTCTTTGCCTTTGTTTTAATGATGTTTTGGAGTGGTCGTATGGGTTGGACGGTTTATTCGAAAATCGAAACAAAAGCGGGAAAATTCTTGGATTGGTTTCTGCTTACCCTGTTACCTTTCCATAAATGTTTGTAGGGGGGCGCCTATCGCTACCAATTGAACCGCGGATCGATGTCCAAAGTATACACTGGCAGAAACAATACGCAGTTTGCAATTCATCAGCAAAATGTGGCGATGGAAGGCAAAGGTGAGARCCGTCAAAGGCGGAATAGGAAGGATTTCTGTTGGATCCCTTCCTTCCTTCTTAGCAATAATATTCACTCGTTAGGTCATACCTCTTCTATTTTTTTGTTAAGAATCTCTTAAGCAGCAAGTGCACGCGTTGCACGAGCAGCACAAACAGAAGTCGTTGTCGCTGCAGCACCAATTAGAGGAGCAGCGGCTGTTGCTGGGTCAACTGCAAAAGATGGTGCCTACGGCGGAGTTGGGACACCGCAAGGAAATGCTGCTCCGTGTCCGCCAAATGGACGCACTGATCGGACAACTGAAGCGCGAACTGAACGACATTTGCGAACACATATCAAGCGCTACCAAAAGCGGTGGAGTAGCGACTTGACAGGAAATACGTGATGACGATGATGTGTCGATGTTTTTGGCGGTTTGAGTTGCTGCGGAGGTCAGCCTATTTTCCAATAGAAACTGAGGTACCAACCAAAAAAACTACCGATGCGATGCGTTTGGACTTACACAACCAATCGAAAAGGTTCGATTTCGTTTTGATTGGTCGTGATAGGGCTGGAAATTCCTAGAACCTTTCGGAATCCAAAACTTTTGAATTCGAAAAAAGAATGMTGACATTGGTTGGCCCGAACCGAAAATTTCGTGGTCTGGTTTGGAACCGCCAGCCTTATGTCAGTTGGGAGAAATGCRAAACCTTTCTCACTGGAACATACGATATTTATTTATATTTGTATTGTTGAGCTCACATTCGCTTGTCTTGTATTTTTTCCAATGTTCACTAATTTCTATTTTTAAATAGCGATAAAGTCACTGTCGAAAACAGAACATTTATATGCGTTCGAAATATTTTCCTAAGGGATATTTCTATAAGTCGAGGAAAAAGTTTGTACAAAGGAACAACAATCCAGAAGAGCAATCATTGAAAAAGCAGAGGGGGAAGGCGGGGAGAATGCCATAGGTTCTGTGGCACCATTTATATTTAGATTATGCCTACGATTTTTAGAGAACATTTTTCTTGGAAATTTAATTGAAAAATGCAAGAAAATCCAAACAACCTTTCTGCTAAATTTATGCATTTATTCTGAAACATGACTGATTTTAAACGATAACGCGTCGTAAACTACAAACTGAAGACCATCGCAAAGGCCTTTGTCAGCCCACAGTCGTTGTAGTTGAACATCAATAGGCCGAATAACAGCAAGACGGAAGAGATGTAACCGGCGACCGGTGCCATTTTGGCCAACGTTTGTCCGATGACGAGCGGTCGTGCGTAGTCCTAGGGAGGTTTTGAACAGTAAATGTCCATCAAATCAAAAAATATTTTTGTATTACCTTAATAACGACCATGATGCCCCTGAAAAGTTGAAGATTAACCATGATTTGTTGAGGAAAAGGGAAAAAGACCAGTGAGAGTGAAGAACGATGGCAGCAGTCAGCGCATAATCCATGAACGGCCCGTGGACGAAATACGCAACAGGCAAAAGAGGAACCATTGAAGCGGCAAAATAACGCTCAAGTTTGAAAAGCAATGCGTGACGTCCCATTGCGGCACCTCGATTAGGCACCGATGTTGAAGCACCCGAAGAAGTCATCATTTTGGTAGTGACCAATTTGCAAGCCGGCGAATGCACGGCACTTCTACGCATAAGTTGGCCACAAATGGGACGAATCATTATATTCAGCCTTCTGTAAAAACTTGTTCACATGTAAATGAAGGTTTCTGAGAAGTACTCATTTGTCAGAAGTTTTCGGAGGAGTAGAATCCGAATCTACAATTTCCAAAAGCCCAAATCTATTCGAAATTTCAGGAATCATTAAGCGAGGACACACGGACAGGGTAAAAAAGAAAAAAACAAATTAATTATTTGTGCAAATCATAACGCCAAAATATTTAAACAAATTGACAGACAAACTCTAATGACACGCAGGCAGAGTACTTCAGTCCCGGGCTTATAACTTGCTTCAAAGCGGTTTCCGCAAAATTTTTTTTTGCAGATTCGTGCGTTAGRCTTAGAGTGGAATCGATTGGTATATGAAATGTCGAATTTCGAGCGTGTTACCTAAACTCCATTTTAGCCAAAGTCCCCATTAAAACTTATTTGCATTCACATCATTTATTAGATGACTGCTCTGCTAAAACATATAACAATTTAGTGAGGAA
>MEIZ01000019.1:155124-165147 GCA_001723225.1 Globodera ellingtonae | reverse complement strand
AAACGATTTAACAAGTGTCCATGATTCGATCGACTTGGCGAGGGGCGCCGGGGGAGGCGATGGTGATCGGGGTGAGGGGCGGAGGGGATGAGGACGGATAGTCGGACGGACGGGACGGAATTGCCGGGGGGGGGGTGGTGATGAAAACCCCCGGAGGGTTTCAAAGGCCCTTTTCGAGAGTCAGGACGGACCGGCGGGACGGGAGGGGGAAAGTTTTGTTCCTCGGGGAAGAGCGAACTGATGGCTGCCGATCGGGATCGGCAGCCATCGCTTTCGCTCCTCCCCCTTTTTGTCTTACTGTGGGGGGTGGGTTTGACGGACCGTACCCCCTTACACCATCAAATAAAATTAAATTATGCTGTTTTTAAAATAGGTTTCACAAATAATGGAATGAATTGAATACATTGCGATAAATTGAAACTAAAGATGGTATCTAACTCGTGATGATCAACATCCTTCCGACATCAAATGCCGCCAAATACTAAATTTAAATTAAGAAAAGGGTCCGTCCGTACCTATCCAGAAAAGTGGGAAGTCGCAGGGACCAGGCCCGTAACTAGGGGGGGAGGGGGATTCCCTCCCCCACCCCAAATGAAATTTGAAGGAAAAAAAACCATAGAGGGGAAAACTTGTATTTCCGAAAAATTCGAAATCTCAAATTTTTTCAAAAATTTTACACGTCAAAAAAGGTAAAAAACCAAAAAATTTTACCGAAATCGAACATTTTTTTCGAAAAATTGCTTAACAAAAATGCAATAAAAACGGAAAATGCATCCCTAAGAATCGACTTCCCCCCCCCCGAAAATTTAATTGTCTTAATGAACAATTTGCATTTTGTGCTAATCCCTTAAAAGCGCGTTATTGTTGTTCAAAAAAGCCCCAACATCCGTCGGATTCCCAACCCATTCAAAAGCAAAACATGCCGTCGTTGCCGCTTTTCTATTGCTCTTCCCCCTCCACAGCCGCCGCTCTGTCGATGGCCTTGGCCTTCCTCTGCTCCTTTCGCTTCTGACGCTTTTGCGTCTTCGTCAGTTTGTTTTCGCCCTGCTTCTCCTTCTTCTTCTGTTTACGCGCCTTTCGCGCCTCCTGTAAAAGGTCGGGAGATTACGTTATTCTTCTAATGCTTCCACAGTCCATGGAATTTAAAGTAACAATTTCCGAATAAGCAACTCCCCTCACCCTTCTCAAACAGTTCCTCGTCAAGCCAATCCAGGCTTCAACACTATGGATGCAGCAGTCGGTTACAAAAAAAAGTCGGATTTTAGGTTCGGATAAATTTTTCTTGATTAATGTAAATCGGATAAATACTCCAGGGTTATCGAGGTCGCTGATCTTTGCATTTTGTTCGCAACAAATGAGCATACAATTCCTTTCCATGCACTTTTGTTGCATCTTTGATTTTTTCAAAAAATCAAAGATGTTGGAAATCATAATTAGACGATGTCATACGTGATAGCGACCTCATAACCCCCAAGTACTTTACAGAATTGCAAAAATTAAGTACTAATGAAAGACCGGACCCCCCCCCCCTTATACACATCTAGATGTGTATAAGAGACAGATCGACGACTTTGTCTTTTTCTTCCTGTTCCTGCTCCGTCAGCTCATCCTTTCTGACGACTTTNGTCGAGAGAGATCCTGCCGATGTTCAGAATTTACATAAATCAATTCGACTTTTGAAATAGCTCATGACTGTGTTCCACGGCATTGTACAATGTCTGTCTCTTATACACATCTAGATGTGTATAAGAGACAGGTTAAATACAAACAAACAGAAATAATTGCAAAACGAACCAAAATTTCCGCACGTTTTGGATCATCGACGACTTTGTCTTTTTCTTCCTGTTCCTGCTCCGTCAGCTCATCCTTTCTGACGACTTTCTTTGCCGTCTCGTCGTCTGCCCCTCCATCTTTAGTCTGCTTTCGTTTGCGTCCTTGTTCTCTGGTTTTAGCCATTTTCAATTATTCAAACCTAAAATTTTTTGTAACATTTTTGTTAAAAAATTGCGTAAAAATCGAAATTGCCGATTTTCGAATTGAAAAAATAGAAGTCTAAGGGTTTGGCTTATTTTATATATCATTCGACTCCTCTCGACGAGAGAAATCGATCATTTTTTGGCTGCGGCAACAACTATGAGCTGAGAGATATTGTTTCCCAAAGTTGACAAAACCATAGGGGGTATGTTTTGGTCAAAATTTATGGAAAATATTTTTTTAGTCTAAAATAGGGAGGTAAGTTATTTTGATGCACTGATTACGAATTCGTCAATAGAAAATCAATTTGAAGATCTTGCTTAACAAAAAAATAAAAAAATTTATTTTTGCATTTTCAAAAAACGCCAAAATAGTGACGAAAAGCCATTTTTAAAAATAGTTTTGCCACTGTTTTTGTGGCTCAAAATAATTTTTTTAAAGTTACGAATAGTGAGGTTAAAACGACCAAATTTCCGACTAAACGTTTTTTTTCCATTCAAAATAAAGCAGCAAAAAATGTACCTATGATGTTTAAAAGCGCAAATTTAGCTTAAAAATGGATACGCCGAAGGAGAACGCTCGTCCGAGAGCACGATCGCCATATAATTTACGCTTTCGACCCGAAAATGCAACTGGTGAGATTATATTTTTTAAAGATATAAAAAAAGCTGGGTGCTATTGCATCAGGCCAGTTAAATGGGCTTCCATTTCTTATTTACTCTTATTGTTAATTTTCCATTCGAATTTAAGTCGCTGAAATGTCTGAACTTACTGCGCAACTCCATCAATCGGAGAAGGCACGTGCTAAACGATTCGAAGAAGAGCACCAGTTGCGAAACGAGGTCCTTGAGTTGGCGCCACGCGTGATGAAAAAGTATTTGGACTCGCGCTTCGAGCGATTGGTAAGTTTTTTTTTTCGTTTAAATAAATTATAATTATTTAAGAAAAGTTCCAAATTGGAATTTCCGCGCACTTCTGACAGCGACAGCAATTCCCTCGAGTTGGAGAAGGTCAAAAAAAGTCTTCGTCGACTGAAGTTAAAGGCAGCCAAGGAGGAAGGGCAACAGAAAAAGGAGCTTGAGGAGGTTTGCTTTTTAGTTTTTGAAGGCATTTTCACCATATTTTGTTCGCTATTTTAGTCGAAACGACATGAAATGGAACTGGAACGGCGGGTGAGTCGCAAGTTGGAAATTCTGAAGGCCCTGGAGGAGATGTAATGATGGAGAATGAATTTATCGAAKACCTTGTGTTATTAGGATTTATTTGACTATCTCGGCAACTTTTGATCTCACGGTTTTATTATTTCTTGTGTTCATGACTTATTTTTTCTGGTAACAAGTCCAATTAATTGCTGGCTTTCTACCGTATATTCCAAATTAAATGCAAATTCCCCCGTTTAACAACGGAGTACGACGTCCCTCCCTTTTGCATGCGAACTGTTTAATTTKGAAAACAAAAAACCACACAAAAATATGTTTATCGACTTTTGTTAAATTCGGTTCAATTCTTGTCTTTTTGAGAAACTAAAATTTCCCTTTTTGGTGTCTAATAATGTGCACATACACAAATGGAAAGATGTCATATTGTGTTGTGACGATGACAATATTCGTCCCGCGTTCCCTCCGATTTGTGTTTGCATTTCGAGACCCCCCCCCCCCCGGAGGGGATTTCCATAGGATTTGGTACTTTATTTAATCGCAAATCATGATGAAATGCTTTTTCATAGGAGGACCTCCTCCTCTTTCTCTCCAGCATTTTTCCTGAAATTTTGCTGGTGCTTTTTCTTCGTCCATTCCTTCAACCACACCCAATTTGTCGACTTATCCGAAGCGATCTTTGTCGGTGGAAGGAATTCGACTCCCCCAATCGGATCAGTCAAAAGTTCTAGAGTGGCAATGATGAGGCACGCATCGTCTCAGCAGCGCCGCGTAATGATACTGCCCCGCATTCCGGTCAAACCTGACCGGAACGCGTCAGTGGTCACGGCAATTCCGTATCAGCCACGGTCCCCAATGGGGTGGTGCGAGTATCTAAAAGAAGTGGGCATAGAATCGCCAAAATGCGGCGAGAGGGGCGCGAAAGTGACGGGGACTGGGGGCAATGTGACGAAGAAGAAAAGGGGGAAGAAGAGGAGAAAGAAAAAGGAACGAATTGTAGTCGAATGGGAGAGGACTATGGAGCAGGACGAGCTGGAGGAAGAGAAACAGCAAAAGCAACTGCTAATGGTGACGGAGGAAGTGCAACGACGGTTGCAGGAGGAGGAGAGGGAGCAGTACCGGATTGAAGGCACACTCTTTACTCTCTCTCTTGGATTCATCTTTTCTGGCACACCCAACAGATGTCGGCAACTTTCCTTCGTGCCAAGGGCACTTTCTCCGCTGTCGCCCGTCTCGCGAATGCGCCTCGGGCGCACTCTGTCGCAGTCGAATCAGCGACGCACGGTGTTGCCGACGGCACGCAGATGCCCAATGTCCGAGCACGGACCAGCTCGGCTACAGCTGTCTTCAGAAAAACCCAGTGAACTGGTGCAAATCCATCGTTTTAATTGACAAAATAAAAAGAATACTCGGAATTAGCAAACGCAGTTTTTCCCTAAAAATTCTCAGGTGTAATCTGAACGCCGATTGTGCAGCAAATGCATTCCGGTCGCACATTTGCTGTCCCAGCGGTTGTGGCTACAACGTTTGCCTGTCGAATGTGCAGCAACCGCCGATCAAACGACTTGGCCAAATGGGTGGGGCCCAAAATTACAAAACACAAACAAAAGGATTTGAACAATCTGAATTAGAGGCCCGAACTCGGCTTCTGTCTCCGGACTGTCCAAGTCCTTTCGAAATTCGCGTTAAATGTGTGGTGCCACGGCCCGCCTCCTGGTGCCATTCCGCCCGCGAATGCCCGACCTATTCAAAGGCGTACCCGCGCCGGTGCTGTCTGACTCCGTGCGGTTACAATGTGCTCGAATTGAAAATAAAGTAAAACAATTTTCGTGTTAAGATTTGCATGACAAAATTCGGACACGACGGATGGATCATTGCAGCATAAAAAGAGAGCAAAAAGTCTATTCATTCAAACACTTAATTTTATGTCAATTTTGATAAAATGAATAAATTATTCGTCATTGAGCACAGTCGAGAGAGATCCTGCCGATGTTCAGAATTTACATAAATCAATTCGACTTTTGAAATAGCTCATGACTGTGTTCCACGGCATTGTACAATGTCTTCATCATCTCATCGCCCCCCCCCCTCATTCGTCGGCTCGGTTTTTCCTAAATTGCACTCGTTCTACTTTAACCTCGTCATTGAGCAGGCGATAAATGTACGAGACTATCAAATCCTGCTGAACATCCATCACGATGAACGAAGGGATCACATCGCTTTAAAATGAATTAAATCTCAAACCAACAAAAACTAATGGCCCCCACTCTTTGACGATGGAAAAAGCGCCAGTGGCGGAGCCCGGGTTCACGTAAAATACGCCTTCCTTCTCGTACACTTTGCATTCGTGGGTGTGGCCGGAGATCAGTACGTCCACATTCATTTGCCGGGCCGCGAGTTCCATGGCCTGAAATGGGTGACCCCAGCATTAAAAACCTAAAAATTTTGCTGCGTTTTACCTTTAGATTGCCCCACGGGATAAACTGATGGCCATGGGTAATTCCGATACGAAAATGTCCGACCGGAATGACTTTCACGTCCGGATATGCAGTGTTGTCGTCGAAGTCGCCGCGAACACAATGAACTGAGAGAGAGTAAACTATCTGCGAAAAAGGGCCAAAATGGACGAGAAATTTCAATTTGAAACAACATTCGAGCTTCAAGGCAAAATCACTTAGAAAAAGGCCATCTCCCCAACGGAATTGTAACAAATAGGTCCAAGACACCTCCTCTACCCGAAAAACCCACCGTCGCATGTCAACGATTTGAGGTAGTCAAATGTCTCGCGCGTGCAGTTGCCCGTGCACAGAACGTGCTGCATTTTGTTAGGTACCAGCAACTTGCGGAATTTAGGCGGCAGTGCGTAGGCGCGGAAGGGAATGTGAAAATCGCCGATGACCAACACCAACTGAAAAATGAATGAACGGTCCACCACCACGCAACAACATGTTCAGTACCATTATAAAGGTCGTTCGTCACTTATCAATTAATTATTGCTGATGACCAATCAGTCGAATCAAAATAAACGTTTAAATGTACAAAAAATAGTAAAGAATAAATGGTATCATAACCAAATTGTTCTAACGTTATAGCATCCATTTTCTCTATAAATTATGTTTTTATCATTCAATAGAAAAAGCGAAATAGACCAATGTTAAAAAAAAATAAACGGCTGAATGATTATTCCTTCCGTTGACCGTCCATCACCGGCGGCACTTCGTTCGTCTCAGCTGCTCTTTTCAGCGCCTGCTGAAGGGCCGCGCGTGCGCGTTGCGTCCCCATTTCGCCGGCGCTTAGTTCGCCCGTCAGCTGTTCCGCACGTGCGATCACCGCCTCAAGGGATGCGTCAGAGTCCATCCCCAACGCCTCCTGCACAATGTGCCGCCATAGCCGCATTTTGTCACGCACGCGAGCGGTCTCCGCCTCTTCTGCATGCGTCGTACACTGAACGGCTCGCATTTGGTCGTTCAACGAAACAATGTGCTGATCCAACAGGTCAATTTGATCCTTAAGCAGATTCTATTAAAGCCATTAACAATAAAAACAGGCTAATATCGAGCAAACGAAACATTACGCGTGAATTTGCAAGAAAAAGTTTTTCAAATTTTAATTTATGTTACCTCAACTTCGCTGATCTGCGCCCGGACATCCCTCATACGCTTTTCCTGACCTTTGTTTTAAAGCAAATTTAAAGAGAAATAAAAAGACKTTGAGCACTTTTATTGTATTCCAGGAATTCCCGGCTGAAAATTTGTTTAACATTTGGCGGCAAATGTAACGGACGATGGCGTCCAGCGGCTGAAGTGCCTTGCCGATTGTCAATCTAAAAGTCCCATTTGAATTAAATGGACAACTTTCGAACAAAATATAATTTCCGACCGAAAATTCCCTTTGAAAAAAACAAACTTTTGTTAAATTCCTCCGTTTCGCCGACTTTTCCACTTAAAAATGCTTGTTCTTGAATATAAAAACGAAATTCAAACTTTGGAATGCTTTGAAGTCGGCAGTTTTCTAAAAAATTCAATTATAACCCAAAATCAATCCAAAAAGACTTTGTAGTCCTCCATCTTCTTGTTGTATTCGTTGCGCTCCGCGATGTATTCATCGAAATATGGCTAAATTGCAATATTTAATTTAGCACTCGTAATTTCCAATTTCCACCTGCTTCGCCTGACTGTCCATAACAGCCCATTCGGCCGCAAAATTCGCCATTGCTTCGCGCGAGGTACCGAATTTCTTCGACGGGGACACTTTAAGACGATGCGTAACAAAACGCTGATAGGCATTCATCGGAATCCTTTTAAAGAATTCGATTGGTTTTTTGAGTTTTTTTATATACAAAAACTTACTTTGGCGCATTTTTGTCTCGCATTCTCAGCTGCTTCTCTTTGCCTTCACTTCGCTTCGGTGAATGAGCCATTTTTTTCCCACCGGCCATAAGTAGACAATTCGTACAAAATTTGTTCACCTGCAATGGTTGTGCTGCGTTAAGCCCGGATTTTTGAAAAATCATCAGCAACCGGATTTTGGAAATGACCTGGATCTGGATTTAGCAGGATTTMCTGATCCGTGTGCTTTATGCGGACCAGGACCTGGATTTTTACCCCACATTTTGGTATTTCTACCTAATAGGTAATGGAACAAAACCGAGCAAACTTTCACTATAAGCGTTAGCCTGTGTTACAAGGCAGGGCGTAGCCAGAAAATTTTTTCGGGGGGGGGGAAGTCGATTTTAGGCTTTTTATTTCATTTCTGTTCAAAAAATACAAATTTTTTTTTGCGAGTTCTGTTTCACTTCTGGGGGGTCGGCGGTGTGCAGATAGGCGCCGCCGAGAAATTTTGAATTTTTGACTTGTTCAAAAAATTATTAATTTTGCAAAAAAAATTTTGGTTTTGGCCTACTCGGCAAAATGTCCAATTTTGGCAACAAATTCTTCTTTACTGCTCGCCCATGCTAAAAAATGTCCGACTTGAAAGTAGAGAGTCAATTTCTGATTTTGTTTTTTCCTGATTCTATTTTTAACTTTAAAGTACATATGTACATACTGGAAGCTAAGGGACGGACGGTGTAAACTCAAAAAATTGTTTTCTCAGATATGCGAAATGCGTGAGTTGCACAACAATTGTAATGGGAATGTTGAGGACCGACGAAATGGTAATCTGATGTCGTCATCGAGTCGACCGGGCTCCTCCATGAGTGTGGTCAGCAGCGCCAAACAGGTCACTTGACCGGTTCTGTTCGACCGASCCAAAGGGCGTAACTGGCCTTGGGCTACGGGGGGAGGGGCCACTGACTTTTAAAGGATGCCATTCTTCTCGCCTTTCAGCCATTCAAACGCATTCCATTGCAAATTGATCGATATCGGAAGCAACTGACCGCCATTTTGCACTCTCTGGACAAAGTTGCAATTTTCATCGGGGAAACGGCGTGCGGGAAGAGCACTCAAATACCACAGGTCAAAACCCCCAATTATAATGGAAGAAATGTGAATTGGTTGTTGAATGCAAATATTTCAGCTTTGTCTTCGGGCGCCGTGGGCATCCGAGGGCACGATTATTGTGACACAACCCCGTCGGGTAGCCGCCAAAATGTTGGGGATGCGCGTGGCGCAAGAGCTGGGCTCTTCCGTCGGCGATTTGGTCAGCACTTTCTTTGGCCAAATAAATAAAAATAAAAAGTTTTTCTCGGAAAACTTGCTTACAAAACACGAATTTCGCATTTTGGACCCGGAACTCGGACAACATCAAGGCTTGAGCTTTTTCAGGTCGGTTACAAATTCCGCTTTGAGAACGAGACCAGCGAGCGGTGTCGACTCGTCTACATGACGGAGGGCATTCTTTTGCGTCAGATGCTGCACAACTGCCGCCTCAACTCCTATTCGGCCATCATTGTGGACGAAGTGCACGAGCGTTCCGTAGGCAACCGATCGGAAAACAAAAAATTTATGCTGAGCGCAAAATGTTTAGGTGAACACAGACGTTCTGTTGTACATTTTGCGGCAAGCCCAACGCGATCGGGCYGCCCGTGCCGAGCCGCCGTTACGCATCCTTTTGATGTCCGCCACTCTGGACGCGCGTCCGTTGTCGGAGTATTTCGACGGTGCAACTGTTTACTATGTGAAGGGGCGAATGCACAGTGTTAAGGTCCGCTTACAAATTAGCTAGTCCAAATTAAGAGAATTTTCCAAATTTGGTTTAGTAATGGGCGGACGGGTTGTCCATTGACGTCAAATTTAAATAAGCGCTGGCGTCATCGTTTCTCTCTCTCTCTAGATTTTCAATTCGCCCGAATTGAAGCTGAACGACAACGACTATTTGTTCAATGCCGTCTCCGCCGTGTTGGAACTGCACGATACGGAGCCCATCGAACATGGCTTTTTGGTGTTTTTGACGGGCCAAGAGGAGATCGACACGGCACTCAACATTCTGCGCAAGCTCAAACAAAGCAAATCGGATGCGGCGATGGAAGAGATCTACGCGATTCCCTTGTACGCGGCCGTGCCCACCGCGGTCACTCAACGCGCCTTTGAGCCGCCGCCAAAGGTAAAATAAATTAGTTCAGAACCGTTTCTAGAAAATTTGGGGGGGGGGCGGGAAATCCATAAAAAAATTTCCTCTTCCTAGATACGGCCCCGAATTAGTCCCGTCAATACAGAAAATGATCAAATCAATTTAGGGCCACCGAAAGGTGCTTTTTGCCACGAACATTGCGGAAACTTCTGTCACTATTCCGGGCATTGACGTGGTCATCGATTCGGGCAAAGTAAAGAGACGGTCAGTTGCGGGCGAATGGGGGGGGGGGCTTTGTTGCAAAGTATGCCAATTTGAAACATTCGAACGCTGATGCTTTCAGTTCGAAGCCATTTTCCTGTTCTGAGACGGTTTGTTTGAG
>MEIZ01000019.1:81603-96325 GCA_001723225.1 Globodera ellingtonae | reverse complement strand
ATAAAAGAATTAAGAAATAAGCAATTTAGCCCTTTTCTCGGCGCACGAGTGAGTAAATTGCAAGACGCCTCGTGCATGGTGATCAAATCCCGTGATTTTTTTGAAGTCCCTTTTTTGCGTTAGACCTTCGAACGGGTGATCGTCCAGAACATTCTGCACGGCATCAGCCCCAGCCTTTCTGATGCCATCGGGTCCATCTCCCGCTGGAACCTGGTCAGGGCTGCCTTTCCTCACATTGTGCAGGTCACTGACCGCCCCCCTCCCAACCCCCCAATTTTTTCAATTTAAAAAGTCCTTTTGCGTTTAGTGCTG
This sequence comes from Globodera ellingtonae, assembly GCA_001723225.1. Taxonomy (NCBI): domain Eukaryota; kingdom Metazoa; phylum Nematoda; class Chromadorea; order Rhabditida; family Heteroderidae; genus Globodera; species Globodera ellingtonae. The sequence goes on along the minus strand of MEIZ01000019.1, from coordinate 96,013 downwards.
CGCCGCACTTTTGGCCGAACGTACTGCGGAGGACGCAAGTTTGCCGATGAGCGGGTCGTTGGTCAAGTCGCTGTACATCCTCCACTGGCTGCTTATTGACGCTGCGGTGGAATGCAACGAAAATAAGTGAAAAGACACAAAACCCCAATTGATGAAAATTGTTTATTTCGAATAATTATTATTGTTGATTACCGTATCAGAATACCGTAACATTCGGCCAACACTTTTTTGTTAGTCTAAACAGCGGCGACAGTGCGTGTGGCGCCGGCGGCGGAATGCCGAGTGTGCGTCAGCTGACTTATTCCGTTGCCTCGGTGCAATTGTTCGTTTATCTCCTGGGCCCGCTGTTCGGCGTTGTACGCGARGAGGAGATCAGTGGCCACTTTCGGCTWGAGAGCGGATTTCGCCTATGGCAATGCCTTTGGCAACAACGTCTGCCCGAATTATTGTGTCTGTGCGCACCCGTCAAACAGAGGCGTAACCAATTGCCACAACTGAACAATGCAACGCCGTGGGCGAAACGGGCACAGAGGTGGCAGGCAATGCCTTTAATGGGAAAACTGAATTATTAATTACTCAAAATGTTTAAAGATAAGTGATGCTTTTAGTCGCTCGTTAATTTAGCACCGCTGCTGATCAGGGCATCTACGTCGGAGAGAACAAGCCGTCAGCATCGCTTTCCTCCGTTTCCGGTGCCGGCGTTTCCGCGCGTCGTCCGTCACAACTTYCGCCAACGACTCCGTCGCCGCAACCGACAACAACGGCACTTTCAACTCCGCTGATTCCGCCACCAAAGCCTCCGCGAACGGACGCAAAAGTACTCAGAGAGTTGGAGGAGGCCAAGCTGAAGTCGGCCAGCAGCTGCACCCCTCCGACGATCGTTCGCTCAGTAAGTGACTACAAAGCATCGGATCAATCCCGGGAGCAGCAGCAGCAGCAGCAGCAGAGATTTTTAACCAAATCGCACACAACGGGAGAAGGCTTTGTAGACGTACCAGCAGTGTCTGGAGACGGACAACGGCATCGGCACGACGAACCCCTCTCACCGGATTTGCCCCCTTCGACGGGTGATGATAGCTGTTCTGGAATACGCGCAATTGAGGCAATTTTTGAAAAGGGATGATATTAATGATTTGTCAGGGGCAGTTTAATAACGGAGACCCGCATCAAACTCGAGCAAAAAAGGCTCAAATTGTTCAGAAATTAATTTTTTATAAGCTAGGAGCAGTGTGGAGGTACGGAAATAGACTTTTAATAATTTATTCATTGCTTGATGAAGGCAAACCCAGCAACAAAAAAAAGACAACTTTTCATTTTAAGTAAAAAATGCACTTCAATAACCACCCATATTTAAAAAATGAAATTTGGGTTTTGATTAAATCAAATTTCGGCGATGTTCCGCGAGCGTGAAAGGTCGGCTTCGGAGGAGGGTGACGGGTTTTCTGCTGCGTTTGAGCCTAGTTTGAACGGAGGAAACGGCGGAACCGTCGGAGGAGGCGCGCCGTTGGTCAGACTGAACGATATTTGCAGCGATTCGATGGACACGACGGAGTCCATCCCAGTGGGAAGAGGGGACGGCTCCGTGTCCGAAGGAACTGCGACAGTCGGAGGAGGGCCAAGGCCTATCCCCAAAACATCGGTTGCTATAGACCAGCAGATTATTCWTAAAARCAGCTTATTTTTAGGTTTGCCGTGCGTCGGGCGACGATTCGTCCTCTTTGGCGAGCAGTCAACGGACGGTCATCTCGCGGCCCCCGCACTCCTCGGCCTCCTTGCACCAGCAGCCCTTTCACCCTCCCCAAGTGCCGAAGATTTCGTTGGGCTATCGCGCCGACTCGGGCGAAAGTGAACGACAGACGTCGCCGGAATCGCCGTTGGGCATTTGCGTAGACCCTCACGAGGCCAACTATTTGGACGTAGCGGTGCTGCGCTGTCTGCTGATCAGAAATTGGGCGGAGGAGGGTAATGAGCATCGTAAAATTGTAAATTAAAACAGAATTGGCACTTATTTGAACAGGCACTTTCTGGGCCGTGCAGTACCTTCTGAACCGGTTGATCGCCATGCGACAGCATCGAGCCGCTCACGAAGGAGCATTCCGTTCGCGATACAACTCGGACTCGGCTGCAATTCCGACCAGGAAGACGTCCAAGAATGAGGCAGCCAATTTTGACACAGTGAGAGAATTGAATAAAGTTTAAATTGAAAGGGCATTTTTAGAAGGGTTACCTCACGTGGGCCGAACTCCAAGAACACAACGGCGCCGCCATTTTCAGTCCAAAGCGGTCGGATAAAGTGCAATCGGAGGACAGCCAGGAACAAAGAGTTGACGAAGCAGTAACAGGACGAAATGTGAGGGGAGTGGCGTTTGAGAGAGAGGAGGGCGAGGGACAACTTCAACGGAGGAGCAAAAGTGAGGGCAAACAACAGCCAAAGGGGCGACAATTTCTGGGCCAAGCAGAACGGACAAACAGACGCCGTCGAATCAGTCTAAGCGCAATACCAAGCGGAACGATGTCGCCAGGGGCAACTTCAGAAAGGGTAAATTTCCAAATTTTATGAAATCAAAAAAAGAATAAAAGAAGAAACTCTTAAAGGTGTCGCGTCCGAGCATTTGCTCTCCGCGCCGAATGGAACGTGCCACCAGCGTGCCAGCCTCATTTCCTCGTTTAACTGAATTGCTCCAGGGTTTCTTTGCCTCGTCCTGTGACAGTCCCGCAATGCAACAACGACGTCGACGCGAACAGATCGTTCCGAAGAAAAAGTCATCGAAACGGAATAGCTCCTATTTCTTTCCGGAAGCGATTGGCGCCTCCAGTTTTATAGAAAGCAACGGGCATCTTTCGCTGGCGGTTGTGCTGAAAGTGCTGAGCACGTTGATGGAACGCTGTTGCATCGTACGCGTTTCTGAGGTTGGTTAAATGGAGACGATTCTTTTTTATTCAACAATATTATTTTTGTTTTTAAAACTCCCACCCAAAATGTTAATTATTCTATTAACAACAATTTTGTCAAAGATTGTACTAAACTGTTGTGACACCTTGCTGAACATGCCCGGCACTGATCAGAGAGAACTTTTCTCCAAATTGTTGCACATAATCCATCGCATTTGTCTACAACTTGGCTGTCCCAATGGGTGCAATGAGGGCGTTCACACCCCACAGGCAGAATTTCTGCGTGTCAAAGTGCGCAATTTGATCGCACAAATGCATCGGACAAAGTTGGTAACCAAAGACCAAAGACCAGAGATCGATCGCTTAATTTGCATTATAAAACAATTAATGTTTTGAAAAAGGCTGTTTCGCCATTTTGGAGTATTYGTAAGACTGAACAAAAATTGTCCCCAAAGTCCGAGGGCTCTTTGTGTGCTGCTGCGTGACCAAGTGGCCCAAACGCCGTGCGTGCAACTTGTCGACGCGCTGCATTCTTTGATAGTGTTTTGCCAGTGCAATTTGGCGCTTGACCGTCTCGCGCTCGCCTCCCGCAGTCGTTTGTCCAGCCAACGCGAGAGCAGCGCATGGGCGGACGGTTCCTTCCGTCGGAAATGCTCTACCGGCGATGGCGGCGGTGGCCGACGCGTCTCCGCTGAGTCAGCCGTCGCTCGAATGCCCAGCTACAAGAACAACTTCAACCAGTCACAGAGCGGCATCGAAGGCGTTCTGATGGGCGCTCTGTTGGGACCGCTTCTGGACAAACTGACCGCAAGCGCACACGAACTCAGCCAGCCCGAGAACATGAGCTACGCGCAGGTTCTCATCCGGCAGAGGGCTGATGGCATTTTCTTTGTTTATGTTCGCAGGATATTCGATTGTTTCTGGCGTATGCATTCGAGCGCCACGGAAATACCCTGCGGCGATGTGCCCTCAGTGCTCTGTCCGCGGAAACCCTTGCCGAAAAAGTTGATGTTAATGGATTTGGGCGAAAGTCGTTGAATGGGAGTGGTGCCGGCCTTAACTCCTGTGGAGGTTGTGGACTGCTGCAGTCGAAGTCGTCGTCCGCCCTCATCTCCTCGTCCAGCCCTTGCGCCTCTGCCGCTGTCGCGCAGCCGCGCGACGGAGCGCCGCCCATTTCCCTGAGGCGCGGGCTGTTCCGACGGATGCAGTCGACGACAACGGCGGCCTCAGACTTTGCCTTGGGGTGCGCAGACAGCGACGGGGGGGCCGCCCAGCCGGGCGGGTCCACGCAGTCCACGCCGCCTCCCCAACTGATGCCGTCCGTCTCCGTCGACGACTCCATCGAAAGTCCCCAACAACAACAACAGACGGGCGGACCTATCGTTGGTCTGGCGGGCAGTAAAAGGGCTAAGACTCAACAAACCGCCGGAAGGGCTGGCGGAGGGGGCGGCCGACTTCAATTTGCGCTGAGTCTGTTAAAGGTTGGTTAGCCAATTTATATTAATGAGTTAATTAAGGGCTTCCAGTTTTGGATTTTAACAAAGGAATTCACAATTTGGCATTTACTGGTCCCATACAAAAAGTTTTAGGAGGTTTTACGCAATAAATTTTACCTTCTAAAAAATGAATGAGACTCAATACCCAAAAAACCCGTTGACTTTTCTTGGGTCAAGACCCGAGACCGAGATTCTTCGAGTATCGCTACAAACTACCCTAGAGTACCAATTGTCCATCAATTAAGGGTCGATCCGGTACTGGTTCGGCGGAGCCGACCAATTCTGAGGAGGACGACGGCGGATCTTCCAACGCCGCCGACGACCAACAGCAATTTGTTGAGGACGTTGAGGGCGGCGGGTCTCTGGGGGGAATTTCGGTGGACGCYGTCAGCGGGGCGGGCGGTGTTCGGAGGCCRGAGAAATCGCTGTCAAAGCGAGGCGAAGCGTTTGCGGAAAGTGGCGGGAGGCGTACYGGAAGAGGGGGCACGGGACTGAAGATTGCCAGCGGAGCTGCAGTAGACGATCCGCTGGAAGTTACTCATCAGCATCAAGCTGTACCCAAGTTTCTGCCACAGCCACGGCTTGTACAGGCAAACAACCAGAAAACAAGGCTTTTTCCAATTTTATTAAACTCTTTCTTTTGCAGTTCAAAGAAGTGCACGCCGGTGCTGCACGCTTTGCGTTTTTGCTGGAAAACAGTCGGCCCGGCACTTTCCCCGACTCGCCACTCGTTGCGGCCATTCCCGAACTGCGCTCGCCTGTGTTGGCCCGAGCTGTGCTTCTCGTCGAATGTGCACATTTTGTGCACCGATGCAACCGGGCGGATTGGCCCGATTGGATTCGGAGGTACGGTTAAATCGATCAAATTTAATCAATACCTTTTCCTCTATCAAAACATCACTTCTTCACTTTTCAGTGGAATATTTTTTTCGGGTCAACATCGTTCTTTCGGCGGTGGCAGCATCGGCACGTGCCCCACCGTCCCGCCGACGCCGTCCACCAACCCCCAGTCGTCCTTGCGTGTTGGCGCCGGCGGGGGCGGCGTTTCGCGTCGTACCGCGCTCCTCCAGCGCGCCTCCGGACGCGCCTTTTACGCGTGGGGAGTGCAATTAGGCTTGCGACTGCAGAAGCAGCTGGACGATGAGGCGGAAAAAGTGAAGAAACGCACGAAGATGACGCCAACAACGGCCGAGCAGCGACAGCTGCGACTCCAGGACGAATTGGAGGACTTTTTAGACGACGGCAGCGTCAACGACCCCCGCGGGTCCGGAGACGCCATGCCGGTCGTTCTACAACTGATCGTCTGCGCATTGCTCCAACAGATCACCGCCTTCTTGCGCGAAACYTTCCAAAGCCTTCCCCGCGCGGTACGCTCGCAGAAGCAGAAAAGCGCAAATGCYGCGAACAGCGGATGGGAACGACTGCAGGTCCATAAATTATGGGGGTTTTACTTCCGACCTTTGGACTTGCCCCCCTCTTGCAGTCCCAACGACGATGGTCCATCCTTTCGAACACGTTCAACGCCCAAACGCAACCGCTCAGTCAACAGCAACCATTGGGCAGTGGATCAATGCACTCCATCAACGAACTTCACCCGGGTAATGAGAAGCCAGAATTAAATTAAAAATAAAATTAAATTGAATAAAAAGAATTGTCAACAGAGAGACGTGTCAGTTATTCAACGGCCGACGAGGAGAATTCGCCTCGGGGGTCGCACGATTTGGGCGAGACGGAGTTGGCACAATCGCTCGTCGGCAGTCACATTGAGAAGGGAAAGGGTTGGTCATTTCTTTTATTTTGACTTTTTAAAATTATTTTGACAAATTAAACATATCTAAACGGATCATTTGGCTATGCATCGCAATCATTTGGTTGGCTGTTGCTTCAATTTGATATTCAAATTAGTAAATTCGAAGGGCTTTGTCATTCATTCCCCTTCATTAGAGGACACAATTAGCCTTGGGGGTTTATAATTCATAATTAATTCAAATTTTATTTAATATCGCAACGATTTGCCTGTTAATGATCAGACAACTTTTGCTTATAATTGTTTGTTGGTTTGTCGCATTCTTTGCCCTTTGCCTGCCCTTGCATTTTCGTATTTTAAAGACTTTTCGGATTTTTGTCATTTGGCCACGTCGTCTCGTCCGGTCCCCCCAAAATTATGCCATCACTTCCGTACCATCCCCCCACGATCATGCCCACCTTATAATTAGAAGTGCCGTACACGGCTAATTCCTCTCCGTTGCCGGCGCCCTCCGGCGGCTCGTCGCTGTCCTCCACCCTCCGCCGCTTCGCCTCCCGCACGCGTCTTTTCTCGCGCGTCGACCATCGCTACCACCGCGCGTATGTGTCGATGACTCAGGCGGAAGACGACGAGGAAGAGCCTACGGCACAACCATTTGAAGGCAGCGCCGACGGCGACCGAAAGCCGCTGGTGCCGAAGGGCGTTTCATCGACGGCTCCGTTGCGCAAGTCGACGCGCAGCGCCCCATCGACGGCATCGCGCAGCCCTCGCAGAACATCAGGTGGAGCCGCAGGAAACACTTTGCTTCTCACTGTCCTTTCGCTACTTTTTGTTCCAACTTTCCTTCCGTTTTCTGTCATTGCCTTCACTACTCTTTCCCTTTTTGTTCAAACTGTCCTTTCCTTTCCGTAGTGTCGTTGGTTTCAATTTTAAAACTGTTTCTTGGCAATATGTAAAAGTAAATGAATGGGAGTGCGATTTATATGGAATATAATTTTGAAGTTAATTAAAGATTAATTTTTATTCCAATAAATGCGCATTTAGCCCATAAAACGATAACTTTCCTTCCCTCTTTCGCCTTCTTTCTCTCTTTTCGCACTTCTCACCGGTTTCAGTCCGTCGTCTTGCCCAAGGGCGACAACGACTTCTGAAGCGCAATTCCCCCTCGGGCGGTGTCCTTCAGACGCCTCCGCCCACCGCCACGTTGCAACAGCAGCAACAGCCGTCGATTGACGCAATTGGATCAACAAAGAAACGCGAATCACTTCGGTTGATCAAAGAATCATCGAAAATTTAGTTTTACGCAAATTTAAGGCTTCGCAAAGCCTCCAGAACCCAACCTCCCCCGCCGATGTCCACGGCTGTTCCGATGGAGCAAGAATGGGCTGAACAGCAGCAGCAGGGCGGCAGAGATCAACACACTGAAAATGGTAAACGAATGCTTTTGTTCTGCTCGTTGCTTTATCAGNGCTAAGCGAAATTGAAGAGAATCGCGCAAAAAAAGCCGAGGTGGGGCTTCTTTATTGTTGATTCTTATACACATCTAGATGTGTATAAGAGACAGGTCTATGGCTTTATGAGTTGTGTCGAGAAGCCTTTCTTATTAATTGCTATTTACCCCTCTTTCCCCCTCCCCCTTACTGCTTCAAATGCTCCCTTCCTCCCCCCAAAAGTGCCACCTGTTGCACGACGTTTTACCACCGACGAGACCGCGGGCAATGCATGTCCGGACTCGACTGGGCCCTCCGGCGTCCGCGTTGTGTCTTTTGTGCAGCGGCGCCGTCGGACCGCTTCTTTCAAAAGTCGCGTCTCACGTCCGCCTAATTGGCGCCATTCAATGCGAGTGGGACGGACGGCGACGCTGGCAGACGATGAAGCGACCGCGGATTTGCTAAAGGGCACCCGTCGAGCTCCTCAGACACAGCAGCAGCAGCAGTCGAAAGTTTCAATGAGCTTGCAATGCCAACAACATTCGCCCCCGGAGGCGCCTCGATCGCCCGTGTTCATGCTGAGCATTGCCCGCAAAGGTGTTGTTCCTGCCGTACTGTTTGCCTTTGTGTTTGGTACCGATCAGTGTTAACTATTGTGATGGTTTGCATATTGGTCCTCGATTGATCGAAAATTTCAATAAAATCGTTTTGTTTTCTCAACAAAATCAAAAACATGAAAGTTGTCTTGTCCCAAACGTCTCGAAACAGTTGAGCTCCACCATTTGATTGTTCGATCGCGTGCTGATCACTTCTTCATTTTCTTTTCTTCACAGCTAATATAGGCGGTGGTGGTCGACTCCAAGTAACGCAACACTCCCAACAGCAACAGCATTCGCCAGAACGTTTCTCAAGCAGTACGACCGCAACAAGCGCTGTRGCCATTCAACAACAACGGCAGCAGCAACAACAATTGGCGGATGCTGCCGAAGAAGAGGACGAGGAGGAGATGTACAAGAACATGCCATGGCTGTGCACGCTGCTCCAATTTGTCCAAAAAATGGAYTTTGACTGTTCTCATGAACAGTTTTGCACCAAATGGTGTTTTGAAAGGATTTACCGGTTATATTTATTTTCTTGTGGCGATTATGGCACAACATTTTCTTAGGCAATGTCAGCGTTTGTTCGAGGCTTTAATGGTTGTTTATGGCCAAACAACGGCCGACGGCCGATTGGACAGGCGCCAACAATTCATTGAACGATGGCAAAACAGTCAGCAGAGAGAGGCAAAGGTACGGGACGGGCGGGCACTTCCAAAGCAAAAAGTTGAAACCGGCACCGGACAATGCCATGAATAAGCTTCACATGCTTAGTATAAAGGTCCCTAATAGATCAGCAGATCAGAACTAAAATTATTATTTGATAAGCATTCGTTAGCACTGTTCTGATCAGATTTAATGGGTCAAATCACTCAGAAGCGCCATTCTTCGAACCCGCCTCGTCGCGAAAGTGCCAATGTGCGTCAGAGCGGRGTGGATCGGATGCCGTTAGCATTGCGCGGRCTGATCATTGAGAAGCTAAGCGAAATTGAAGAGAATCGCGCAAAAAAAGCCGAGGTGGGGCTTCTTTATTGTTGATTAATTGCCATATTCAAATAATTATGATTATTTGGATTAAATTTTGGTTATAATCAATCATCTTCTCTATTTTAACCTCTCTCTTTGGCACATTCTCCGCAGGAAACCGACCAATCGGTGAGTCCGTCCGAACTCCGTCTCCGCCGTCCGCCACAAATCGTTAATTTTGTGCGTGTCCAAATGCTCGGCCTCGTCCATGCCCCGCTGTCCGCCCTTCTGAAGGGCGTTGTTGTGTTGAAGGCTGATCAGTTAATCCCTTCCGTTCGAATTGCTTGGACTCTTCTGATCGCATCAGACGACGCAAATCTTGTCGCTACTGCTGGTGAATAAGCGAATGCGCAAGCCGTTGTAAATTGTTGGATTTAGCTGCCCTATTCATTTGCTGTGCCGTCAAATGTCCCCAGGAGTGCACCAATTTGATGGCCGCCGAATTGGCCTCCGCCGACCCTTCCGTTCGGACTTCGGCCGTCCTCCGTTTCTTCGTCTTGTGGCGGCAACGGTACCACGTGTGGCTGAAGATGGAGGACGGCTCGCAATTGATCTTCAAGGCATTGTTTCCCATTATTACCCCGTTTTTTCAGCATTTTGAACTCCGGGTCTATTGAACTGATGATTATATTTGTGCCAATTCGCAGATTCCGCCGCCGAGCATCGATTTTACGCTGCCTTCCCCGTCGATTGGCCTCAGCCAACTTCCGGTGGTGGACCCTCCATGGATGCCGCCGGTGAAGACCAAAGTGGAGGAATTGTCGCTGAAGGAGGAAGAGCAGTCGACCAGCCAAACCATCATGACGATGACGCGTACGCGCCGTAAACAGAAGCAGGAGATGGTCCGAAAAGCCATCCGACGGGCTGACGAGCGACAGCGCGAGCTGCGCGAACAATTCCCGCTTCGTGCGACTGCGGTGGTGCAGCAGGTGATTTGAGTGGGTTGCTTGGGTGAAGTTGGAGTCTTCCAGCAAAGTTGAAATAATGCATCGAAAATGGAATCAAAAATAATAAAAGATTTATTTCTGCAGGTAGCCTATGAGCCGGCGCTGTTCCAACACCAATTGACCTCTGCAGACAGTTCCCAAGTTGATGAYCCCGTTCTGCTCGATTCCGTGCACCAGGCACGCCAAGTTGTGCCTGTTGCACAGCCGCTGTTCCCTTCCTCCATTCTCAGTGTGGTCCCGACCATTGTTGAACTGCTTGACGACCCCCAAGTGGACGGGAGCGGAATTTCTGGTATTATCCAGAGGAAGTTTATGGCAATTATCCAACTCTTCCAAAGTTGGCGAAACATGTCGCCGTGTTATTTGGAGTTGTTTGGTGGAGGACACGGCGTTGTTTCTACGGCACTTTTTCGAGAAGTTAACCAACCGTCCAAAACAGGTAAAAAGGGAGCTTCCCCCCTCCCCCCAACTCATTCTTTCCATTTTTGCCAAAACCAAACATTCTCCATTTGATGTTGGACGCTTTCTTAGGAGTATCTTCTGGCACTGCTTCGTCGTTTGGTGCTGTCCTTCCGCCCGTTACCCTCCCAAACTGCGCATACTCTTCTGAACGCTTTATTCGGCTTGGCCATGTTCTATGTGCGAACTCCCGGCGAGGGTAGTGACCGATCGTTGGCATTAGCACTGAGTATGTGCTGGTTGGTGGTGCCGTTCGTGCACGGGTTGTACTTCAAGGACTTGAAACAGACGCTGAAGAAGGAGCAGTGCGACCAGGCAATCATGGTCACAGCCAATGTGCCCAGTGCCAAAAAGGTGAGGGCGAGGCTCAAAGAAGAAAATTGAAGTTTCTTTGAACATTCTTAAGTTTTTTGATTTTCTGTACTTGAGGTGATTGTGCATGGGCCAGACTCTCAGCAGGGCGGCATCCCAACGCAATTTCCGGTGCTGGAAGACACACAATTTCAGCATTTGCTCGCAGATTCCATCGAATTCTACAACATTTCCGCGGAAGAGGCTGACCAGCACTTCCTCTACGACCCGAAGACGTTTATGTTGCACAACCCAAATGCATATGTCCGGTTCGTCATTTATGCCGTTTTTGAGTTCTGAAAGCTTTTTGGTTTGCAGGGACTTCTACTTTTTCCACCGCTCTTTCTACCCCCAGCTGCAATTAGTCCGTTTGGATGCCCCGCAGGCGCAGCAACGCATTCGGGAGCACGCCGTCCAGCAGAAGCTAATCGAGACTGGCAAAGTGCTTCTGACGCACAATGCCCTGCGGCACTCGCACGAGGCTGTGATTCCGCAGCGCATTTTCTTCCTCCACGATGAATTCACCCATTTGCCGTCCTTCCCACGCCGTGCGGTGGAGACGTGTTTCGGCATGTACCAAGGCACAAGTGGCGAGGAGCTGCAGACGATGGACGCCCTGCACAAATTCGCCTGGAGCAAGTTGATCGCGAACATGTTTGAAAAAATGGAGAACGCGTTTATGTTCGGTGACTTGCATCTGTTCATCAACGTCATCAACGGCATTATGGTGGGTGTCAAAGTGATCGTTTCGTTTCCACCAATCGAAATCCCCCCCCCCCCCAACAGATCATTCATTGTGAGGACGTACTGATTCTTCGCCGATGTATGGCCGCTTATCTGGGCATGAGCATTCACTTCAACTCGTTGTTCGCCTCCCAGGGCTTCTCTCTGATTATGCCCACCATTCTCCGCTGCTACAGCCAACGCCAACCCAACCGACTTTTTACACAAGTCCCCAAATTGAACTTTATGAATATATTACATATAAACAAACATAAGGATTAGGGAATTCGACTTGCGTTGATCTTTCTGGACCTTAAGGTCGTGGAGTTCGTTTGCAAGCAGTTTTACGTGTTGCACCGTAAGCCCTTTCTGCTGCAAATGTTCGGCTCATGCGCGGACATTCTGGACCAAAGTGACAGCAATTTTGAAGCCAATCCGATGCGTGTGAAGGCCAAATATCTGTTCGCTCTGCTGTTGGCCATGGAGCAGATGAACGAACCGGTGGACCAATTGGATATTTTGGCCATGCTGCCCCACCCGAAGCCGCTGCAGGCGCTCGATTTGTGCTACCGCGACGAACCGAATACCTTCAACTTTCTCACCGATGCAATGGCAAGCTGCGTGTGAGTAGAACATCCCAAAATTACAAATTAAATAATAAAACTTTGTGCAACTTCAGCACAATTTGTGCGTTTGCGCCTGAGACTCGGCGTGCACACCAGATGCTGCTGTGCATGCAGTCGTTGCTGCCCCATCTGATCCGGCACATGGAGGAGGAGACKTCYCAGCGTCAACAACAGGCGGCCGCGCTCGCGGCRCTCAAACTGGAGCTGTCCGCGTTTGCCACGCTGAGTGTTGAACTGCGTGCGTTGGTCAACAGTTGTGAGGCACTCGCACGCGGACCGACACGCTCTTTCGACTTGGCCGCGAGCGCCGGTGGTTCTGCAGGTGCTGCAGAAGCCGGCACTGTTTTGCTAGCGCCAGCCGCTTCCAATCAGCCGCACGCGGCCGAGCAACAGCGTCGCGGGCGATCTCTCGGCGGCGGTGGCACCGACTCGCCACAATTCTTTGACCCGCCGACCATCGTAGAGGACGAAGTCAGTCGCCCGCAGCAGTCGACCACTTCGGCGAAGACGGAGAAGAAAATGACCGTCTCCGGGTGGGCAGATGGAACGACGGCGGCCGCGGCGGACAACGAAGCGCTGAAGGAACAGTTCAGAGGGCCCCGAGACGCGTGCGTGAACAATTAACGAAAAAAGCGTTTCTTTTAAACGATTTGTTTTGTTCAGACTGCTCACTTTGTGCTCGATGTTCGTTCGACTGGGCTCCGACCGTCTGAAGGAGCTCGGCCGACTCTCGGCTGGTCTCGACCACAGTCGTGGCGGCATGCCCGAGCTGTTGGACCACAAATGTCACGTGAAGCTCAGTGAAGTCGCCGTCGCTCTGCTGAAGTTGGCTCCATACGACGGGAAAACGTTGAGTTGTGGCGGTCTGCGTCATTACTTCACGGACGTAATGCCCGTGATCGACTGGTCGGTGGAGACCAATCGGTCGGCCGTCAACATTATTCTCCGTCGACTCGACAAAACCATCGCCAAAATCGCCAAAAGGCCGTCCACACGGCGCCGAGCGAATTGGGGCGCCATTAGTTTCTGGCTGGTCGGACTGCAGCAGACTCTGCTCAACTCGCCCTACATCGCGYACCTGCACTCGCTGAAGGTAGTGGCGGCTCCGATACCGCACCAACAAATTTATAACATTGAATGTGCCGTAGACCATCACTTTGCTTTGTTTGCGGTTGACCCTCGGTGACCCTTTTGGCACTTTGGACGACCAAACTGTGCAGGCATTCACTCTCTCCACGCAACAAAACTCCGCGGGGCCGGGAAACGCATATTTGTCCTCCGTGCAAGCGCCGCAGACCGTGCTTAGTCCACACACTCCACCAGAATCCTTCTGCAGCGTTGTGCTTCGACTGACCTCCTTTCTGATGACAACGTTGGGACAGGTCTGAGAAGAAGAGGACACAGTTTATATTTATAATTGCTTTTGTAGCTTGTTTTTTCGCTTGAACTGATCTGTAGTGCGGACAACATTGGCCCATTGGCCGATCGCCCCGAGGCAATTTTGTGCCAATTTCTTATTCCGTTGTTTTTACGTGCCGCAATTTCCGGAAAAGGTGATGGTTGAGAAGCTTTTTTTACACAATTAAAAAGCTGAACATAAAGAGGCGCCACAATTCCGAACCAAAGACTTGAACTTCTGCCTAAATCCTGTCTCTTATACACATCTAGATGTGACAATTCCGAACCAAAGACTTGAACTTCTGCCTAAATCTGATCCAAAACGCCATTTCCACTCCATCGTTGGCCAAACAAAGTGTGGCACCGGCAATGAGCGGCAGCAGTTTGGCAACTTCGCTTATGAGGGGTATTTTCAGACTTTTGGAAAAGATTTTGTCTATAAAATTGTTCATTATTCTTATCAGACAGTGCCGGAGGTCGTCAGGGTTCGGTGTCGGTGACGGACAGAGGCGGGTACTCGGCCACAGTGTCCACAGCTCGGATTATGCGCGACTCCGTTGTGCAGACGGTGATGTTGGGTGAGAGAGAAGGGGGGACTACAATCAATCAATCAATCAAACGAATTTTCCCTACCGTTTCAGTGAGCTGCTTCGATGAGAGTACGCTGCACTGCCGCCCACCTGAAATAAGACAAATTTCCTAATTTCCTCAACCACCCC
>MEIZ01000019.1:32197-47331 GCA_001723225.1 Globodera ellingtonae | reverse complement strand
GTTAAAACCACCGTCCATTTTTTTGATCTTTTTCAACTATCCAAAAATGATAAAATAATACGCGAAAAAGCTTTAAAACTATTTAATTATACGTTAAATAAGAAAAAAATTAAGTTTTAAGCATATTAGGGTACTAAATGCGCCATTTTTCGGTGCATATTTCGGCATTTTTGGTGCATATTTCGGCATTTTTGGCATATTTTGATGCATATTTTGGCCTTTTTTGGAGCATATATATGCGCATATTTGGCGAATTTTGGAGCATATCGGTCCGGTCTCTAGTGAGAAGTGTCAAAATAGGCTCCAAAAAACGGGTTCATAAGCGAAAATAGGTGTGAAAAATGGGTGTAGAAAAGTTTGTCTGTTAATTTGTTTAAATTTTGGCGTTATGATTTGCACAAATGAATTAATTCGCTTTTTTTCCTTTTCTGCCGCCCATGGCCTAAAAAGCCACGAAATTCTATTAAGGAACTTGACAAAAAAATTCGAATTTTTTGCAAGGCGTTGAAATGTTTTGATTATTTATATTAAAGTTTACGGGTCGGCAAATTTGGCTGTTCTCTCAATGAGCCCTTTAACGGGGCTGGCAGATATTTCGGGATTATAGCGGCTGTCATTTTTATTCGATCTTCGGATTTTCGACATTCGGCGGATCAGAAGCGGTCGACACGTCTTTTGTTTTGCCAATTTCCGAGATTCCATCAACATTTATTTCGTCGTTCTCTCCCCTCGATTTGTTTATACATTTGGAAGTGTGCTACGTATTATGGAGAAATGTTCACTTGACTGGGCGAATTAACAACTTCCACTGACTGGATTCCTCTCCGAATCCTTTTAGCCATTTAACAATAAATACTGATTTATGATTTTCATTATGACACTCTTGACATAAGAATGATTATGAATGATAACAAGGCAAATTTAAAGCGTTTCATTCGAATCAATTGACTAATCTATTTCATTGGAATTACTTATAAATCAACTCTTATGCTTCGGTCGTGGGCCATCCCGATCATTTATCTCCATTACTTGGCCGGCATATTAACGGCTCTATCGGTGCCACGCAAATCACTTTCTCTCAATTCAACTCAATGTCGTTGTGCCCCGGAAGAAACATTCGTTCCGAGTCTCAATTCGGGCGTATTTAAAAGTCCAGGCTGTAAGTCTGGCGTTTTATCCCTTCTGAATCAACTGCCTTTCTCTTACTGAAGTTCCAACGAGGTACTGTAACAATTTGAAGTGCCATTGGAATATTGTGCCGTTGGAGGACAGTTTCGTTGCTGCGATGCTGGACTATTTCGAGACGGAACATCGCCACGACGTGTTGGAAGTGTACCAAACGCGATGGAACGGATCCATGGTTTTGGCCAAGCAAGCAGTGTCAGTGTGAAATATTTTATGGCAAGAATTGTTCCGACCTCCCAAAATTATCAGTCTGCACGGCTCTTTCGACCCTCGGAGGATGGAACGACAGTTTTTTTCATCCGTTGGTGGGGGCCTCGAGTTTCGCTTCATCAGTGACAACACCGACAGTGATTATCACGGCTTTAAGATCAGTTTCAGACGCTATCCAAAGGGTTACGCAATGAATGCCAATCAATCGCATTAATTTACAAATTTTATTTTTTCGGCTCAGACGACCGTTCCAATGCTCCATGCCCAATGCCTTTCCATTACGCTTCTTCGCAAATCCAGACTTTTCCTGTAATTTCTTCGAACTTCCATACCGACTCTTCTTGCATTTTCACCATAAACTCAAACGATGCCATCAACTTGACAATTACTCAGTTCCGTTCATCAACCTTGAGCCTGAAGGCAATTCAAATTTTTCGAAATTTTAAACTCGAAAATACAGATTTATGAGACGGAGAATTTYCAAGTGCTTTCGCCGCAGGAAAGACCATTGGCCAGGTGGGCATTTGAACTTTTCTAAGAGTAAGAAGGGCGGGCCTTCGGTCAGRATTCAACCCGGCATTGTGCCCTCTCTGCCTCTTACGGTTATTAGCCGAACGAGTTCACTAACCGTTCTGCTCAGCACCATGTCGACACCGTTCAGCGACCATTCGGCAATTCATTATTATGGCAAGGCCTACGAGTTCCAATTTTCGGAAACGCGGAGTTGTGAGTTCCTAAGCTGGGGATGAGTATTTTGGATAAATGTTCTTTCAGTATGCGCATGTCCTGCGTCCGAATTGGTGATCAGTCGTCTGCACCCGAGCACTGTGACTTCTCCCGGCTATCCGTTGGAATATTGCGACTCGGCTAACTGCACAATAAATGTGGCGTTGGAGGGGCCAAGGCAAAAGGGCGGCAGTTTGGTAGAAGGGCTTCGGATGACCGTCCAGGACTTTCAGACGGAGCGCGATCTGGACTACATTAACTTTTGGGATGACGACGGGAGACCAATGCTTTTGTAACGTAGACCAGAAAATTGAGATTTTGGATGATTTCATAGAATGAAAAAGCAACTTGTTTAGGTTGAGCTATGAAGCGAGGAATATTCGTCATCTGACCTTCGACCGACCACGATTCACGTTCAGCTTCATAACAGACCACTCAATTGTCGACATCGGCTTCAACATTAGCATTGAAGCGTACAAAAAAGAGAGGGGTTTGCTATGGCATCACCAAAGTCCCGAATCTATCAAATTAAGACTGCGTTTGTCCGACTTTGACCCRGAATTTGATAGAAGGTCGTTCTCATTATGAGGAAAACAGCTTTGACAAGCGAAAGTGCCAATTCATGGACTGCTTTTGGTTTATTAACGTCCCCACGGCAAACATATTTTATTTTATAATATTTATTACCATTAAAAGGGCTCAAATTTAAGTCATCCAATGCGGACGCATACCATCGAATTGTGCTCAAAATTAATCACACAATCACCGGCCAATCCGACTTTATCGTAATCGCCCAAGGCGCCCAAACGGAGGGAAATCCGTTCACTAAAAAGTTCAGAAACAAAAGTTTTGGAGTTTTCTTTACTCTCAAAACATTGGCAGACTGAACTCGCTGAGTTCCGGTGCTGAAGTGACATTCGAATTTGAGGGCGTTGAGCCCGTGACCATTTGGTTCCACCGCGAATCGCCAACTGACGAACAATTGCCGGAGGCAGCAGAGGAAGAGTCGGGTGGACGGGTTGAACTGAACTTTGGCTGTGAATGGCGAGAAGGTCCGTAAGATATATTTGGGATGATGCTTTTGGAGACGAATTGAAGCTAAATTTTGGTGATCATCGACCAGCAGATAAAGGCCTGTCTCTTATACACATCTAGATGTGTATAAGAGACAGGGGGAGGGCCGTTTAGCGTTGGAGACAAATAAATGCTCAAAGTTTGGCGTACAAACGAAATTTTGCTACACGAAAAGAATTTGTTTTAAACAAAAATGTTAAAATTTCAACCGCAGTTTGCCAATGTGGCGCTGAACAGTTCCAGGCGGAAGTGTTGAAGTGGCAACCCTTGCGCTCTCCCGATTTCCCCAGCACTTATTGCCGGTTTCAATCAGTTAAATTTTTAGAATTTTTGTGTTTAAGTGATATGCAGTGCCAGTGGACTCTAAGTGCCCCCGAAGGCTTTCACATTTTGCTGAATGTCAGTTCGTTTGCCACTGAGGCAGACCAGGACTTTCTCTACATTTTCGAGGGCAATGATACAACACGAAAGCACAAAGAGATGTTCCAAATGGGACGGACAGCATTAATATTACTTTTTTGGAATTAAGACTGACTGGGCCACTTTACGGTTCAAGYCTTGTGCATGGCGAACAAAATGTGATGACTTTGTTGTTCATCTCGGACGGGAGCATCCAGGCCGATGGATTCGAATTGTGGTTCCGGGCAGGTCCAGAATGCATTTGCAAAACGGACAAACAATCCAAAACTTCAGAGCCCAACCCCGGCACAGAAATGGTTAAAGGCTTCGGGTACTTCCCCAAAACGTTGGTGTTCTTCCTCTTCTTTCTTTTGGCCTCCACTGGGGTAATTTTCCTCCTCACACGCACACAACGCATTGGCACACGGAACGGACTTGTGACGGTCTCTTTTTCGTAATTAAAATGCTTTAAAACAATTTAAATTTAGAACATTTTTGAAGATGGAATTGTACGATTCTCCCGCCGATTGAACTTTGGCCGTCACACTTCCGATCAATCCTTTTCCACCTCCACGTCCATCAACAATAACATTTCCTCCGCCTCAAATCCACTCTTCCACCCATAATAAGCCAATGATAAACAAAACAATCAATGCTCTCAACGAGAATAATTAAATTACTTTATTTCATTTTCTTAATGGCAGTCGAGACGAACGACTTCCCCCCCCCCCTCCGGCGATTATTTGATTTGAAGAGTTGAAATGTTAAAAACATTTATGTTGTGATGGTGGAAAGCGACCAAAGACTTGAAATTAAGCGCAAAACATAAAATTTCGTTGATAAAAGATAACAACCGTTTTAAGTTATTGTGCCATGGCACAGTTTAAGCGGATGCCCAAAATGGCATTTGCTATTGACCCCCTCCCCCAGTTCATACGGTACTCAAGCTGCGATTACGATATTATGTACCGTAATACAGCTATCCATTAGGACAAACCAAGCGAACGCATTATTATAATTGAAACATTATCAGGTCAAACCGGGCTCGGGTCCAATGCCGGTACAATCCCAACGGAAAGCCGAATATTATCCGATGCCGGTTCTCCCTTCCTTTTTTATTGTTTTAAAACAACAACTCAATAGTCGAGGCACAAATATATGCAATTACTCAGTAGTAATAAATAAAAACAAATTTATCAAACAAATCTTCGTTTCAGAAATGCACCCGTCCGTCGTGGGCGTGCGGGGAACATTTTACCCTGCCGGTCGAGGCGGTCCAACGCCAAGTAGAGGTGCCGCGGGGTCAGTGGACCATCGGCGGATTGGGGAGGCGATTTGGCACTTTGTTCGGCCTAATTAAAAGGAATCGGTTTTTGTTAAAGTTCCGTCAAATTTTGAATTTATTTATTTTTCAAATCGCTGAAAATATCCTAACAAATAACTTTACCCGCCAGACTAAAATTTTTCCGACGGCGTTATCCCCTTTCAAACATTTGGAGTTCACCATAACAAAAAAAGGTTTCGTTTTCAGAGGACCTGGTCTATTGGGTTCCGCTTGCCGTCGTGCTTGGCCGCCTCTCGCTCGGTCTTCTGAATGTCGAGAGCTGAAAAGCCGACAAAAATGAACCATTAAAATGTGCAAAAAAAGGAACAGACCCTCCTCAATGAGTTCTCCGGCAAAGACTTTGGCCATACCGGCAATCGCAATCACAACATTTTGGTTGGCAGTCACACCGGTGAACTGATGGATGAGCTGAAAGTACATTTTCAATTAACATGTCCCAAGGTGTTGTTTCTTTTAAAAAATGAATTAAAAKYKCTTTATATGGATTGGAATTAATAATATATTTAATTGGAGAATTTTTATAGTAAAAAAAGAATTCAATGAATATTTTCTTAGCTCCGAACCCCTCGCCCTCTTTTGTTTCCGACCCGTCGAATGATCGATTTCGGCAAACTCGCTCGTCGCATTGCCTCGTAGCGGTCCAATTGTTCTTGCGTGAAGTTGGAYAACAACAGCCTATAAAAGAAGTCTTTTTGATTTTTTTTCATTTTAATTTTGATAAAATTATTCAATTCAGCTATTTTATGTCGGTCAATTAAAGAATGAATTCATAAACAAGTTAAATACGAGAACCGCGTTTATTCCGTTTCCTTTTACGATCACCGGCCCATAGAATCGAATCGGGTCCAATCAATCCCAAAAAGAGGGTTTGAAAATGTCACGYCTTACTGCAGTTTCAATCGCGCCAATTCGCTCTCCTCGTCCAACTTGGGCGGCAACGGGGGAATGGCCTCCTCCGATTCGTCTTCCTCAGCCGCCCCCTTTCTCCGTTTCACTTCGGGTTCTTCAGATTCGTCGGGGACCTTATTTTTGGGTGCTGTTTGCTTAATTATGGAAAATCCATACGCGTTCTTCAAGCTGTTCGGCGACTGGATGGATGGGCTGTTGCAACGGATGGTCCACCGACGAAGGGCCACTCGTCGGAACAGTCGCAGACGATGCAGTGGGGAAAGGCTTAATTTACAGTTTAAATGTCAATAATAAACCCAAAAAGATGCATAAAAAATAATCATTTTGGATTTTACTGAAGAAATGACCAAAAATCAGACATAAATATAAGCCAATTCCAAAAATTCATAAAAAAGACGAAAAGTTGTCGGACCCGAAAGCGGTTTTTGTATTCGATGCAGAAATTAGCTTTTCTACAATTACATCGCTGGTGTCGCGCAGCTATCTCCATCCAAACCGGTTTAAAACCGAAAAAACGTTTCAGGCTTTTTGCGACAAAAACGGTTTCGAAGATTTTTCTCGTCGGTATAAAAAGCTAGAGATCGTTTAGTTATCAAAATGTTTTACTCAGATAAGAGAATTGCATATAGAAAATCAGAAATTTTCAACCACTTTTAAGATACTTTTTCGATCATTTTTTTATGCACCGACCCAATGTAATAAAAGCACTTCGAATTTTGAGTCTTTTTCAGTTCCCAAAAACTATACAAAATGGCCAAATAAGCACAAAAATTTATTACTTCTTCGTCCAATGTTTGCTGCTGGTCTCGCGCGTCTTCCAAAAGGCCAAACGCTTCGTCAAAATCGACCGTTTCAATTTTCTTATTGGCCATCCTTTGAATTGTGAGTAAAAAAGGTTAAAAAAACTATAAAAACACTAAAACATAAAATCGGATAAAAACCATCGGTAAAAAAATGATTTCTAAAAACAGTAATTTAAATTCGAATTGGGCATAAAAAAACGAGAGAACATAGAAACGGCTGAAATCTTTCAGTGTCCATCCCATCACTTCAAAGCAAAGCGCCGAAGTCGCGTGCTGAACAGAACGGAATGGGCCCATCCCGCATAATCGCCGTGTAGACCAACGTAAAATTCACCTTAAACATCGGGGAGAATCGAATAAAAAAGAATGGAGTTAATGCCATTGGGAGGAACGAGTTGCTGCTACTTTATAGACAGACAATGARATGGAAGGCAACAAATTGTTGTTGCCCTACAAACTTTTAGCTCAATTTCTGTCCCAAAGTTTGATACAATACAATAAACTGACCGATCTTATCGTAAACAGCTCGGGAAAATGTTTTTCGATCCTTCATAAATTTTGGCGTATACATTTGTGCGGTTATGTTGAAAACGTGCCGATCAACCGGAACGACTTGATGCTTGTTCAAAGCCATCAAGCAAATGCAATCAGCAACCTGAAAGCTTTTCAAGACGGGTTCTGACAGAATTCCATAGCAAAAAAACCTTAGGGCCAACCCCTGGCAACCTCATCAATGACAATTTGGCTTCCCGGTAAGAGAGGTCGCCTATAGAACGGAGCCAGTCCTCTGCCGAATTATTTATTGTCAGAACACCGCTTGCTAATATTTCCACCGTTTTTACAATGCTTGTTGCTCGGTAACCAAATCCTAAAATAAAAAAAATCTCTTTATTTCGGATAACGCATTTATAATCCCAGAGGGCATAGTCAGATTTGATAACGTGAAACTTCTCACCCTCGTGGAATATGTTTGTGCTTTATCCAAAGCAAACTTTTAAAATTCCATTAAATCAAATATTGACAAAAATAGTTTAAAGACCAGCAGTTCTAAGTGTGTGCTCCATGTCGGGTAAATGCGCAGCCATTTGGGCAACTGTCGGAAAGTCATAAAAACGATGGGAATTCGCATCAACAGAATCTCCGTAAAATTGGCAAAGCTTTTCGACCATTTCTGAAGGTTTAAATGTATCAATTCTCATTTTCTAAATGGTATTAATTAGAATAAAGTGCCAATTCATAACACAAAATGAGCAACGTTTTAATTTTATGGATTTAGAGACATTCTGGATCTTTTAAGCCTACGGGATATTCGTGGGATGTTGTTGTTTGCAGAGCAAATGAATGCGAAGAGTGTCTCGACCGGGTCCTGACGCAAAATGCGAATGCCCTGCAGCATTTCTCGGTTTTCCGTCAATAACTTGGCGAAGTGTATGTCCTGAGAAGACCAAAAACCATACAATCTCTCCAAGTCAACATCAAGCTGAAAACAAAGGGCTTAACCGTTAATCTTGAAAGGACATTTGAATAGAGATCGCTATTATTTTGAATTTCCCAAAAAAATAATTGAATTCGTTCTGGAGGTCAAAATTGGTTGAATGGAGGCCAGAATCTGATTCTACACCCCTACACCCACTAGAAACACCATTTTATCAAATAAAAAAAATTAATACGATTACCCGCTTTTGACCTGAAAATATTCTTCCAACAAATTGGCGTCTGTTTTTTCGTTGTTTTCATTGCAACAATTTCCCGCAAATTTGTGTAACACTTTGAAGCAAATTTCGTGCTCATTTGAACGCCAAATATGCCATAATCGGTGGCAAAAAATTCCAATCCATCCAATGCCGTCGGCGTCTTTGGTCCACCTGCAATCAAATTTGTTTTCTTCATTCATTTTCACAAAGTAATTTCGGCAATCCCCCCCCCCCCGTTAAAAAAATAAAACTAATTTCAAAATGAGCAAAACGTGTTTCTAGGGTTCGTAAAATTGTTTAACAAAAAGGGAAAACCCCCCAAAATCGAGTTTTCTCGCAACTGCCCCCCCACCTGAAATTTTTTTTAGCTACGGGCCTGTGATCACTGATCAGCTGATTAAATAGTCTAATAAACAATGCATTAAATCACCTGAAACTTTGACCGTTGCAGAGGACAACATCCAAATTCAATACAGATGAATTGCAGATTAAAATACCCATTAATGGTTATATTTTACATAATAATAGTTAGGACTGTCTGTACCTGCTTACCGGCGATTTTAAACAAGAATAAAGTGTGTTTCACCATATAAAATTATTTTGGTGGTTTTACCCTCAAATTTGAAATATTAATGACAGATCGCCAAATTTTTAAATATTAATTTTTTTATAAAAAATGCAATAAAATTATTCGTTTTTTTTTGTCAACCTTCATAGAATTTCGTGGCTTTTTAGGCGCCTTTTTGCTATTTTTCTTGCCTAAAAGTAGCAGCCCTACTGATTGATATTTTACTATGAAAAAAAAGTTTTTAGGCCATTATTCTCAATTCTCGTGCATTTTACATTGCCTCGCAATAAATATCCGTCAATTTTTGCAGAAATGGCATTGGTTTGTGTTTGTTTATCCCTTTTATTTTGTTTGCTTATTCATTTATTTAGACATTCGACGAAGCTGCGACCGTTGTAAGTTTTATTGGAACGGGTGGGGGGGGTCGGCGAGAAAATTTTGAATCTTGACTTAATTTGTTAAAATTTGCAAAAAAAATGGTAATTTTTTGAAGCTTTTTAGGAATGGGGGAGGTCCAGGCACCGCCGGGAATTGGAATATTTAATGATATTTGTTGAGAAAATCCAAAATTACGAATTTTGCAAAACAAAAGGGTCCCCTATTGTTTTTTTCTTAAATAAGGTTAATTTTAGGTCAAAACTTTGAGGAAATCGCCGACCAATGATGAAATGTTGGAGATATACGCGTTATTCAAACAGGCGACTTGTGGAGACAACGGCACTTGCAAGCCGGGCACTTTTGACTTTCGTGGAAAGGCCAAATGGCAGGCGTGGAACGAGAAAAAAGGTCGTCGTTGTTAAGAATTTTGCACCATTTTTACCACAATTGTCCAAAACCAACAAAATTTAGCCGAATTATATTTGCGGGGGGATATGTGCCGAGTTCCATCCAGAAACTCCACGGGCACTTGGGGGCAGGGCCGTATGCTGGGGGGGGGGCCAAGCGGGCCATGGCCCCCTCCCGAAATTTTTTTTGAGTAAAAAAAACCATAGGGGGGACCCTTTTGATTTGCACTTTTACAAATTTTTGACCAATTTTCTTAACAAATTCCATCAAAAAAATTCAAAAATTTGTCCCGGCGGCGCCTATCGGCACCGCCGACCCCCTTCCATTTCTAAAAAACTTCAAAAAAAAAGGTGCCGATTTTTTTAAATTTTGGTTGAAAATCTGTTAACAAATCGAATCAAAAGTTCAAAATTTTCCCACCCGCGCCAAAATTTACTGAAAATAGAATGCAAAAATTTGCTAAGAAAAATGCAATAAAAACGGAAAATGCACGTCCCTGTTTGGGAGGTCCGAATACGACGACTTTTGTACTAACAAATTCATTTTTAGGGACATCCCAGGAGGAGGCTCGAATTGGCTATGTACAGCTTGTTGAAAAAATGGTGGCGAAGTACGGTGTTGCTTAATAAGAGTTGAGCCGAATAATGTTTTGTTTTTCTTTATGTTTTGAACGCCATGACCAAAATGCTTTAATAAAATAAACGTTTTTATAATTTACTTGATTCACTTTCACTTTACTTATAGTTAGTTCGCAGGGAAAAAAAGAACTTGATTCCTGCGAAAACTTATAATTTATTTCAAAAATTGGTTTATTAAAAGTGTGGCCGAAAAATGGT
Source organism: Globodera ellingtonae (assembly GCA_001723225.1). NCBI lineage: Eukaryota > Metazoa > Nematoda > Chromadorea > Rhabditida > Heteroderidae > Globodera > Globodera ellingtonae. Next base: position 36,796 of record MEIZ01000019.1, on the reverse strand, counting down.
AAAATAATCCTCCGTTTTAATTTAGTAAATGGTTTATAACACCCGTACAATAAAATTCAGTTTTTATGGATTTTCCATTGTTTAGGGCCCAACAGTGTCGAGTCCGTTGAAGAAGGACACGTGCTTCAGAGTGCTGTAGGCCTAAAATCGGAGATTTTCGCTTTAAATTTTAGCAAAGTTTTTTTTGCCTGTAAATTCTCGCGAAAAATACGAAATTTTTCTGCAGCAGTGACACAGATTTTGTCAGTGGGAAAAGCCTTTCGGGGGACGAACGGTTCCACACAAAAAGAATTGGAGGAGGGGCCGGAAGTTACGCCGTTTTGTTCTGTGGTCGTTCGGTTCGCGTTGTTTTTGTCCTCTTGCTGTTGAGCATTTTGTTTTCTGTRCGTTTAGAAACATTCGAAAAGTCCTCCAAAAATTTGKGCCCGYCCGCCCACCTCCGCGCTGTCACACAAACGTAGTCGTAAGTGTCCAAACGACGCCAGACAAAGCCGGACCTTTYCATRAGACTTCAAACTCTTTTCTTACATTATTTTACTCAAATTTTTAATTTCTCTAATGACTTCGTTATGAAATTCAAATTCATTTAGATTGAATTTAATATATTTAAAAGTGTAAATAAATTTTTCATAAATAACTAAGAATGTGATCCGATTCCAAATATCAACGAATGTTTGCTGTTTGGACCTGCATGTGTTGGCGCCATAGGTCTGGCGCAGGGCGAAGAAGTTCATCCGGGCAAATTGTTTGTCCATTTCGGTGTCGTTCAGAATTCGGACCATTCTTCTGCTTGCGGTGGAGGGCGGCTTCATCAAACTGATCGACGAATATCGTTGCAATAAATTGGATTCCCCAAACCCTTTCGTCTCTTCACTCCCAACATTGGCGTCCCCAGCATCGCCGCGGGGGAGACAAATGTGGCGGAGACCGACGGTGTGCGGCTGAGACCACCGCTCGGGGCGCAGCAATCGCTCGCCAATGTGACATTCAGCCTAAAAGGACAGTGACATTCAGCCTAAAAGGACAATTGAATAAAAAAATGTTTGATAATTTAACCGGATCGAACGTGGATGARATGTGCACATCGGCGTCGGCTAATGAATAAAAAAATACAAATTTTAAGGAAATTAAATCAAATAATTGCAACCGATAATGCAAAACCTAACACTTTTCACCAACTCAAGTAAACATGACGAACGGTGACTCGAATGAATTGAAAGTTTTTCATCGAATTTTGTCCGTTCGAATCCAAATTTTGTGCTGTTGCCGAGGCGAACGGCTCCAGAAAAGTGACCTGTCGATGAGTTTAAATCAAAATTGCCGAAGGCCATTTGCCCACCCATTCAGTGTTTTCGTCGGTTAGTTCGTAATAATCCGCTTGACTGATAAGCTGAGAATAATAACTGTCCCCGTTGCGTTGAACTTTGTGGATTAGAATTGAAGGCTTAATTCAATTTAATTGTTAGAAGCTTTAGCTTAAGAACACTCAAAACCTGCGCTATTCCTCTGTCAAATTGGTGCGGAGTTCGAAGTTCGACGGTGTAATAATTATTTGGGTCGTCCCGGTCATAGGGAACCATCACCAACAACCACCCAATTGTTCTTAATGTTCAATATCGTCAAATAATTACAAAATTCATTTATTTATTAAACCATTTTAATTTTTTATTTAATTAAATTAAAGTTAGTTTACTTATTATGTGGTACACTGAGAGAAGAGATGCGAAGTGTGAAATTTTTGCGCCCATCCCTTCGGGGGAAACGATTTAATGAAATATTAATACAATTTTAATATACCTTCCGAAATACAGAACCCTAAAGAATAAATTGATTTTATTAATATTTAGCACAAAATCGACTTAAGCACCTGTCCATCGGCAGCCAGCCCAAATAGTCCAGGTGAGCGCCGTTCAGACCGGGTCCATTCATTCCGAAGTTTGAACGATGCTAAATTAGTCCAAAAATAAGCCTAAATATGTCCCCCCCCCCATTACCGACCATATAAGCATTTGCCGTGCTCATCAGATCGTACCTGTCGTCGTATTCGCCGTCGGCGGCGTAGGGAAAAACCTTAAAACCGTTCGAATGTTTAATATTTTAACAAAAAACGGACTTTAATTTTGCGGTCGCTGTACGAATGTCCGATGAAAAATGAGTGAACCTTTCGATGGAATTAACTTTATTAGGACAATTCACAAATTAAAAGATTTGGGACCATTTCGTGGGTGAGCACTGAGGAGAACATTAATTGGGGCGTCAACAAAACTCCGTTCCTTTTCCCATAAACCGCCGCAGTGCCCGCTAAATTTTCCAATTTTTATTCGTTAAATCGGTTTTTAATTGTACGACAACCCTCGGCCGCCGGAGGGGTCGGATATTTAAAGACAGACACTTTTAAATTATATGTTTATAATGTGATTTAACATAGTCCAGCAACCATACCGTTGACTACCGTAATCTTCTGACGGTGAAGTGCCGAGCCATTAGCAATTGCTGACTGCACACACAACTCCTTGACCTTGTCGAAATACTAAAGGGGTGGGAGTCGGAATTGACGGATTTTCCATTTGAAAAACCAAATTTTAAAAATCGAAAATTACGTCAAAGCTCATCTCCGATCCAATCGGCGGAATTTCAGAGCGCGTGTTCACAGTTTTGGTGGCCAAATGAAGCACTTCCTTTTGGCTTTGTGCCAACGTAAACCATCCGTAAACATTGCTGCCGGCAATGGAATAAACGCCGTTTGAAAGTTGCCAGAAAAACTGCTCAATGGAATCTGAAATAAATGGGAAAATCACTGTTTGAATTCCGTGATTTGGCCTTAATAAAAAAATGCTTTTATGTTATGCTTACCCAATTCTCTGCTTCCATTCAGCCATTGTTGGAACCATTCGCGACTCCTCGGCTCGTAATCGGTCAAATCTTTGAATTTGCACAAAATGATTGACCACGGCTCATTTCCTCTCCTGGGAATGGCCAAAGAGCTGAATTACATACAAATTTAAAATGCTACGATTTTGGCACTTTTACCATCGAATGCCAAAAATGCTTGTTGACAGACTGAAGATGATTATAATGAGCGGGTCACTCCATTTCTTTCTGTTTCTTTCTCGGATGGACATCAATCAAAAAACTTTGGCGATCGGAAACGGGCGACGGATGGACGGATTTGAGTTTTGAGTGCAACGAGTGGCCAAGAATTAATTACCCAATCTAACAAATATTTCCCATCTCTTTTTGGCCAATACCCATAATAATGTTGAAGTTTTGAATTTGGCTTCTGAAAGAACTGTTAAAATTGAATTCGAAAAGTACTGATCAGAACAAATAGAATGTTAAAATTGAATTCGAAAAGTGGCTGATCAGAACAAATAGAATGTTAAAATTAAATTCGGAAAGCGCCTGATCAGAACAAATAGAATGTTAAAATTAAATTCGGAAAGTGGCTGATCAGAACATTCGGAAAGTGGCTGATCAGAACAAATAGAATTTAAAATTAAATTCGGAAAGCGCCTGATCAGAACAAATAGAATGTTAAAATTGAATTCGAAAAGTGGCTGATCAGAACATTCGGAAAGTGGCTGATCAGAACAAATAGAATGTTAAAATTAAATTCGGAAATTGGCTGATCAGAACATTTGGAAAGTGGCTGATCAGAACAAATAGAATGTTAAAATTAAATTCGGAAAGTGGCTGATCAGAACAAATATTCGACATGATTTTTTTTTGCAATGAAAGGGTTGGGATTTATTGGCGAAATTGGCCCTCAACGAATGTCAGCCTTTGAGAGGGTTGGGGCGCGAGTGAAAGCGAATAAATGAAAGTTTTCGCTCTGATCAGTGAATCCGCCCGTGTCATCCGAAAGCCTGTCTGCTGCCACTATTCTGATGGATGGCGGTGATTAAATCGGACGGACCTTTCGCATCAGCATAATTAATGTTCACACGAATGTTCGCCTCTGTCGTTGAAAACTGATAGTGAATGATTGCAATTGGGGAGGCCGCACTTTTATGGGCAGAATTTGTGGAATTGTGCCGAACTCTGGGCTTATGAAAAACCCCAGATTTTGTCCCAAAACTGATAGGAATTTGAAGTCCCCACAATTTTAAAATACTAAATTTTCTCGATTGATGAACCAAAAGAATGCAAAATAAATTGTGAATTAAAGTCAAGAAATCAGAATGGCGTCGGGAACGCCGCCAAAAAGACCCGGGACGGGAAGAGGTGGACAAATTACACGAAGAATACTGCGAACGGCTGAAGGCGATGTTCGACCGTCACAAAGTGCAGATGGGCGGGTTGTCAGAAAGTGCGCGAATTGAATTTGCATAAGCATTTTTGTATTAATTACATTTTGTAAATTTATTCGTTTAATTAAAAGGTAAATTCCTTACTTTTCTTTTATTGCTTAATGATTATTTTTAAATATTGAAAAAGAATGGGGAAATTTAGAAGAAAAAGGTCGGATTCTTTCGTCAGTCAGTTGATCAAAGACGGGCATTTCCCAAATTTGCGTGTTTGGCGCGTCTTCACCCCCCAGGGGCAAATATTACGTGACGATAAGCCGCTGGCTGTGTGATTTGTATCCGGATACATCCC
>MEIZ01000018.1:716045-729131 GCA_001723225.1 Globodera ellingtonae | reverse complement strand
GTGAAAATCGAAATATATGCCGAGAGTTGAGAGAGTCGAAAATAAATAGAAGAAAGGAGAGGGAGAGTGAAGTTGTGAAGAGAGAGAGAGAGAGGAGGGAAAGAGGAGGGAGAGAGGAGGAAAAGAAAGACAAGCGGGAGAGAGAGACAAGAGGGAGAGAGAGAGGAGGGAAAGAAAGACAAGGAGAGAGAGAGACAAGAGGGAGAGAGAGAGGAGGGAAAGAGGAGGGAGAGAGGAGGAAAAGAAAGACAAGAGGGAGAGAGAGACAAGAGGGAGAGAGAGGAGGGAGAGAGAGACAGTAGATGAATTCTAACAAATACATTTTATGAATTTGGGAAATATTTGTAAGCCCCGCACTGTCCTTCCTTTTTTTCGTCCCGTTTCACTTCCAAAAAATGGACGGTCGGGTCCATCTTTGGCGGTAACTCAAAGCCCTTTCACTTTTGAGTTAAACCGGAAAGGCTTATTGGCGATGAATGGCACCAAAGTCATCAAAAAGAGTCTATAAAGACAAATTAACAGCTACTAATTGCGATTCCAATCTTCATATGCGTAGAATCATTCTGGGCAAACTTTTTTGGGTCCAATTGTTACTGCAAAAGTCAATTTTCTTCAAATTATTTATTTAAGATGAGTCGCATCCGCCGGCAATGGGACGGCATCAGCGAAAGGAAAAAGGAGTAGAAAAGCGCTCAATTGATGTTGAAAATGTGCCCGCGCAATCGAAGTTGGCCATATCCAATGGCGGCGCGATGGCGACGACCGGCCGATCGCCGAATGGACTGAGGCCAAGGCCAAGGCCGTATTGGGTGGCTGACCAATTGGAAAACATTTACCATTTGTTCCAATCGCCGTCCGCTCATCCCCGGCCGGGCCCACGGACACAAAACGGGGAAATTCGCGCCGGAGCCATCGAAGGATGGACCGCCAGAAACGATTGAACTGCTTGAGATTGTCCAAGACACAAAAGTCCCGGCTATTCGGTAAAGTCCGTCCAATCTCTCAAAATGAATTTAATTGCCCGTCCATTTGTGCGAACGAACGTTAACCTAATAAAAGTGAATGCAAAAGGCAAAAAACCGTTAATTTGGTTCATTGAATTCTCGCGGAATCATTTACATTCCGAAAAATGATTATCGCCTAGCCAAATTTAATGAGTGAACGCCGAAGTGAGGGAAGGCAAACATTCATCGCAAAGCAATTCCCATTAGACAGCCACAAGGCACCCACCCCCACCCACTCTTTGCCCGTTCCTTGGTTAATTTGGCCAATCCAATCAAATCTCCCCCATTTATTCCTCCTACCTCCACCATCCATCCCCTACGGCGCACTTTCTTCCATCGTGCATTTCGGTTTCTTTCTCCCTCCTTTCCTTGTCCCCTCTGGCTTCGATGTTTGTTCCTTCGCCGGTGTTCGTCTCCATGCTGGTGGCGATGTTCTTTCTCAGCATGGCTCTGCTCCCATCATCCGTTTCAGCAAATGTAAGTTAATTGCTTACAAATTTGATACAAACGGTGGTGTTTAATGCGGGAACATCCTGCTCTCGTTCGCCCTGTTGGGACCCCCCCCCCCCCAGCAGTTTATGCCATCATTCGTCTTCCGCCCTCTTAAACCATTTTTTAGCCGTTCGATCAGTTCAGCTCGGTCGTGCCCGCCACTTACGTCATGGAGGAGCCTTCTCCACCCATTCTAAGCCCTTACCCCAAATCCCTCACCCAAAGTTTACAGTCACCTCTCCAACTTTACGCCCTCCAGCGTCGGTCATTGCCACAGGCCTACGGTAACTTCGAGGAGACGGTATAATCTAACCGTTCGCGTTTAAGCAAATCGCCGCAACGCCCACCCGTGCCGGTGGAAACTCTGTGGCGCTTACCACAACTACAGCTCGCTGAGGCGTTTTTTGAATTTGGAGAATAATGGCGAAAAGTGATCTTTTCGCCAACGATTGCCAATTGTTCCGACCCATCCCAAAAAGCAATCGAATTGTTTTAATGCTTCCATCGCTACACACTAAGGATAAAATGTGTGAATGAATTTGGAAATTGTCATCACCGATCATCACAGTTCGTTTATTCATCCTCCAAAGCTCGGAATTTGTTCTGCATTCGCTCATACAACTCCTCGTAGTCCTTTTTGATCTGTTCCTCGCTCTTTTCAGATGGGTCCTAACCGGGAAATTCATTTTCTAACCATTAGCAGCCCCTTTCCATCAGATCACCTCAAACTTCATCGAAGACAGCTCGTGAATGAGGTCTCCGAGGTGATCCCTGATCTGGTTCCATGTAATTTTGTTATCCGACTGTGCCGTCGTCTCTACCGCGTGTCTGGATAAGTCGTAGAAGCCAATCCTTCAAAAGCTTAGTCAGCTCTATCCATTCGTTGTTGCCATTCTCCCTGTTACATATTTTTGAGCATCCCAACGGTTTTGAAGAACGGACAGAAGCGATCGTAGCTGGAGTAACCGTTCTGCTGCAGGAAGTCGTCCTTGATCAGCTTGGCCACCTCCAAAGTGATCTTGTCGCCCTCGGCCAACGACGCCTTTCCGACCAATTGCACAATCTCCGATAAATCCTCCTCCTCCTTTAATTCAAATGACTCTGATCAAAATGCTTCCATAAAAAGCACCTGTAGAATTTCCTTGCATTTAGTCCTCAGTGGAACAAATTCGGTGTGATTCTTCTCATAGTAATCATCAAGGGCACGCATATATTTGCTGAAAATTGAGTTGGTAAAAGCCGAGACTGCTTCGTTTCCCCGTCCGCCCCGCCGTTTTTTTAAAACTAATAGTAACATTCAAAAGCTTAAGCGCTGTAGAATTAATGATTGAGTGGACTAAAAATGCTTCACAACTTTTGAGAATGTGAGAAAATAGGAACGAAGCGCACCCCTAAAAACAAAATCACTGCATCTTTCCGTTACTTTACATAAATGTTTTTTAAATTTCCTTCACTCACAAAATAGCAACCAACTTTTTCCATAAACCACAATTACCCAAAACAGCAAAAAGCCCACCTTTTGGCCAACCGTGGAAGTGTGAAAGGATAAAAAGAGGAACCCCCCGCCGGAGGGGGAAAATCGTCCAAGAGAAGGGGAGGGGCAGGCAACAAACAACAACAATCACTCGCTCGCTCTCTGTCTTATTGAGCGGGTTGTCCTTGGAAACAGGCCAAGTTACACGGACGGGTGAGGGGGGGGGGAGTCGAATAAGCGATATGCCCCCCCCCCCCTGCTGAATAGGAAGCTTCAATGGGTCCGCCTATTAGTTTATTAATTGACAGTTACCCGGACACTTCACCAACGGGCGGATAATTGTGGGCAGAGGGTGCGAAAGTGAGAGGGACGCGACGTCAACGGCCGAGAGGATTGCGCGGAACGAATTCAGTGGCCAGAGAAAGAATTGGTTGGTCTCTTTTACCCCTCCCCTACGCAATTATTTCCTTCACCTTCCATCAGACCAAAAAGATGCCGGTCGGGACCCTCTAAAAACTCATTACTTGAAAGTGCCAAAATTACGTCCAATTCCCAAGAGAACTTCGAAGAGAAGAGCAAAAACAACGCAAAAGGAGAATTATCAGCAGACAGTGAAAGGGAGAAGAGTTCCAACATCCCAACTGCACCTTTCCCATCCCCACCACCCTCAAAGAGGCGTCAGCATCACAAATACTCGTCTGCTTCAACGCTCGGACAGGAAGAAATTGATGCGGTATTCGAAGAGTTGAAGAGGGACTGGTGGACACTACTCGAGAACACTCCCAACTCGGACATTCCAATCACTCCGCCCCCCGTGTACACAGCAGCACCAGAATCAGAAGCATCTCAGCCGAGTGGAAGAACGCCAATTGAATTTGTCGCCGCACATTTAATTCCGTTAGACATCCAAGCAAACGACAATAACTGCAGCGGCACATTTGAGTGTGAAGAACAATTCCAACACCAACAAAGACAATCTCAGATGGTCAGCAACTTCCCGAACAGAATGGAGGAGACCAGCAGGGAGCACGACAATGTCTACTCCCGCCGAGGGGTCGACGGCATTTGCGGGGTGCCGGCACGTCTCAGTGGGTTGGTCAGCTTCGCCATTCAGACGGGCACTCTTGTGCTAAGCTGTTTTCTGGTCGGCCTCCTTTTTGTGCACGTCGGTGGTTACAAATACTTCACCAACGGCATAACCGACAACGCCGTTCTTTCGTTTGACTCAGCCGATGATAAAGCCGTTGAAACGATCACAAAACTCCCGTCGATGCAGGCCTTAACCGCCCTAAATGACAACGAAACAGAAAATATTGGGAGAATGCCATTGAATGACTCGCAAAGTTCAGTGATGAACAACGACACGGGAAGAGCAGTGATTTTTGCAAAAGGAGAGAATCAGGTGTTAAACAAACAAACAAACGTACAAACAACCCCCGTATTTTAAGACGTTCAGCATGGAAGAATTGGAAATGTTTGGGAACAACCTTTTGGAGGAGGAAGCAGCGACGGAGGCAGAAGTTAACTCGACAGACACGACGATTGTCGACGAAAATGCCAATTTAACTATTTTCAACGGGCCTTTTGAACAAATTCGTCCGATTCAATTGCGAATTGGTCGCGCGGAGTTCGATCTGCTGGCCATGTTGCGCTCGCTGTGTTTTCTGTACGGTGGCGCTTCGGCGCTGTGGCTGATATGTTTGGTCGGTCTGCTCATCTCCCTGAAGCTCGAAGTGCTCGACCTGGTCTACGTGAACACCTTTCTGCTGGCCGTTATCACCATCCTGCTACTCATCAATTCTATTGCGGGCGCGGCATTGATTTTGTACCAGGTGAAAGAATGTTTTGGTTGTTCTTCAGTTATCGATTAAAACGCTTCTTCCAGACGGAATACCATTGGAAGGTTTTGGTGATGATCAGTGCAATTGAAGGCGGCTTCGTTCTTTGCTTTTTGTTCAATGTCTTGGCCATTTGTTTCATGGTCATTTGGTACCGATACATCGACTATATGAACGGGGGCGACGAATCGGTGACCGCACGTGGACCAGTCTTTGGCCGAAATTTGCAATTCTCCCAAAAACAAAACTTTTTCTTTTCCCTCCTCCACAAATTAATGCCATTGAATTTTGCAGTGCGTTTGTCTGTCAGCGATGGTCAGCTGCATAAAGGGAAGGGCTGCAGACGGAAACGGCCAAAGACGGAGGGAAAGGCGACCGCCCGAGGCAAATTACACATTGCCGGAGGCGACACAACAAGCGCAACTCGCATACATTGACGAACAGCAACCCGTGCAACAATTCAGCAACTTTTGAAAGAACAACAACCCGTGCAACAATTCAGCAACTTTTGAGAGAGCAAACCCCGCACACCAGAGTTGCTGGATTAACATTCAGATCTCGTGTTAATTTTGTATTGTTTCCCATCATTCCTTGCATTACACCCACACACAATCCGCATTATATTCCAAGTTCCCACCTGTAAGAGATGAGCCAATTGATGGAGGGAAAGTGTTTCCGCTGGGCCAATTTCTTGTCGAGTCCCCAAAACACTTGGACAATGCCGAGGGTGGCGGAAGTGACCGGGTCGGCGAAGTCGCCGCCGGGTGGGGACACTCTGTGCAAAGGAAAGGTAAGTCGTCGCCCGTCGATTGGCGGTGAATGTTTTGCTTACGCCCCGACGATTGTGACGGATCCTTCGCGTTCGGGCGACCCAAAACATTTCACTTTTCCCGCTCTTTCGTAAAAAGAGGCGAGTCGGGCGGCCAAATAGGCCGGATAGCCCGAATCGGCCGGCATTTCTCCAAGACGCCCCGAAATTTCACGCAGCGCCTCGGCCCACCGAGAAGTCGAATCGGCCATCATGGCCACGTTCAGACCCATGTCCCGGAAATACTCGGCAAGAGTAATCCCTACGGGGAAAATTGCAATTAGTCGGTTTAACGAGGGGAGGGAGGTCAAAAAGGGAGTCCCCTTCCCATTCTTTTATGTGCCCGTCCATCGAAAGTGATCGGAATAGAATTTGGACTGACCTGTGTAAATGGATGCTTCACGGGCAGCAACGGGCATATTGGAAGTGTTGGCCACCAATGCCGTCCGTTCCATAATGGAAGTGGTCACTCCGTCCACTTCCATTGTCAATTCGGGAAAGTCGCGCAGCACTTCCGACATTTCGTTGCCGCGCTCGCCACAGCCCACGTAAATAATGGCGTCAGAGTTGGAATATTTGGACAGAGACTGCGAAATCACTGTTTTGCCACATCCAAAGGCACCTGACAGAAAAGAGGGGAGGGGCTGTCTCTTATACACATCTAGATGTTTCGAATTAATTTGTTCTACCCGGAATGGCGGTAGTGCCGCCCTGAACGCATGGGAACAGCGCATCCAACACGCGTTGCCCGCAGAGGAGGGGGTAATTTGCCGCCAACTTTTCGGCGGACGGGCGGGGATTTCGTACAGGCCAAATTTGCATCATCGAATGTTTTTGGATGTTTCCGGCAAATTCCACTTCCAAAATGATGTCCTAATGGCGGAATTGCATTAAATTCGGGAGATTCTCTAAAATGGCCAACTTCGACGGTATATTGGCCCATCGGGGCGAGGAATTTCACTGTTCCGCACCTGTCTCTTATACACATCTAGATGAATTAATTTGTTCTACCCGGAATGGCGGTAGTGCCGCCCTGAACGCATGGGAACAGCGCATCCAACACGCGTTGCCCGCAGAGGAGGGGGTAATTTGCCGCCAACTTTTCGGCGGACGGGCGGGGATTTCGTACAGGCCAAATTTGCATCATCGAATGTTTTTGGATGTTTCCGGCAAATTCCACTTCCAAAATGATGTCCTAATGGCGGAATTGCATTAAATTCGGGAGATTCTCTAAAATGGCCAACTTCGACGGTATATTGGCCCATCGGGGCGAGGAATTTCACTGTTCCGCACGCTTTCGGCTCGACCATAATTTTGTGTTTAACCAGCGCAGTTTCGTGCACAACTCCGATAATATCGCCGCCCGTCACGTGGTCACCCGCACGTAAATCCTTTCTCGGCAAAAATTCCCATTTTTTGCTGCGGTTCAACGCCTTCACGTTCACACCTAAATAATCGGAAATTTTCTGTTTAAAACTCTTCAAAAAAGACGTACCTTTCGGTATGTAAATGGACTTAGTCATCTGTGCAATGTCATGTAACGGCCGCTGAATTCCGTCGAATATTGAGCCCATAATGCCCGGGCCGAGCTCCACGGACAGCGGCTGCCCCGTCCTCAACACGGGGTCCCCAATGGTGACGGACGCTTAATGTACTGCTTGAATTTGATGGATTGGTAAAAGGCTCACAAGTCTCCTCGTAGACTTGGATCGTGGCATAATCATCCTCCAGTCGGATGATTTCGCCAACCAATTCGGAGTGACCGACCCTGACGAGTTCGTACATGGCAGCGCCGGACATTTTCTCGGCAGTGACAACTGAGACAACAAATAAATGTCGAAAATAGCGTAAAATAAACCCACCAGGGCCAGAAACTCCGTATACAAAGCCATATTGAGATTCCTAAACGAACGAACAAATATATTAGCAGCCATAAGTTAAACTTCAAAACAAACCTTAACATATTCTCTCGTCGTGGGCGGCATTTTTTGATGAGGTTTGAGGAAAATCTTTACTTTTTGCCTCTAAAAAATGATATTTTTAAAAATAGAAAGCGAATAAGACGCGGACTACAAAGAATAATTATTATTAGTTTTTGAAGTTTATATCAAATTTTGAAACTGAAAATGCCGACTCAACAAGTTTTTTGGGTCTAAACTCCCAAAATCCAATTGCGAAAACAAAAAAGGAAATCAAAATTGAAAAGCAAAAGCACAATTTAAGATCGAAAATCAGAATAATTTTATTTTAAAGGGTTTCGTGGCAATAAATAATTTTTAAGTTTGCACATTTTCATATAATTACTGTACAACTCTTATTTTCTAACCAAAACCAATAATATTTAAGTCACGGTTAATTATGAAAATTCTAAGCAATTTGAAAGTATAACAAAAGCTCAACCAAATGAAAAGATAATATTTGAAATAACTTTCATCTTATTTCTTAAGGTATAAACTTTCAAAATTACTGGCACTTTAAAATTTGCAAAATTAACCGTAACATTATACCCTTCGATAAAACAAAAAATAGCGATTTTTACACGTTTTAAGCGATACTTTTTTGAAAAAGGTGAATTGATTAGCTTTTGGTTGATAAAAAAAGTCAACAAATAAATAGTTTCAGAATACTGTCAAAATTTGGCCCGAAAACTTGTCCCTCCCCCGAAGGGATTCCCCAAAACTTAAAAATGGGGTCATTCTGTCGTTAAGAATATTTACATTTTCTACTTTTTGTTTAATTTGGTGAATGATTTAAGCCGTCTGCTTCTCCCTCCAAAAAACTCACTTCGCTCGCCGATTGTTTAGTCGCTTTTTGTTGTGCTGCTCTCTTTTCTGCTGGTCCGATTGGCATTACACAGCCTCTAACGAATTTGCATCAGCAATTAATTTGTTCGGCTAATTTGTAACTTTGTGAAAAGCATCAAACCGAACGAAGTTCCAATCAATCGGTAAAGCCTGTCTCTTATACACATCTAGATGTGTATAAGAGACAGATCATTCGTCTTCCGCCCTCTTAAACCATTTTTTAGCCGTTCGATCAGTTCAGCTCGGTCGTGCCCGCCACTTACGTCATGGAGGAGCCTTCTCCACCCATTCTAAGCCCTTACCCCAAATCCCTCACCCAAAGTTTACAGTCACCTCTCCAACTTTACGCCCTCCAGCGTCGGTCATTGCCACAGGCCTACGGTAACTTCGAGGAGACGGTATAATCTAACCGTTCGCGTTTAAGCAAATCGCCGCAACGCCCACCCGTGCCGGTGGAAACTCTGTGGCGCTTACCACAACTACAGCTCGCTGAGGCGTTTTTTGAATTTGGAGAATAATGGCGAAAAGTGATCTTTTCGCCAACGATTGCCAATTGTTCCGACCCATCCCAAAAAGCAATCGAATTGTTTTAATGCTTCCATCGCTACACACTAAGGATAAAATGTGTGAATGAATTTGGAAATTGTCATCACCGATCATCACAGTTCGTTTATTCATCCTCCAAAGCTCGGAATTTGTTCTGCATTCGCTCATACAACTCCTCGTAGTCCTTTTTGATCTGTTCCTCGCTCTTTTCAGATGGGTCCTAACCGGGAAATTCATTTTCTAACCATTAGCAGCCCCTTTCCATCAGATCACCTCAAACTTCATCGAAGACAGCTCGTGAATGAGGTCTCCGAGGTGATCCCTGATCTGGTTCCATGTAATTTTGTTATCCGACTGTGCCGTCGTCTCTACCGCGTGTCTGGATAAGTCGTAGAAGCCAATCCTTCAAAAGCTTAGTCAGCTCTATCCATTCGTTGTTGCCATTCTCCCTGTTACATATTTTTGAGCATCCCAACGGTTTTGAAGAACGGACAGAAGCGATCGTAGCTGGAGTAACCGTTCTGCTGCAGGAAGTCGTCCTTGATCAGCTTGGCCACCTCCAAAGTGATCTTGTCGCCCTCGGCCAACGACGCCTTTCCGACCAATTGCACAATCTCCGATAAATCCTCCTCCTCCTTTAATTCAAATGACTCTGATCAAAATGCTTCCATAAAAAGCACCTGTAGAATTTCCTTGCATTTAGTCCTCAGTGGAACAAATTCGGTGTGATTCTTCTCATAGTAATCATCAAGGGCACGCATATATTTGCTGAAAATTGAGTTGGTAAAAGCCGAGACTGCTTCGTTTCCCCGTCCGCCCCGCCGTTTTTTTAAAACTAATAGTAACATTCAAAAGCTTAAGCGCTGTAGAATTAATGATTGAGTGGACTAAAAATGCTTCACAACTTTTGAGAATGTGAGAAAATAGGAACGAAGCGCACCCCTAAAAACAAAATCACTGCATCTTTCCGTTACTTTACATAAATGTTTTTTAAATTTCCTTCACTCACAAAATAGCAACCAACTTTTTCCATAAACCACAATTACCCAAAACAGCAAAAAGCCCACCTTTTGGCCAACCGTGGAAGTGTGAAAGGATAAAAAGAGGAACCCCCCGCCGGAGGGGGAAAATCGTCCAAGAGAAGGGGAGGGGCAGGCAACAAACAACAACAATCACTCGCTCGCTCTCTGTCTTATTGAGCGGGTTGTCCTTGGAAACAGGCCAAGTTACACGGACGGGTGAGGGGGGGGGGAGTCGAATAAGCGATATGCCCCCCNACTTACCTAAGCCCAGGGGATCCGGAACTCCCTGAGGGGCCATTTAACCTTAGGGAACACAGTGAATGAGACGAGGGCATACTGTAATAGTTTTGTGGGGATTTCCGTCCGCGCCATTTCTCCGTTTCTCGCCCGCCAGCCTCCATTCTTTCCCTCTGTTTGGCTAATATTACGATGGTCTAAAGTCTGAATGAGAAGCGACGACTTTCGCGAGGAATTGTTAAGTGCCAAAAAGGTATTTATTTATTTATATGGTTTATCAAAGGTCATTATAATCAATCTCAAATTAACGCGAAATGCTTCGCCAGGCGCACCAAACGGCCCTTCGCGAGAACTCCCATTTTCGGACTCGACTTCGAATGGCGGAGAGCGAATGTCGCCGCAGGGAGGCGGAGATTGAGCGACTTTTGCAAGTCCAAGCGAACGGCGCCGAAGGGGGCAACGCGGCGGCACGGCTGGAACTGGCATCTCTGCAGCGGAAAGTGTTGCTTTACGAGCGAATGCTGCACGAAAAGAGTGCCGAGAATGAGTGGGTTGGGTGGGGGGGGGCAATTTGTTGGAGGCTTCAAAAAGTTTTAAACTTCAATCAAATCTTTTTGTGTAGGAAATTGATGTCGGACAAAGGCGTGGCCCAAGCAGCGGAGAAGCGCATAATGTTGAACAAGCTGGAGAGCGAGTGCAAACGACTCCGTACTCACTTGGCACAGTCGGTGCCGGAATCAGAGGTACCCGAATGTCAAAATGCCGAAAGCTTCCGTTAACCAATTCCAATTCAGTTTTTGCGCGAGAAGGAACAGTACATGACGATCATCAACAAATTGGTGGACGAAAACATGCACTTGCGCAACGTTATTGGGGAATTTGAACAGCGAAGAAAAGGTTGGTCGGGGCGGAGCAGTTCATTTCAGTGCCCATTTCTATGTTGTACACTTTGGTCCGGGAGTAAAATCACCCAATTTACCAGAAAAAATTCTGGCACTGAAACTTTACATTTATAAAATGGGCACTAAATGAAATGTGCCGTGGTCAGGGCCAATCTCTGAGACATTTTGGCTTTTGCATAGAATCCGAACGGATTATTGCCCAACTCGGCGGAAACGACGCGTTGGTTCGTCAATTCCGACAAACCGCAATATCCTCCAGGTAAAGCCGACACCGGATGGACATAAAATCATTATAAGCCCCCATCCCGTAGGAGACAAGCCAACTTCTACAGAAAGGCCCTCGGAAATTTGGTCAAAAGAAAGGGACATATAAACAGAGAGTCGATGTCAGTAGGTCGAGAGTGCGGAAGAGAAAGAGAGAACGGAGGAAACAGAGAGAGCGGAGGAAACAGAGAGAACGTAGGAAACAGAGAGTGCGGAGGAAACAGAGAGTGCGGAGGAGAAAGAGAGAGCGGAAGAGAAAGAGAGAACGGAGGAAACAGAGAGAGCGGAAGAGAAAGAGAGAACAGAGGAGAGAGAGAGTGTGAAGGCGGAGGAGAGAGAGAGTGTGAAGGCGGAGGAGAAAGAGAGAACGGAGGAGAGAGAGAGTGTGAAGGCGGAGGAGAGAAAGAGTGTGGAAGGGACGCAGAAGGGAGGCAGAGATCGGAAGCGGCGACTGATCGGATCCAAATGACGTACACTCCGGAAGAAAATAATGTTGATGGGGATAAAGACGCTGATGGACGAAAGAAGGTGCCCTCCGGGGGTGACCGGTGAGAGGCACTTATCCATTAGCCTTGCCCCCTCCTCCATCCCTTCCCCTTTTAGCCACTCTGTTCTTTTCGCGTCCCGAGCTTCCTCCACCCCTCCGGCATCTTCCCCTCGTGCTGTCTTTTCGTTCTCCGCTTCCTCCAACGCGTCGTCCGCGTCTCCGTCTCGGAAGGCAATTGAAGAGGATGAACGAGACGAGGAAGAGGGGGAAGAGGAAGAAGAAGACGAGTTGCCGATTAAGGTTAGCTGAGAGGGGAATTGAAGTTGGCATTGGCACATTTGCTTTGGTCGAAGGAATCGCATCTGAACGCTCTGTTCCGCATCTTCCACTCGCACATTCTCCGCCAGCAAATGATCAAAGTGCGGCGGGAGCGCGACCCCCGGCCAAATTTAGTCGGCATGGGCAAATTCTTTTGAAGCGCAAACGGAGAAAACATCGAACAATAAAACGCAATAATTATGCACAATTTTATTGTCAAATTATGTGATAAATAGATAAATATTTTGCAATTATTTAACGTTTTGTCGGTTCCGTCGGTTAAAGTGACAAAGAATCGAACAAAAGCACCCCAGGGGGAGGACTTCTTAGTGACACCCGTTAATCCGTTCATTGGCCATTTGTCCGTCTTCACACTGACAGGATCAGATTTGTTGACCGTTTGTGGTGTCCGAAGGGCCCGGCCCCTCCGGCGCCGCCCCCCGAGCCGCCAGTTCCCCCGCCTCCTGCGCCACCACCAGACCCTCCAATACCGAAATAGTCCTGGCCACTCATTCCGGCACCTCCGGTGCAGTGGGAGGCGGACGAATAGCCCCCGTATTTGCCGGAGGGATGTCGCCGGAAGGAAAAACAAACGGAGGAAGAGGAAAGGGCGTTGCGCCGGATGAGAAGCCAGTCGAGGAGGAGCAAGATGACCACCTAAACCCCAAATATTTCGGTGGATTCAGTCACAACACAAATTACCAATGCCAACGAAAGCCCAAAAGTCCACCAAGCCCAGAGAGGAACCTAAATTTAAATAATAAATGGTAATAAATAAATAAAACCTTCATCAGTTCGTCTGAATATGAGGCCATATTGAAATGATTGGAAAGCTTCTGCTCTTTGGTTCAACTGAAAATTCAGAATTTCTTAGAGAATGGTTTTTGTTG
>MEIZ01000018.1:644918-659206 GCA_001723225.1 Globodera ellingtonae | reverse complement strand
CCCCCCCACCCCCTCCCCGCTTCATTCACCTCACTTTGTTTAACAATACGCCATCTCGGCTTTTCCCCACTTCATTCAGTGTCACTCAACTTTTGTTGCTTTCCGATCATTTCACGGATTCCGCCACGACGTCCACTCAACAGCAAATTTGTGTTGCCGTTGAGGCCGCTGCAGCCGCAACGACAGCCAAAATGCCTTACAGGACGGACTTAAAGAGGCCAGACTTAAAAGGTGCGTTGAACGAACAATGAATGCCCTTTAATATGCCTTTTTCGACGCACACAGGCCAATTCCCGTGTAATGTCTGCGGCAAAGTCTTCTGCCATTCTTCTTCGCTTAGCCGCCATCGAATGCAGGCGCATTTCAAGGCAACATTCTCTCCCTTTGACAATTCAACTGTTTTTGGCGTTTCAGAGTTACACTTGCACACAATGCAACCAGGAGATTGCCAGTGAGTCCCCCCCCCCTTTGTCGACTGAATGATGTCCATTCATGCGACGAGTTCAGGCAGTGACACTCTCCGATCGCATATGTACCGCTACCATCAGATCCAACGAATGTTCATGTGTCGTTGCTGCAATTGGGCCTTTCCGGATAAGACCAGTTTGCACATTCATATGCAAAGGTTGGCATTATATCCCTCCCTTTACATGCAAAAGCAGTTTTTTTAGCATGCAGAAGAGCGGAATGCCGGGCGATGTGTCTGTGTTGGCGCGGAGTTACATTGACAGTGAGTGGTTCATTCCGTTACTTTTAGTGGCCCCACTTTTGTCGTACTTCAGAAGGCGAGATCTCACCATCCGGAGGCCATCAGCAAGACAATTCGTCCCATCCGTCGGCTTGGTCTTCTCCATCATACAATTCAAATCCAGATGAGGAAGAACACCGCCGCCAGGGACAATCTTCGTCGCCGTCACTGAGCGAAATGGAAGAGAAGGATTGTCCATACCAGCAAATCGATGTGGAAGTCGGGATGGACAACTCGCCGCCACACATTCGCCATCCATCTCTGGAAAGCAGTGGGATATTCCCCCAAAACGCGGCCAACACCCACCAGCAGAACGATCGTAGAATAACATCGGATCATCCAACAATCAAATTGGAGATGAACACAATGAACACGTCCATGGGAATGGGAGGAGAGGAGGAGAAGCGCGGCTGGATCAATGGAGTGGTGCCGCCCTCGGGCGTGGAGAATTCCTCCGTGCCCGCATCTCCACAAATGTCGTCCGTCCCTTCGTCCGCTCCATCGCAACCCGCCGCAACTTCCATATTTCAACAGCAATGGTTCACGCAATGGCTGGCCAATAACCCATTCTTCGCCACTTCTCTCGAGAGTTATTTGAACAACGGCCCCGCAGGCGGAAGCATTAAGGGACTGCTCACTCCCAATCAGCAGCCAAACAGCCAGATGGCCATGCTTCAAGCGCTTGTCGCCGCTGCAACTTCGACTTCTCCAGTCGGAAACTGCTCTTCACTTGCTTATGCCCCACCGACGGGCAACAATGGCATCAAAGTGCCGACACAACAGCACCAACCGCCGCCTAAAAAGGCGAGGACAGCGTTGGCAGGGAAGGGAACTTCTGCCGCTGCTCTTCAACTGCGGCAGCAGAAAGGAACAAAAAGTGGTGGTGGTGACACAACGACGGGAAACGATTTGAGTGTGCACATCCCAACGAATCAACATCTAACTATAGGCACTTTCCACTCGCCATTCAGCAGTAATGGATCCGCAAACAGTCCGGCATCGGTAAAAAGAGTTCTTTTGTTGTACGTACACGTCATTTGTGTGAAATTTTCAGAACGACGGCAGCAAAATGTGTGCGCTCATCGATTCCCTTCTTCATATCAAAAGAAGCAGCGGTCAGAACAGTCCGATGGATGAAACATGCAAATCCAACGATGGGGGAGCAGTTCAGGGAGAGTTGGAACGCAGAAACAAGCGCAAAACGCGAGTGCCCACGCGAGCGATGGAAATGGCTGAGATGGTTTATGGGGACGATTTGGAAGTGTTTTGTGAGAAGGCAGAAAAGAGGGAGTTGGCTCAGGCGAGTGGGAAACATTGCCCGCGCGGATGTGTCCCTAACGCTTCATTTTTTAGGCGGCCTCTCACAATGTCTTCCCCAGCATACAGAGGCTTATGATGGCCCAGTCTTCCACTGAAACCAGCGGGAATTCCGTCGTTGTCCCGTCTTGCACTTCTTCCGACCCTCAACAGCCTTCCCCAGCGGTCTCCGATTCTCAGACGAGCGGAAGCAGCAGCAACGGAGCGATGGGCGGAACGGCGGTGATGGAATCGGCGCTGAACAGTCCATCAGCGAACAATTCAACAAAGTGCCGTTCGGCGGAAAGCGATGTGAGCGGAGGCTAAAAGCATCATTAACTAATTGCCACTGTTTTACACATTTCCATTCAGCAGCACAGAGCAGCAACGGCAGACAAAAGTAACGCCAATGTTTTGGACGACAATTACACACGCGGAAAAGCGGAGAGAATTCGCCAAATCGTCGATCGGATCACCACAGTGGCGGAAGAAGTGGCCAAGTCGAAGGTCCGGGAGGAACTAATCGAATGCGCGCGTCAGCTTCAGTTGGTGGCCGCGTCCGATGAATAGGCGAGGGGAAACAAAGAAAGCCTCGGCGTAATTTTCAAAACAAATCCGTTTTTATTGTAGGGTCTCTGTCTCCTCTTAAGAAACTCAGTCTGCGCGTGTTATCAGAGAAATCTCATCCAAACGAATCCGCCTGCCCCAAAAAAGTCATCCGCCACCCCAACCCCCAATCTTTTCCATCTTCTTTGACTTGTTAGTGCCCCTACCGTTGTTTTGTTCCAATAAAATCACCATCGTCGAACTAGCTTTGGCACACCTATCTCAAATAGACGTTATTACCGTCAGTGGATGCGCGACCTCTGGCTCAGGAATTGTTCAATTTCGCTTTTTTTACCTTATTTTAATAGAAATCAAAGATTTTTGCTGTCTCGTTTTGACAATAAATGCTATGGAGTCATGCTTCTTGCTTTTGAAACAAAACGTTAGGGGCGAGTTAGGTTGGGTAAAGAGGCAAATTTCCTGTTTAACGGAGACTTTATTTTGCGTTGAGTTTATTGTAAATTATAATCGACACGGGCGATGGTTAGATGAAGTTTTCATATGGTTAATAATGTTTTAATTACTAGGACAAACAGTTGCGTTATCACTTCAAATGAAAATCAAAGGCCAAAACGCTAGGTTCTGCGTCTCGCAGTAATCAATTGAACGTATTTGGACACGAATTTCTCCACCTTCTCAGCCCTCAACGAATGCCGTTTCTTCAGTTTAGCGACTCCTTTTTTCATTATTTCTTTATATTCGTCCTTTGTTATTCGCCGTCTCCTAAAGTAAATTATTTGAGGTTTCCACACAATGAAAGGATTATACCCTTAAACTATAAAATTTATACGCTAAGCAAAACTAAATATTGTGACTCCTCAAATCATTAAGTTTGAGGGTGGGTACGAAGTGCTAAGGCATTCCACTCACACTTACAAATTAGACAAAAACAAATTACAAATCGTCTTATTTAACGAAATCCTTAGCTTACTTGAAATAAGGCCTCAATGCTCGCTTCATCAACTCATCGGCCATCTGCACATTTTTGTTCCGGTCTTTACTCTCGCACCCTTTAGCATTTTCCCCCTCTTTTTCGCTTGCTTCGTTCTCCTCCGGGTCCTCAATGTCCATCGGAGAGTCCAATACACACGGAGAATTCTGTCGAACCTATATTTATAATTCGTAAAAAGTGAAGAATATTAAAAACTTTTGTTTTTCCTGAAATTATATATCAATCGACTCCACTCGTCGAGAAAAATCGAATGATTCAGAAAAAATTAAAATATTTTTCAAAGTTCATAAAAAAACTTTTCTAGGGGTATTCGAGGGCGTAGATTCCGAATCTGACATTTACTTCGACTAATTTCGAACCCAGGACCCGAATTCGAACAATTTTTTGAAAAATCAATTATGCATTCAAAAACATGGAAATATTTTATGGACTTTGAAAAATTTTTTTTTTTTTTGAAAAATGTGGGGCCACCGTTTTCACTATAACCCAAAATTTTGATACCATTCGATTTGTTACAAAAGGCTTTTCTTTTCAAATGCTCGAGAACCAAGGACATAGCTTTACGACCCTCCCTCCGAATGGCTATAAAAAAGTAAATAACAGATAAAAGAAACTTTTGTGGGAGGAGGGGGTGGCGGCGGAACCATAAGCGCTTCCATTGCAGAAGTGTTTGGTGGGAGTGGCGGAACCGACACGGGCAAAGGTTGCTGTTGCAATGGCATCAGATCAGTTGATGGTACAAGTACATCTTCTCGCTGGCGGTTAGCAAGTCGATTCAAAATGGCGTTGTTTAGTGTAACAATTGCATTATTTTGGTGGTTTCCCAAGAAAGTGTTGACTAGATCAATGCTTTGTTGTGCCAATAATTGGTTCGGTAGAAAATTCTGCTGATGTTGACTTGAAAAGAATCCCATCAAACCAGACGCCAAAGGTTGTCTTTGCTCATTTGCATCGAAAGCAGGAAGTGATGGTATGCTTGTCGGCATGGTTAAAAGTTGGTTTGCTGGGCTCTTGAGGATGTTTGGTACTTCGCCGAGCAGAGGTTGAAGGTTTGGGGACAGCAGTCCTTTTGGTATCGACATTGAGTAAACTGAAGATATCTTTTTATGTAGGTCCAAGTTTTGTCAGCCTTTTACGGCAAAAAAAAAAAATTGATTCCAATATTAAAAGAACCAATCAGGGAAGCTTTTATGTTCAGTCAAGCAAACTATACTAAATGACGAAGATAACCTGAATGTTTGGGCGGGTTGACCAACGAAGGCAATGTTACACTGATCAGGTTCGGTAAAGCTGCAGAGGATGGAAGCGGGTTAGGAAAAATGTTAACGTTAGGTTTAACATTAGCATTGGAACTTGAAGAATTGAAACGTTGCCATCGAGAAACTTTGATTTTTGATTTTTTCATGTTATCTGATCCATGCCTTATTATGCGCAATTGTGCCGATGCAGTTTTACGTTAAATAAAAAAACTCGAGGATAGGGGTAACCGCGACATTAAAAAATAGGTCTCCATTTCAATGATAATCTTAAATCAGGGACTGTTTTTAACCTGGCCTACGGAAATATGACAATAGCAGGCTCGACAATTTTGATGCTGATCAAAACAGGTGGGTCAACTCCAGCAGCATACAAAGGCGAAACGCCAAAATTTTATTTTTCAAACTACAAGCCAGGTTCAGATCCCCTCCAAAATACCCGACTTTTTTGTGATTTATTAGTTCAATGTGTAACATTTCGTCACCAAAATCATCAAATCGGGAACCCTGATCATTATCAGTTTCCCACTCACAATTGTAAATTTACTATAAAGTCCTCCATATTCTGGGAATTGTAAAAATCAGAAATAAATATATCATTTTTAGGGCAGATTTTCGTATGAATGCGGTTCAGAATTTGCGCTTGAAAATTTTTCGGAGCCTCCGAACAAGTTTTGGTGCTAATAAATTTAAATATAAACAAGAACAGGCAATTACTGCTACCATGTTAGGCATTGATGTCTTCGTCCAAATGCCAACAGGTAAACAAGACTCTTAAATAGTTTATTACTATTACTAACAATAAGGCGGTGGGAAAAGTCTGTGTTTTCAAATACCTGCGCTTGAGGAGAAAGGTGTGACTGTTGTAATTTCACCTTTGATTTCACTTATACGGGATCAAACGATGAAAAAGAGGAATGGAACAGTAAGTGATTAGAAAATTTTTTGGTTGAATTTTTCTTAAGGCAATAATACCGTGCGCCGTTTATGATGCGGAAAGAATGGCAAGGGAGGCGTTTTCCAAAAGAATGCCTGCTTTCAAACTCCTCTATGTCACTCCTGAAACGGTTAGTCCGGTTATGGGAAAATACTTTTTTTTTTGATGAGATTAGTTGGGAGAGATGTCTTATAGGTAAATACCCTATTCGCTTTTGGCCAATTCGCTTTTTACCCTATTCGCTTTTGACCCGATTCGCTTTTTTTGGGACCATTCGCTTTTTTTGGGACGATTCGCTTTTTAGTAAGAAAAAAGCATTTATGAGCAAAATTTGAAGGTTTTATGCAACTTTTTAAGTGTAGTCGTGGGTTATTGAGGTCGACGGTAACGAATATGACGTCAGATTTATCATATGACCTCATCAATCTATGATTTCGACATCTATATTTTTTGTAAAAAAACTTTAAATTTTTTTCACAAAGTCGCTAAAAAAGTGTTTCTAGGGGTATTCGGGGGCGTAGGATCCGAATCTGATCTCCATTTGGATCAATTCCGAACCCCGGAACCCCGATTCGAACATTTTTTAGAAATCTCAAAAATTTTCAAAATCGATTTTTGGTAATGGAACAAAACCGCGCAATTCATATACCAATCGATTCCTCTCATTAAGCTGAGCACGAATCTGCAAAAAAATTTCCGCAGAAACCACTTTGAAGGAAGTTACAAGCAAATAAATTCGGCTAAAAACTCTTTTTGAACAATTGTTCGAATCCGGGTCCGGGGTTCGGAATTGATCCAAATGGAGGTCGGATTCGGATCCTACGCCCCCGAATACCCCTAAAAACACTTTTTCTCAACTTGTGAAAAAAAAAATTTTAATTTTTTACAAAAAATATAGATGTCGAAATCATAGATTGATGAGGTCATATGATAAATCTGACGTCATATTCGTTACCGGCGACCTCAATAACCCACGACTACACTTAAAAAGTTGCATAAAACCTTCAAATTTTGCTCATAAATGCTTTTTTCTTACTAAAAAGCGAATCGTCCCAAAAAAGCGAATTGTCCCAAAAAAAGCGTATTGGGTCAAAAGCGAATTGGCCAAAAGCGAATCGGGGTCCGTTCGTCTTATAATCTTTGGACAATTTTTTGACAAATTGGTTTAAATCCCAGTCCAAGTGCGTGCCCAGGGAGGGGGGGGGGCTGAGGGGGCTGCTGCCCCCCCCCCGAAATGAAAGAAAAAACCATAAGGGGGACCCTTTTGTTTTGCAAAATTAATCACTTTTGGCGTTAAAAAATTTAGTGAAAATTAAATTTTCAAAAAAAAAATGTTTAAGAAAACTGCAATAAAAACCAAAAATGCACCCATGAAAATCGATTTTTTTTTTTTGAATCAGCCCCCCCCCCCATGAAAAAATTTCTGGGTACGCCCTTGTTCCAGTCCTAACATTATCTTCGCATTTAATTTTCGTTAAGGCAGTAAGAAATCCTCAGTTTGGTAAATATCTGAAGTATTTGCATGGCAAGGATCTGTTGGCTCGATTTGTTGTCGACGAAGCACATTGTGTCATCCAATGGGGAAACTCCTTCCGCCCCGTCTTCCTTCAACTGGGCGACTTTATGCAAACATTTAGAAAGACTCTCAGGAAAAAAGTGCCAATTTTGGCATTAACTGCGTCAAATTCTAAAAAAGATTGCCGTAAAGCATTTGAGTGTCTGAGGATGGACAGTGAGCGCTCTCTTTGGTTCGGTCTTTTTAATTTAATTTTAATTACTTGACATTCGTTTCAGGTTGAAATCTCGCCTCGATAGACCCAATCTCAGTTACCGCGTGATTCCAAAGTCAAAGAAGAACTTTACCCAAATAATCAAACACAATTTGTCTACGCCTGGATCCGGAATTGTTTATTGTCTTACGGAGTCCGTCTTTGATTATTTTTTCAGAATTTATAAATGTTTCAGGAAAGAATGTAGAAGCACGGCAATCTTGGTTGGCAGCGATGCGAAGCCGTATTATTCCCGTTTGTCTGATAGACTCAAAAGAAAATATCAGGACAAATGGATGGACGGGAGGATTCGCGTTCTCTGCGCCACGACCGGTATTTTCACGGGTTCCTGAATTTCACGTTTTATACCAGCGACTTTAAGCTTTTGGAATGGGCATTGACAAAAGTGATGTCCGTTTCATCATTCATCGATCAATGCCACGGTCATTGACGGAATATTGTCAGGAAACGGGCAGAGCCGGGAGGGACGGACAACCGGCAAATTGCGTGTTGATGTACCGCTTTCGAGATCAATTTCGAATATTGCGGGAGATTGACGGTTGGTATTTTTGCAACTTTTGAATGGTAAATTTTAGAATTTAGCAACGAAATGCAATTCATTGTTCAGAAAGGACAGGATAAATGAACTTAGAACGGTTGTGAGTTATGCCGAAGAGCACTGCAATTCTGAAGACCCCTTCACTTCCCCTTTCAATTTTATGCAAAATGGAGCAAAGGAAACTCCGATAGAGGACGCATTGGTTCTCTTTATTCTGTCCATTATTTATGAAACTGGAAAGATCAAACTGTCCATATTGCACGATTTATGTTCGTCGCAGGTAAAATACTTTCCACAAATGGAATATTACTGAAATAGTTACGCCCAAGAAAACTTAAGTTTTTCAATAATTCCTGACCATATCGTTAAAAAAAATTACAGAAACGCACTAATTTGTAAGCTCTTTGGGAATTGGTCCCAAACCGGGGAACGGGAATCCCCGGCGGAGATTCCATTTTTAGGGGTGCATTTTTTGAAAGAACGCAATTTTTATTGGGTACCTTTTTTTTAAATTAAAATTTTTCAAACTAAAAATGCACCACAAAAAAGAGGAGAACTCGACGGTTCCGAGAGGCCCCGTCGGGTTAAAGCAAAAATTCAGAAAGATGTGATGAATTTTTCCAAAAGTTTTGCAATGTCGTTAAAATTCCTGATTTGATGCCCATCTTTAGGGGTGCATTTTCATCCCCGTTCCCGGCGGGGATGAGACCGGGGATCGCCGTTTTCGGGGATGGGCAAACCGGGGAACGGGGATGAGCATGGCATGGGTCCCCCTCGTCCCCGCCCGCGAACAACCCTAGTTTGTACACAACTTACCTCTTCTTCTTGGGTGCGTACAATTGGTTTATAATTTTAATTTAGTCTCAACATTCGCCAGCAACTGACTATCAGAAGCTCATACGACAATTGATTCTCTCCGGACTTCTCAGAATGACGTTGCGATTCAACCCCTTCATGCAGTGCACCGCTTTTGTTTCATTGTCATTCAAAGGACAGCAACGGTTGGATGCGCTGAAGCAACTCGAATTGGCTGAGTTTGAAACAAGTGCTCTGGAAATGCGTTCATCAACCGAGCCTGAACTCGAAATGTTTGTAAAATAAACTTTCAAAAGAGGAGGGGTTAAGCCAAAAAAAACGTTGATTTTTAGAGGTGTCTTTAATTTATTTCATTTTTCTTAAGCGATTTTTGCAACAAAAAAAAGTTCGTATTTTGTTAAAAACCAAAAATTAAATTATTAATTTTGCAAACGAAAAGGGTCCCCCCTCCCTATGGGGTTTTTCTCAAAAAATATTTCGGGGATCGGGCGTGGGGCACATTTCTAGTTGAATTAAGGACTACTTATTATTTTTCAATAATTTTATATGATGTCTTGGTCATTTAACAATAATTTTAGACAAAATGAAGAGCAATTTGACGGAGAAGAATGCCGTTCTTTGCAAAGTTGTCCATCAAATGTTTTGTTGCCGAGGTAATTTGGACGAGCCTTTCGAAAGGAGTTTTATAAATGAAAGTTGATTAGCCCAATTCTTGTTGGAATTGACTTGCTGATAAACGACTTAATAATAAAAATAATATGTAAATTGAAATGGGATTTGCCTCCTTTGAGTAGGTAATAATCAATCTCTGCTCTCATGCCACCAAATTGCTCTCTTCCCTTGCACCTGTCTCTTATACACATCTAGATGTGTATAAGAGACAGCTGCTAAGGCANGCTCCGTCTCCGCATGCTCGCTGTTGGCGGGCCGTTACACGGCCTTTCATTATCTTTTCCGGCTTTCTGGGTCGTAGTTTGAAAAATAGTTTATATTTTTGGCGTTTCGCCTAATTTTGTATGGACCCATGATAACAAATTCTTTCCAAAAACTGGGACTTAAAACCCGGTAAATCCCCTCCCGGTAGATCCGTGCGACCCTACTCGATACATTGTATGTCAATGAATTAATTTGTTTAATCGGTTAATGTTCGGGATTTTTCCACCCACTATGAGGAGGATTTTTAAATTTCTTTGAATTTTTTTGGAAAAAGACACTCATGGAACCCGCTGAGGGCAGCCTCCAACCAATTCTAAACAGAGATCTGCAAATTTTGGTCGGCGAACAGATATTTACGGGCTGTTACATCAATGATGGGTTTCTCAATCTTTTTGTGAGTTTTTCCCCATTTTTTCAATTTGTATGTTTTTTAAGGTGGCAAGTCCGACTGTGAGAAGTTCGCTCGTCTCAGTGCTTAGCAAAATGACGGTCTTCACGCTGAACGATCGCCGAGCGCGTATTTCCTCTCCCACTGATAATAGGGTCCTTTTTTATAGAAACTCTCAGGACCATTTAAAATTCAGGGCAATGTTGGTTTACCCCTGTCTCTTATACACATCTAGATGTGTATAAGAGACAGCCATTAACCATACGGCCCCATCTTTGTTTATTGCATTTTAGGAAATGCGAATCGGCTGATTTTAGTGTGTCGCGTTAGTTCAATTTATCATACCCTGAACTCCTCCCTCCCATTTCTTTATATTTACGATCTTTTCCCGTTCAATTATTTTTTACATCAATCATTGTGCAGTCCATGGTTTGGGCTCTCCCTTTCATCCAATCACCTTCATTCATCTCCTCCCCCACTTTGCTCAACACTCTGTGTGTCTTATCACCCAATCCCTCCTCCCGGCATTGCCACCTGTGCCCCTCCAGCGATACTCCCCCAACCCTCATTCAGCACCAAAGGCGCTGTTCTCATTCATTTGCATGATAAATAACAATAAAAATTTTGCAACAATTCGTCCGAGTTCAAATCTTTCATCTTGCCTGAGTTACATCAATCTACTGCAGTGAAATTTCGATAACAACAATCTTGAAAATGACAGACGAAGGAGTGCAGGTAAAGCACTTAATGTCTGCCTTATTTGGACCTTTTTGACAGGTCATCCAAGTGAAGGTGAGTGGTTGAATTGGTTGATCGGTCTCTGTGAAGAGGGCGCATTAGACTGATCCAAGCTGACTGCCTTTATTAAACAACACTCCCAAGGGCAAGTTCTCCAGCTTCAATGTGTACGTGCAGGGGGATTTGGAAGAACGTCATGTCAAAACGGTGAGATTTGAGGATTTTGTCATAAATTCTCCCAGTAAAAAGGTCATTCTTACTGTACATGATGTTGGCACCAACCACAAATCGTTCGTCCACTTCGTTGGCCATCACACAATGGCCGGAGTAAAGGAAAAGGCTATTTTCCTGCACGTTTGTATGCCCGGTCAAGAAGTGAGTAGGAAAAAGCATGTTAAAGCGCGTTTCCCGTGCTTTTCAGGATAATGCAGCAGACTTTGTTGGGGAATTTCCAACACTTTCATTACTCGGCGAAGACCTTGTTTGTGTGCTTGACGCGGTAAATCGTTGCGAAAATTGCCATTTTCTCAAATAATCGACTTAAGGTTGATGTGCGCACTTGCATTGCATTCGGCGAGGGTGCCGGGGCCAACATAATCTGCCGTTTCGCGCTCGTGTGGCCTAATCGCATAATGGGCATTGTTTTGGTCCATTGCACTTCCACCACCGCCGGTGTCATCGAATACTTAAAGGACAAGGCATTCGATTTTTAACAGCAATATAAACTACCTAATTGGTCGTCCCAAAACTATTTCTGCCGGTTTGGCTGAAATTTGGTCAATGTTTTTCTGGGAGGGCTCTAAAAGCTTCGCAAAATGTTATCAAACCCACTTTTTTCAGCTGATGAATTTGAGGCTGGAAAATGGAGTGATGACGCAAGGCGCTTGGGATTACTTAGTCATGCACAAGTTTGGATCCAGTGACAAAAAGGAGAAGCAGCACTACATCGAAGAACTGAAGGCGACGATGAACCCGAAGAATCTGAGCAAGTACTTGTACAGTTTTAGCAGACGGACGGATTTCTCCGGAATCATCGGCGAGAAACTGGACAATATGGACGGTTGGTTGTATCCATGTCTAATTCAATTATTTTGATTAAATTTGTAGCTTTGTTGGTCACTGGGTCCAGGGCACCTCACATTCAGGCAACCAATTTTTAGCCTTTTTCAATATTTTGCATAATAAATGTTCTTATTAATCCATCCCTCAGACGGTATACAACACGCATAAGAATATGAACAAAAAGAAGACGACGTTGTTGGTCGTTGATGGGGTCGGCGATGTGATGGTCGAAGCGGTGCCTCAACTTCTCATTTTATATTATTAATGGCCAGGGGCTAGTTTTGGTTTTTGGGTGGGGTTCCAAATCCGAGTTTAAATACTTTTCGAAAAACTGCTGACCAGTTTTCCATTAAAAATAACAAAATTTTCGGGTAGCGGCGCGGGGCCATGGACCTATTTTCTATTTAGCCCGGAAATTTGGCTCGTTCGCTGATTTTGCTTTGCAAGGGATGTGGCGTTCTTTCCGGCGTAGCAATTCCCGGTATGGAAAGGCAAAGGACATTGAGCAGGTCGGCAAGGACAATTCTGTACCCAATTAAGTAACTAAAAAAGCTTTTTTAGCAGTATGGAAGAAGCCGACCGGCCCTCCAGACGTTACTCCGTCACACATCCGTCGAATCAAGTGACGTCTGTGGCTGAATAAAAAGACGAAAATGGCAGCAAAAGGGCGAAAAGAAAATTTTTCTTATGTATTTAAATGCCCACATGAACGAAAAAGAGAGTTAAACTTGCTGGTGGCCCCCCCCCCTTTTTCGAAAAATACAAAAGGGGGTTTTTAGGAGAGGGGAGTCCGAATCTTGCCGCTTTTTCGATCGACCGGAAACGAATCCCTAAAATTTTCGAAATTCAGTCTCATAAATGTCGGAACCGGACATTTTAGCGCCGGCTTGTAGTCAAATAATTCGGACCCCTCAACCCTAAAAACTCCTAGAAACAACGTTTTTGCATGACTTTTAAGAAACTATTTTTTTCGAAAAAGGGGGGGGGTAGCAGCCGCTTTATTACCGAAATCCATTTAATTATCCAATCTAATTGGCTTTTTCTTGCCCTATTTGTATGTCATTTCTTTTAAGCATTTATTTAACCATCTGCCATCCGCATCGTCACTATCTCAATTTATTCATTCCTGGCCTAATATCCCTCGCATTAACCGATTAAAAAAAAGAAAACTCATTCCCGACACATTCGTGTTCGGCACGATACGATAAGTTCGAATAAAAACTACCGTCTGCGGTTTGAGGCATTCTACAGTATCGGAAAAAAGTTTATGCGCCAGCATAAAATTATTAAATTAGTTTATATGAGGGTCATGTTTTTGCTCCGGTAACGACATGAGCTGAGGAGGTACAGCTTCTCAAAGTTGACAAAACCATGAGCGGACCCTTTTGGTATAATATTTTTTCGTCTAAAAATTGTATGAAAATATGTTATTGACATGGAGCAGCCAAAGTACCGCACACTCGACTACGGTGGCCAGTAGGTGGGGCGAGACTCCGGGCTACTGAAGAAGTCTGCACTCGCCCCCCGCGGGTCCCCACCCCCCCCCCTCCAGTGGCGCGTTCGTCAGACTTCTTCCTCCGTCTCGCCCCATTACTTGCTCCGTCTCCGCATGCTCGCTGTTGGCGGGCCGTTACACGGCCTTTCATTATCTTTTCCGGCTTTCTGGGTCGTAGTTTGAAAAATAGTTTATATTTTTGGCGTTTCGCCTAATTTTGTATGGACCCATGATAACAAATTCTTTCCAAAAACTGGGACTTAAAACCCGGTAAATCCCCTCCCGGTAGATCCGTGCGACCCTACTCGATACATTGTATGTCAATGAATTAATTTGTTTAATCGGTTAATGTTCGGGATTTTTCCACCCACTATGAGGAGGATTTTTAAATTTCTTTGAATTTTTTTGGAAAAAGACACTCATGGAACCCGCTGAGGGCAGCCTCCAACCAATTCTAAACAGAGATCTGCAAATTTTGGTCGGCGAACAGATATTTACGGGCTGTTACATCAATGATGGGTTTCTCAATCTTTTTGTGAGTTTTTCCCCATTTTTTCAATTTGTATGTTTTTTAAGGTGGCAAGTCCGACTGTGAGAAGTTCGCTCGTCTCAGTGCTTAGCAAAATGACGGTCTTCACGCTGAACGATCGCCGAGCGCGTATTTCCTCTCCCACTGATAATAGGGTCCTTTTTTATAGAAACTCTCAGGACCATTTAAAATTCAGGGCAA
>MEIZ01000018.1:624462-637342 GCA_001723225.1 Globodera ellingtonae | reverse complement strand
CAATTCAACTTAAAATGGAATTTATTTATTAATGTTAAAATGAAAATGAAATCGGAGTTTTTTGTTCATTGCCTTGGCTGTAGAACCATTTGTTTTGTGGCGACATTCTTTTCTTGTTTTTCGTCCTGAGTAGAAAGTGGCTCATCAAGTAGAACAACTTCTATCTGAATTACAAATGAGCCAAAAAGGGTTAGTCCTTGAATCAATCAAACGAAAAGGATTATAATGTATAAACAAAACTGGCAATACGTTTAAAAACGGAGGCTATGCCAACATTTAAAAATGTTCAAGGAGAGAGTGCAAAGACCTAATTGTAAGGGTCCGATATAATCAATTAAAAGCATACCACTCTGAAGCCTTTCTCGAGAGGGTTACACACACAGACTCCTTTCGCCACAAAGCTTTGACGGTTGGCTTCGTATAAAAGTGTTTGTGCCTCCTCCAACTTCCGGCTCCACAGCGACTTGAAGCACAACCTGGAAAGATGGCAGGTCATCAGGCCGAGAATGTTCTCCAGATAAGCGATCGTCGTCAGATTCTCCGCCTCCGCATATATTTGATTCAGCTCGGTGATGAAGTCCATCCAAACATCTCTCCCAACCTAAATCAAAAGTCTCAACAAAATGTTAGCATTGACAAATTACGTAATGCTCGAGTTCTTCTGGGAAGTCTGTGCTGAACTTGACAATCAATGCTTGGCTATAATCACGTTGGATGTACAGCTTTCTGCAATCATTCAACGCCACCTTCCGCTTTCCTAACAGATTTTCATTATTTGGAGGCATCGTCAAAATGGACGAAGCAAGTTTATTCTTTAAGAATTTCTGGAAAGCAATATTTACATACATTGCAAAATTTGTTTCTTAGCTGTCTGTTATAAACCAAAGCTCCCAATACTCAAAAGTATCAAAACAAAAAACACTTTATCTTGTTCGATTGGCTTGTATTATCGTTTAGAGGGTCCGAAGTCGGTGTTTTTCGCATAATTAATCGCTTTTATTTGCCGTTTTTGGGTGGGTCGGGATTTTATCGGTTTTTGGGTTAGTCGGGATTTTGTCGTTTTTTGGTCAGTCGGTGTTTTGTTGGGTCGTTGTTTTGTCGGCACACGGTTTTCAATAGTCTTTTCCCCACTACCGGACATTTTGTCGCCGTGCCGTTGAAACCGAATTTACGATCAATTTTTGTGCAGAGAGAAGCGTTGAAACAGTTTTTGACCGGTTTAATTCGCTTCAAATTTTAAACCATGCGACTCCTCTCGCAAAGCTGAGCCCGAATATGCAATTTTTGCCGGAGGCCATTGATCCGAAATACAGCTCCACAAAGTTGACAAAACAATAGGGGAACCCTTTGGACAGAATTTATGTTTATTTGATGCATTGATTGCGAATTTATACTTTTGCACAGGAGTCCCATTTGAAAACTATCTGCCTAAGAATTGTTGCACATATTCGCTGAATTTTGATCACGTCAGAATGCTTCGCTATTTACGATCACGTATTGGAAGTTCGTACCAAGTGAAAAGTGATCATTTTGACGATTTTGCCGACTTCACTAAGGTGGGTGGTGCTTTACAATTTATTTTAAGAACATTGCTTTAACTCTTTTTGCAGCTGACAACGCATGGATTCCCTCAAAAGGTTTCTTCTATGTGTTCGGATGAGCGGTTGGGATATATTGCAATTGGGACAAAGGATGGCAGACTTCTGATGTAATTTCTTCTCCTTCCTTCAAACCAGGGGCGTAGCTAGGGGGGAGGGCGCTTATCGGTCCCGTCGGACCTTTCCCATTTCTAAAAAGCTTCAAAAAATTACCATATTTTTAAAATTTTTGTTGTAAATCTCTAAATAAATTGAAAATTTTCTTGGACCCCCCCCCAGGTGAAATAGATTTTCAAAAATTGAACAATCACAATATACTTAAAATGCGCCCCTAAAAAACTTTTTTTGTTTGCAAAAATCGCTTGAGAAAATGCAATAAAACCCAAAAATGCGCCCCTAACAATAGACTTCTTTTTTGACTTGCCCTCTCCCCCCCCCCGAAAAATTTTTGGCTACGCCCCCTGCTTCAAATATTATTGCACCTTTTTCTGCAAGTTTACAGATTCTGCTCAAACGGATCCCAACAATTGTCAGCCAATTTCGGTAGTAAATTGCCGATTAGTTCTCTCTATTTTGTCGCAGGAGCAAACATTCTGATGATTATTTGCAATGACTCTACTTCAAATTCGCAACAATTTATAAAATGCCAAATCATTTCCGATCAGCTGAACTTCACCCATCTGAACAATGAAAGACACCTTAAGAGAATTACGTGTTGTGAGATGGTGAATATTGCTGATGACCAACCCGCTCTTCTCATTGGTATAAAAAGGGAAGTAGCCAGAATGAGGGGGGGGGGCGACTCGGCGATGCCGGTACACGCCTTATAAATGGTATAAAACCTGTCTCTTATACACATCTAGATGTGTATAAGAGACAGCCTTATAAATGGTATAAAACTGTTGGCCGTTTTTTCGTTAGGATGGCAGGGTTTTTGTTTCCTTTTTTTGCGGATGGAGAATAAGTCCTGTCTCTTATACACATCTAGATGTGTATAAGAGACAGGCATTAAAATGGTTTTGCAAATAGAAACAAATGATTACCCTTTTGAATTAAGGTACAATAATCGGCAATATTTACGCACTTTTGGTTTGCAATATGGAACTCGTTGAGCACATCGTTTTTCTCGACACGACGCTCAAAGAGTATTTACCTAATTAGTTTCTTAAATTGAACGTTTTGGACCCCTTTTTCAGTATAGCCGAGTTCGGTTCTCAGCCAAAGGGAGTGAGTAGAATCGCAGTGCACCCGGAAGACCATTCTAAGCTTTTTATTCTCTTTGACAATTCCATTGTCGTTTTTTACAACATTACTTCTGAGAAGGTTTTGCAAACGTACAAAGCTGAAACACCAATTACGGTGACTTTCGTTTTTTAATTTGTTTATTGGAATTAAATGGTTTTATACGGTGTTTAATTAAAAGTTCATGTCGACCTCCTCGGCCTCGAAATTGCTATGTTCCCACGATGATGGCACTTATTCACTTCTCGAAGCCTTGGAAAAAGGGTTCGATGTTGAGCGCAAAAGGCCATACGGGGGAAGAAAATGCACAAAAACCAGCAAAATAATTTCATCGAAATTAACCGAGTATGGTTCATGTTTTTTTATTTAATATAAAAGTGTATTTTTTAGTAACGATGAAGAGTTTTTAATTTTTTCCGGTGGTGTTCCTGTCGAGGAGCTTGACAATCGCTTTACACTGTCAATTTTCTGCTCGGATAAATCGCTTATTTTGGATTTTGATAGTGCAATTTTGGACTTTTGCGTCTTCAAGGAAAACGGTAATAATCATTTTTTAGTTATCACAAGCCAAAAGCGAAGAATGCTTTTCAGATGCCTCCCATATTCTTTTCATCCTTTGTGAGGAGGAAGTCGTCGCGATCGATCTGCGAGATCCGATCTGGAGAATGCTTCAACTGCCTTTTCTCCATCCAATTCACTCTTCCCCAGTGACCTGCATAGCGACTGTCACTTCGTTATCCGAATGTGCACAAAATTTGCTTAGCCGATTAGCGATAGGACAGCGAAATTCGTCAAACATTTTTTCGAGGAATAATTGGGCCATAAAAAGTGGCCAAGTTGGTCAAAGGAAACGGTTAAATAATGCTAATGATCTTCAATTGGTTGTCACGGGGTTTGAGTTTGAATTTCTGTTCATTTTTAAATTATTTTTTAGTCACGAAAATGGCGTCGTCAATGTTTGGATGGCGTCTGAACTCATCTTCAAGCCTTGGATTTCCCTAAATACCGCCCGTGATTTTGAGGGTTATGTTGATAATAATGCTCCAAATTTATTGCAAAGTTTTGATGGAGACTTTGAAAACAATGCAACGCAAATGCCCGATGAAAATTTTGCCGGTTTGCCGCCCGTTAGGAAGGTCTGAAAGTTTTTAATGCACTCCAAAAGGGACGTAGCCAGATCGGAGGAGGGAGTGGTTGCCACGTGCCCGTCTGAACGCTAATTCATTAAGGATCTTCAAAAATGCAATTTTTTGAGAATCTCCTTCATTTAATCCCGAAACTCCACGGGCACTTGGGGGACCTTCACTTTATGAGGACTTAATTTAGGCCGGGTTATTCGACCCCTACTCGGATGATCATCGATTGGCTGTGTTAAAAATATTCTTCGACCCAAAAAGCGCCGAGATTGCTATTGGGGGCAGGGCGGGCCAATTGTTGGTGTACGAAGGGCTACCGGACTTAAAAGTCTCTCCTTACTTTTATTAAGACCTTAGGAATTAATTTTCAGAAGAATATGCCCAAGAATGAAGTGCTTTTGCTGGACATGACATCATCTGAAG
The DNA here is from genome assembly GCA_001723225.1 of Globodera ellingtonae. Taxonomy (NCBI): domain Eukaryota; kingdom Metazoa; phylum Nematoda; class Chromadorea; order Rhabditida; family Heteroderidae; genus Globodera; species Globodera ellingtonae. The sequence continues at coordinate 632,943 of MEIZ01000018.1, read as the reverse complement.
AAGGAGTTCAACTTAATCATCGGCTTTCCTCCGAATCTCCGATCCAAGCGCGAAGTGTCCTGTCAAATTACCCTCCGGGATTTTGTCTCATAAAAAAGTCACATTTAAATTAAAAATAGAACAAACTTGCTTTTTTAGCACTATTGCTCAGCTTAAGCCGGCCGTGCCGGTCACTTCAATTGCGTGGGATAGCCGGTTGGAAGTGCTTGCAGCAGGCAGTGAATTTGGCTATGTGATTTGTTCTCCGAAGAGGCGGGAAGTGTTGCTGATCAAAACACTCATCCCTTCAGCAGGTTCAGCTAAAGATCAAAATCGTGAACGAATTTAAGTGAATGCGCCTTCCGTTTTATTTCTCTTTTAGGAGGGTTTTTATTAGTAAGTAATTTATAAACTACCTTTTTGTAGATGTGCTGCAATTGTCGAACATGGATGGGCCCTTGTCACGTTTCAAAAGTGTCAAAAAATCGATCAGACAATCGTTTAGGAAGAAACGGTGTCCAAATAATGTAATGTTGTTAGAAAGTCATCCTACGAATTTAATGATTGATATGATTTAAGGAAACGGTCCAAAAATTTCGTTCAACAGAACGCGAAATTGTTCAGAGATCTGGCAACCCTAACATTCTCGGTAAGATTAGACTTAATTTGATTATGGCAGAAACTAACTTTTTCTTTTCATCTTCCGGTGGTGAGACTCCAACATCGCTGGTCAAAGTTGTCAAATTCCAAATATGCAATGTTTCGTCCTCCTCATCTTCCGATTGCGAATCACAGCACCTTTTTGTCGGCACACATGGGAGCGTCGTGTTCATTCACGCTTTCCACCCCCATACTTCGGGCCCGTCCTCTTCTGCTCCTGCGCCCCATGTGCTGGTTCAGCTCCAGTGTCCATTGGTCAAGGAAATCCGTCTACAACACCAAGCGCCGATCGTCGACATTGTATACGCCGCTGAGGGGAGCAGTCCCACGGGTGCCGGACGCTTGCTTGTGTTCACGGAGGAACAAATCCGAACGTTCACTGTGCCCGGGCTAAAACCGTCCACCAAATTGCGATTCACTGCCACCGAAGGCTCACGGATAAGAAGGGCAGCAGTTGTACAATTGCGCAGCAGAATACGCCAAGCCAGAAGCCCCGAAAGTTTCATCGTTTTCAGCACCAATCGTGCGGAATTGTATCTCATCCCCACAAGCTCTAATCTAAAGCGGCAGTATAGAGTGCAATTCTCAGAAGTATTTTCAAAGCAATTTTCTAAGCGTCCCAGAATTTTCAGCCTTCGGATTCCACTGCAATTATTTCCGCCACTCTGAGCAGCGACGGACAGTTGTTCTATTTGAGGGCGGGAGGAAGCGAATTTGAGAGATGTTCGTTGGACAATAGATTTCATAACAATTTTGTGTAATCGTTATCTACATTTTACATTTGATGTGGTCATGTTTTCAAACAATCGGTATAAAATCCTGAAGTGCCAAAAGCATCGACATATTTTACTTGCCTTTTTCATTCGTGTGGCCGTCATATGTTTGTCCGAATTCCCGCTTGATTAACGGGGTAGGTGTTGTTTGTCCAATTTCTTTTTTTTATCTACTAGTAATAGTCAAAAAATGAACCGGAATCAATTTTGGGAATTTAAAATGACTAGGAAATAGGTATAAGGAGCTCCCGTGCCCCACTTCAAGAAAATGATGGCACTCGATTTTAGTGCCGTTCATAATTTTTATAGTTCCTTTTGCTGTCAAATCTTGTTGACAACCCAGCATAAAATCTATTGTGCGGGTAATCTTTTTACTCAAAATTTGTAATATTTTTGTATTAAAAATTGTACTCCAGGCTACGGAAGAAGTCCGCGCGTGACTCGGCTAGGTTTTGCGCGCACCCGCGAGCCTTTATATGGACAAAACAATTTTTAGTGCATTCATGTTGACTATTTTTTATTAGACCTGACAAATACTATTTATGCAATGAGTCAATTTTATATTTAAACACACATGATAAATCGTGCGGTCGGACTTGAGATTATAATGACTGCACAACGATAGACCATGCCAGAAAAAAACAATTAATCTCCTGAAAGGATATTTAAAGTCAAGAATATTTGTGCCCCGCAGAAATTAGGAACGCTTTAAATCGGTTTAATTCTCTTCGTAGAGCTGTCTGATCTCCTGCTCGAACTTCAACTCGATGTTCTTACGCTTCAGCTTCAATGCCTCGGTAAGCAGTCCAGAATCGGGCGTCCACGGATCCTTGCAGATGAGAACCTTCTTGGGAATCTCCTCCTTGCGCAAACTACCTAAAGTTGAGTCGGTAAATGCCAGAAACAACGAAAATAAAAAATTTAAATGACCAGAAACAAATTGCTGAAGTTCCTTCTGCAGAATCTTCGCGAGTTCCTTGTTGGCACAAACACCGTCCCAATTCAACTCATGGATGGCATTCTGGACGGAAAGATGTCTTAGTTGGGATAATGCAGCAAATATTGAGGAAAAACGATTATGTTTTGTGCCGGAAATTTTTTTTGGCCCGCCCTTGCCGCCCGCCGACCACCACCATCGAAAATAATCATTCATAAACACCCGCCTTCTCTGCAAGAGCTTCGAGGTTTTTGCGATTTGGGACGACGAGAGCGATCAGATAATTTCTGTGCAAATTCCCATAAACACAAATGTTGTCCACGTTCAAGTTGGTCAGCAGTGCCGTCTCCACCCTCCCCAGCGCAATGTATTCGCCATGAGCCAATTTGATCAAATCCTTCATTCGGTCTAAAAGAAGTTGAAAAATGGAGACCAAAACTAAAAAATAAATAAAAACCGATAATGTAGAGACTGCCGTCCTCGCCTAAACCGTCACAAAAAATATATGTTTTTGTTGTCAATCGCATACGAAATTCGCCAATGTCGCCGGTTGCGAACCAACGCTTTCCGTCCAATTCAATAAAGCACTCCTTGGTTTTCTCCTCATTTTTGTAGTAGCCCAACGCGACATTGGCCCCGTGAATGACAATCTCTCCCTGTGGCGGCGAATTTGTGGGCGAATAACCAGCTGAAATGTTTTTTTGATGGGTAAAACATAAAAAAAAAATTGAAAAAAGCACCTTCGGCCCATTCTCTAAGCCGAATTTCACAACAGCGGAGCGGCGGTCCAACAGAACCGGTGCTCAAGTCGTTTTCTAAAGTGTCAAACGATTAATTATAAACAAAAACAAAAAAAGCAATTTCATCGCAAACCGTCGGCCAAAGTCGCGCCACCGCAGGTTTCGGTCAGCCCGTACCCCTGGACAACCGGGCAACAGAAGCAAATGTTCATAAAACGCTGTGTCTCCGGATTGAGCGGAGCACCACCAGAAATCACAATGCGAAGGTTGCCTCCGAGAATCTTGCCAATGTTGTCAAAAACCAAACTAAAAAATAAAAAGTAACCGCAATAATATTCACATTCTAAAGTCGGGTTGCTCAGTCGTCCAGCTACAATAAATTCTACTTTCCTTCCAGTCCTTCTCCCCGGGGCCCCACCGCAATTTGTTAAGAAAATTGGTCAAAATGTCTACTTTTGCAAAACAAAAGGGTCCCCCTATGGTTTTTTTTCACAAAAAACATTTCGGGGGGGGATTCCATTCTCCCCCCCCCCGTGGATACGCGCCTGCCCCACCCCGATATACAATCGAAATATTTTCGCCCGATCGCCTACCGGTTCATCACCAAACTTTTGTAGCCTTCCTCGAAACGGTTGCGCTTTCGTTCGTAACAAATGCGGAAGAGTTCTCGCTCAACGCGCGACTTCTCGTTGACCTCATCCGAAACGGCTTTGAATATTTTGTCCATAATGGCCTTAATGCGCAAATCATTGCTGCAATTTTTCATTAAAATACCGGCACACAAGCGATAGCTGTCGGCTTCAGTTCACCACAGTCGCCCTTTGACCCCTTTTTGATCTTCGGCGCCCGGTCGTACAAAGTGGCCGGGGAAGAGTAACCGATTCGGCATCCCTTCGACAAGCAAACAATTTCAGCGCACACTTCGAGAATATGTGCCAATGGCAAATAACCGATGTAAGTGTCGTTTTGGCTGATTGAAATTTTCACACAATAATAGGCAAAACAGCTCACTCGACTGCAATAACGGCACTTTGTCCCGAGTTCGCTGCGATTATATTGCGATGCGACAAAAGGACTCCCTTTGGATTTCCCGTCGCTCCGCTCGTGTACATAATCATAGCCGGGTCATCAGCATTCACATTACATTCAAATTTTGCTAAAATTAAATGAAAAATTGGCGTTCGCATATCCAATCCAAGTCCAATACTTTGCGAATGGCCAAGAGCTCTGAGGGCGTTGAAGGTATAAAGTTCGCGTCCGTCATTATTGAACGCTTGTTTGATTTCGTCAGTGGCCTCATCTGCGCTTTCTGCAAGAGTGTGTTGTTCACTGAAGTAAACGACGTGTTTAAGTTGAGGGCAATTGTTGATGGAAGAAAGCGCTTTGGGCAGAAGAGAGCGAGAAGTAAACATCAGAACAGCGTCACATTCGCCCATGGCAAAGGCAATCGCTTCATCGCCAAGCGTAGGATAGTGACAACTGAAAATTATTTAAGTGATTCACTCTAAATTTCTTTTAGTGTTCAAAGTTACTCGGAAGTCCAGATTTGAAGCATGCCATGGCCGAAATCATCCATTCTTTTCTCGTCTCCGAGTAAATGACGACGTTTTGGCCCTGCTTGATGTCCAAGTTTCTCAGTCCAAAAGCGATCTCACTGATCACTTCATCAACATCCTCAAAGTTCAGCCAGCTGTAAGACCCGAGCACCAATTTCTGAATATTTTTCCCGTCCGGCTGGCGTTCTTTAGTGGCTTCAAGGACTTCGCGTGTTCCCATACAATTCAGCCCATCATAAATTCTTAAATGTACGATGCGCACGATTAAGTGCCCCAAATTACGAACTCGGCTGCTTTGTCCCAAATTTTGCCGAGAGTTGGGCAGCCCTTGAAGAGTTCGGTATAAAGCGAAGTCCCAATAGTGTCCACGTGTCGCCAGGTTGAGCGCGATCCATCTACCGGTGCAGCCTATTATTTAACACTGCTATGAACTAAACGTAAAAGAACTAACTTTTTGCTCAAGTGACAGTTCACGCTTTTTTTCAGGAGCAGCAAATATTTTGAACGGTATGAAGACAAGTGCATCGTAAAAGAAGAAGAACACTTTCAAGAACGCGGCCAGTCCGATGATATAGAAAGGCCGCTCTTTGCCATTAACTTCCTGTTCGATTCGCTTTCCACCAGTTAAACTGTCTTTTCGGTCTGGCATTTTAAAACCTAAAATTTTCATAAAGGTATTGGACCTGGCAATTAGTCAAATGGTCTCTATGAATTTGGGTAATAGTAAAGATGGTGCTTTCCATTACAAAAAATAAAAGATTTCGCATTTTACGTCCCCGAAAACCCCCAGAAAGACCTTTTTATCGACTTCATTCTCCGAACACCGGACCCGACATTTTTTATGAATTCAAAAATTTCAGAAAATTAATTTTGGCCTTAAAATCATTCAAAAAGCGTCCGGAGTTCGAAATTGGTCGAAAAGTGGTCAGAATCAAACCGAGGCACATTTACACATTCAAATTATAAACAAATGAAGCTTAGGTATCTTCAAAATTACCTATCAAAAGAATGAACTCGTCATCATTTATTTTATGTCTTACCATAGAAATAGGTATGTTACTCATCAACTCACCACCAGCGGATTAGGTAACTGTGAAATGAACGCGATTTACTTATTTGTTTGTGAAGGTGAGGTGGTGAGGTAAATGAAGAAATTTGAGTTCACTGATTCATCACTATTTTAAAAATTCCAAAATAGAACGCCATAAATATTGGCGTTTGCATTAGAGATCGGCGGGAACGGGATTCCCGCAGGAAAAGTACGGGATTCCCGGTCCCGTCTTTTTTGCCGAGCGGGATTTTTTACGGGAATAGGAAAAAGACGGGATTCCCGTCCCGTACTTTTTGAAATTCCCGTCCACGGGACTTTTTTGGTTGTCTTTCAATTACACTTTTCGCAGAAGTTTCAGTTGGCACGCGTTCATTTTATTTTCTTTCGCATTTTAAATATTTGAATCCGATTCTATTAATGGAATCTTTGCTTGAAAATCAACGAAATTGTCATGAGGAGCGCGAACGTTGCGTTGATTTGATGGTCAAAGAGTTTACGATGGATAAGAAATCAGTAAGTTTTCATTGTGACAGAAAGATCAGATTTTTTTAGCAACGTGAAAGGATCAACTCCGATCAACGCGTAAATCGCTTGCTTGAGGTAAATATTTAATTTTGAAAAAGATTATCTTTGCTAACCAAACTTCATTTGGTTATTTTAGAGAAACCAAATAGCCACGCAAAAACTCATCAGTGCGTACCAGGACGAGCATGGGGAACGCAGCAAAGAAATTCAAGCGATTGGCGGTCCCAACGAATTTGCTGAGTTTTATTCTCGCTTGAAGACATTGAAGGACATTCATCGGAAAAACCCTAACGATACTGCTCGAACACTTACGATTGAATTTCAAGAAATGGCAAATTTTGTCCAAGATCCGGACCGCGTGGAAAAGGAAATGGTTCGTTTTATGGATGAGGAGGGATACGGAAAGTTCTTGGACCTTCACGCTCTGCACGAACAATTTGTTAATCTGAAAGGAATCAATGTGAGATTAAATTGCTTTCTGACGATGTGTTAAAGCGGAGTATTTCCGTTTAGCGCGTCGATTATATTTCGTATCTCTCAAAGTTCGACCACCTTCACGAAATACACAAGGAAAAAACAAAAAAGTCTGGCGCCTACAAATCATACATTGTTTCCTTAGAAGAATATTTGAAAGATTTCATTTGCCGGGCAAAACCTCTCATTGACATTGCCGGAGAATTGGAACGTGTGGACAAAGTAAATTGAATAAAATGGAATAAAAACTAAAAATAAAACAATTGTAAAGGATTTTGAACAAAAGTGGAAGGAAGGAAAAGTGATCGGATGGTCCAACGAAAAATCAAGCGGAGCTTTGACAAAATTTGCGCCTTCGTCGGCAGAGGTTGACCTTTCCAACTTCAACAGCTCGGAGGAATTGGAAGAATTGGGGGCCGACCGACTGAAAGCGGCACTACTCGCGCTTGGCCTCAAATGCGGAGGGTTTGTTCTTGTTTCTACCCTAATATTCTAATCTTGAATTTATTGAGAGTTTTTTTTTTGATAGTGGGATAGAAAATGAATGTTTTTAGAACCGTAAAAGAAAGGGCTAGTCGATTGTTGTCTGCTAAAATTTCCAATGTCTCATCGAATGCCAATGGAAAGGGCATCACCGAAGACGCAAAAGAGGAGAGTCGGAAGTACAATCTCGCTAAGATCGAATCGCGTGTTCTGAGGTTGTCTTTCTCTTATTTATTATACCAACCAATCACTTTCAGGCTTTCTGAGTTGGTCAGTGCGGAGAGAGCGGCGACGCGAGAGAATGTCGAGAGGAAACAGGCGCGTGCTGTGGGCGAGGAGGAGGAGGAGGACGACGTGGAGGAAGTGTACGAAGTTGAGGAGGAAGCCGACAACGTTCCGTACAACCCGAAAAATTTGCCGCTCGATTGGGACGGGAAGCCAATTCCGTATTGGCTTTACAAATTGCACGGGCTCAACATCGGCTACGGTTGTGAGATTTGCGGGAATCAGGTGTACAAGGGACCAAAGGCATTCCAACGGCACTTCACTGTGAGCCGCTCGATCGATTCATCGCTAACGGAGTGCTGTGAAAGCTTTGTTTTTTAAGGAATGGCGACATTCGCACGGCATGCGCTGTTTGGGCATTCCGAACACGGCACATTTCACCAACATCACAAAGATAAATGACGCGATTGAGTGAGTTTATGCCCAATTGGATGAGTTCCAAAAAAAATCCGCGTGAAACTTTTAGACTGTGGAAGAAAATTTGTGATGACAAAAATCGAAACAAATGGAACCCTGAGGCGGATGAGGAATTCGAGGATTCGTTGGGAAATGTCGTCAACCGACGTACTTACGAGGATCTCAAACGCCAGGGTTTACTGTAGATCATCTCTACAGTAAAGTGTTTATAAAAATGTTTGAATAAATGACATCTCAAACGTTTTGGATTCATGAAGATTTAACTTACACATTCTTCGGCTTTTTAGAAATAATAAGAACCAAAAATTTCAAAAGGAATCCTTAATTATAAAGTTTGAGATTCGGCATCATGGAAAATTGATTCAGGAATTGGCAACGAAAATTCATTTTAGTGATTTGTTTTATCGAATTCGTTTTGGTCTGGGCTCTAATTGAAACCTAAATTTAACATTAAATGGAAACCAGAGGTCATATCGTCGCTGTATTCACCTTTTTGTCACTTATTTATTGGATTTGAGTCGGCTCAAGCCGATTGGTTGGTTTATCCATGGGTTTTTATTGATTGGCGGCGGTTATTGCCTTTCGGGTTGTTCAGGGCCAA
>MEIZ01000018.1:608514-624400 GCA_001723225.1 Globodera ellingtonae | reverse complement strand
TCTGATCACAGCCAAACCCAGTTCAGCAGGCGACGTCGTCTACCTCGTCCCCTCATCGTCCGTCCCTCGCCACTCACCGCGCGATCCATCATCCCTGTCTCTTATACACATCTAGATGTGTATAAGAGACAGGGGTTACATAACAGCGAACAATGAATGTCACCTCATCAATTTAAACAATTCGGACACGGCTTTCATTTCTTCTGCTTCAGTGGATTTCGTCGCTTTTTCGCCGATGTGGCGACGACTTTTCGTCCTTTTCTGCTTGCTGTTGTGCCTTTGTTCTTCGCAGAAGGAACCCGCGGGTCAAAATCTGATTTTGTTGTTGGTGGACGGTAAGGGAATTTGCCTCAGGGGTCATCCAAAATTTGAGCATAATCTTTGGTTGAGGTTATGGTGCGAACCTGTTCAATCAGACCGACTCGAGAACAAAGTCCGGGACAAGGACACTTCTCGAGGTTGGCCATTTGAATAAACAGAAGACTAAAAACATTTGTTTAAGAATGGAATGGAGGCGACTTCACTTAAGCCCGTCTACCCCACCCAATCCTACCCAAACTGGTTCAGTCTTGCAACAGGTAAAGCCAAACAAGTTTTGGCATCCTTATTTTTCGAATAATTAATTTTAAACTCGAAATTATGACAAATCCTGCACCTTTCGAAATTCAGGACTTTACGTAGAGAGTCACAACTTTACCAGCGATTTTATGTTTGAACCAAATTCGTCAATGCTTTTCCAACGGGACATGGGCATGAACGACTCGAACCCCTTCTGGTGGACTGGCAATCCGGCGCCACTTTGGTAGAAGAATAGAGAAAATGTAACTTTTGGTCTTTTAAAGGTACGCGGTTGGGAAGGCGGGTATCGACGTGCATTGCTATTGGTTCCCCGCCTGCCATGTGCGTTTTCTAATCAATCAAATGGCCTTCCAGAGTTTGGCATTCTGAATTCCTCAGAAAGCCCATGTCGATTTGATTGTGCAAGTGCCGCAAAATCGACGGCACTCTTTCAATAACGCCAACAAGATTGATTTGCTTCCGCATTTGCCGACCATAATAAAGCACATCAAAAAGTATCAGCCCTATAGACAACAGGTAGGGGTAACCGACAACGGATATCGCTGCCCCCCCCCCTTTTCGGATAAGCCAATTTCATCATTTTCAGCTTGTTCTTCTCCGATACAATGGGCTGGACGAGGTAATGTTTGGTGATAAAACAAAACAAATTACCATACTAGGCCCTGAGGGCGGGCGGTCAATCTTCAAGCCAAACGCGACAGGCGCTTTCCACCGTCGATACTTACATTCGAAGAATCCAAGTGCACTTACCTCCTTACGATCTCATTCATGCCCAATTCTTTTCGTCTTCTCCACAGGAGGAGATGGACACGATGGACCTCCACCAATCGACCAATCTCATCGTACTCTCAGACCACGGACTAATGGCGGTGGAGGAGGAGGACCAGTTTTATGTTGAGGAATGTTTGGCCGACTTCTCAATGGTCAGACAGGTCGCGAACTCATTGGCATTCACAATGATCTGGCCCATCGACGGTGAAGAGGTGTTTTTGACATAACGAACTTGATAAGAAAGTTGTCTTTGGCATTTGTTCAGGACACCGTTTTCTTTGAGCTCAAAGTGTGCGACCAATGGGCGTTCGTCGGCGACTACGAAAACGAAGAGGCGGCGCCTTTAGTCAGCGTATACAGAAGGCACGACGCCATTAAAAGTAAATTTAATTCTTCCATTCTTTAGGCACGAACTTCCCGAACATTTTCATTGGCGCGATTCGCGTTTGGTTGCGCCAATTGTTCTGATTGCACGGCCTGGAATCGTCCTCCTGACGGTGGGTTAAACAAAATAAATTTAAGGGGACGGGGGGGGGCGTTGAATTGCTTTCGCCTCCAACTTTTGTTTTGATCTTACAAATTAGCGCAATCTTCCTTCGACCGATGTTAGCGAAAAATTGGCAAAGGAATGGAAAATGCTCGATGGGTGGGACAATGAACACGAGGAAATGCAAGGTTAGGTCGTTGATGTCTTCTATTCTGAGAAAATGGAAAAAGACTGACTGATTTTAGGGATTTTTATGGCCAGAGGACCCGGTGAGTGTTCTAACAGTACAAAAGTCAGTCATTTTTCTATCCAATTAAAGCATTCAAATCGCACTACAAAGGAGAAGAGCAAATTGAGGTCGTCGACATTTATCAGGTGAAGCAATACGACAAATTGTTACACTTCCGTTTTGACTCTTCAGCTCGTTCTGAACATTCTTGGCGTTGAACCCACACACTTCAGCAACGGCAGTTGGAATCGCGTCGCGGATGTGCTCAGCGAAGGATGGGAGGACAGACGCTATGAGCCTCAAAGCTTTGCCCTAAGGCATCTTTGCCCATTTTCTTTCATTTCAATTATCGTCACTCTTTGCTTTTGGTCAATAGCCATTGACTAATGATCAGGAAGAATAAATAGTGGTTTTGATTTTTTTTTAGAACGTAAAAATCTCAAACACTGTAAAAGGCCGGTGTTAACAAGCATTTTTCACTCAAAATCCCGGAGGGCATAAATAAAATTTTCTGTAAAAAACCCGTCATTAGGGATAAAGTAGCCCACATAATTCTCCACAGAATTGCCCTTTGACTCTAGTGTTAAGCTTGGACGAACAACGCACGGAACGGACCGTCCATTGGGGGTACTGTAGCTGATTTGTGCAAATCAATTTCCGATATTAAATGTCCGATAAATCATTAAATTAATTTAAAGTCAATTTTTAGGGTGCATTTTTGAAAATTTTTAAAAACTCAATTGCTTGGGGTATATTTTTCGTTTTTTATTGCATTTTTGTTAAGGAATTTTTGAAAAATGGCGAAATATGGATAAAAATGGCGAAAATGCCAAAATATGCACATAAAATATGCACTTAAATAGCGAAATATGCACTTAAATAGCGAAATATGCATAAATATGCACATGGAAATGCGTTCTAAACGCTTCAAACCAAGCTGAAAACTTCAGGAAAAAAATATGCATGTGCATATAATTTTGCTCCCTAAATATAACCCCTGTTTTATCCTTTTTTCTGTCTGCTTTTTTAATGACTTTAATGATTAAATTGTTTCCAATAGGATAAGGAGAAAACAACAATGGGGAACACTGAAACTTCATTGGGTAAGATATAGAGATAATTAAGAGCATTAACGCTTTCCAATTTAAGCTGGGTTCAACAGCACTGTCGTAGAGCTAACCTCAAAGAATTCGAACACTGGAGAGGAATTGGATTGGGACAAATTGCTGCCAATTAACACAGGGAATGATCTTTTCACCACACTTCAGCCCTCCGACATCCGCGGACTTCGAGACGGACAGCCTAATGTATGTGCGGAGAGTGAACAATTTGAACTTCGTGTGAATTTGCAGGCACTTTCGATTTTATGTTACAAAGCTGTGCACGTTTTGGCTCGAGCCACCCAAACAAATCCAACACAAAAAGAACACAGAAAAGTATTAATAACGAATAATATGGCGGTATTCATGCGGCGGTGTTCAGATACTCAACTGCACTCGACTTTTAACTCGCCTAATTCCTTTTTTGTTCGAAGAAAGTGAATGGCGCCAATTCTTTTGGACAAATCTGCCGGACAATGGAAAAGATGGCCTAAATGACAGCCAAAAACAGCTACCACTCGCGAAGCTGCTGCTTAATGCCCTTTCGGACCTTTTATTCTGTCCAAATTTTACCATCGGTCTTTTGGAGAAGAACATTGTAAGTGGCCATTCATGGGGGTCTCCCCCATATCCTCACTAACTCAACTCATTACCTCCAACTTTGAACATATCGGGTTGAATTAATATTTATTTTATTCGGCACATTAGAGCTTCAAATAATACCAATTATAGTATATCTGGTCTCGTTATTTTGTTTAGCATTTGGAAAACATATCCAAACTCGACACTTGCGAACACATTTGGCAGTCGGGTGTTGGATTTGCGAATAAAACGCCAGCAAACGCTGTTTATGACGTGAACAGAACGGAATTATTGCGATTGCTTCTGTTTGTTGTTTTTTGATTCATTTTTTTATTACTTTTCCTTTCAATTTAGCGTTTGTTTTTCGGAGGTCATATACACTCCAACTCCTGGTAAAAATGCCGTAAATTGTTTACTTTGAATATTTGCCTCTTTTTTTCCTTTAGAAGAGAGCAAAATGCGTTGGATAACACATTTCACATCGACGGAGAATCGACACGTTGTAAGTTTGAATTGGACAATAAAATTAATTTGGATTGAAAGTCCTAAATGAAAAGTTGGAATTTCAGCTCCCATTGTTCACGTCTCTGCTGAACTCCGTTTGTGCATATGATCCTGTTGGGCTTGGCATGCCGTACAATTATTTGTTGTTTGTCGATTCGAGAGAGCCTTTGGTGGAAGTTGCCCTCCAACTGCTGGTCGTTTGTTTGGACCGGGACTCACAACCGAACTCTGACAAAGTAAACCATTTTTTGTCCCTTTTATAATAATTCCCTTTTTCAGATTGGTTATGTTGAAAATTACTTTGTCAATTATTTGTCTCGTATTCATCGAGAAGATGACTTTGAGTTTATGCTTAAGGTTTCTTTTAAATTCATTCCCCCCCCCCCCTATAGAAATAAACATTTCGTTACGGAGAGAATATTCCCGAGATTTGTGACTCATTCGTTAACCAATTTTCGTTTAAACTGAAAATGACCTTTTTTATTTCCTCGTTTAGGGATTCACAAGACTTTTGAACAACCAATTGCAAACTTCCTACCTGCCAAACTCCACGAAGAAGGTTGGCCTTCACCAAGAATTGCTTGTTTTGGTATGGAAGTGTTGTGAGTACAACCAGGTAGGTCCGGTTGGAATTAGCTAAACCCTCATTTTCATGAGTTTACACAGAAATTCCTTTACTATGTGTTGAAAAGCAGCGATGTTCTTGACATTCTCGTCCCAATTCTGTTCCATCTGAATGAGTCGCGAACGGATCCAAGTCGGTTTTGTGTGAATATTTATGTAAATGTTTAGTGTTGTTGTCACATTTAGCCCGCATTGGTTTGATTCATATGGGCGTTTTCTTAATCCTCCTCCTGAGCGGCGAACGCAATTTTGGCGTTCGATTGAATAAAGTTGCAATTTCAGAAAACGTTGTTAAGAATTAATTGTTTAGCCATTTACTTCTCGGGGTCTCATTGATGTGCCAATTTTTACTGGAACTCATGCCGACCTTCTGATAATTGTAAACAAATTTTGTATTTTTATTTAATTTGTATTCATTTGAATTTTTAGATTTTCCACAAGTTGATTACCAGTGGAAACCATAAATTGCAGTCGCTTTTTGATTGTCTTCTTACAATTATCGTCAACGGTAAAAATTTTTTACATTTCCATCAAAATTTGCACGAAATTTCAGTGTCTCCCTATCTGAAGTCGCTTTCGATGGTTACCGCAAATAAATTGGTGCATTTAGTGGAAGCTTTCAGGTTACAAAGTTTTTATTTTCCAATAATACCTTTTATATGTCAGCACTCCGTGGTTCATTTTTTCCTCGCCGACCAATCATCATTTGATATTTTTTTTGCTCGAAATGTTCAACAACATTATTCAATATCAGTTTGACGGTCTTTCTTTTTATTTTCAATAATGTTAAATATTGTTTTTTATAAAGGAAATTCGAATTTGGTTTACACAATCATTCGAAAGCGTCAAGTGTTTTATCAATTGGCCAACCTCAGTAGTGACTCGGTTTCCATCGCACAGAGTCTGAAAAGGGGCAAAAAGAGTGGCGATTCGAAGCCGAATGAGGAAACCGAACATCCCATCGAACACGCAGAAGAAGGGGAGGAGTCGGGCGATCGTGCAAAACATCAACAAATTGGTGGAGTTCACCCAATTCGGCAAAAGAAAAGTATATTAATTAAATCACAGAAGTGAAGGCCTCCTCGTTAGCGGAAACGCCGGCAATTGGTGCTATGACAACGATGGAGGAATCGGCAGAAAACAAACGAATGGCGGAGCAAAACCAGGCCCAAAAAGTTCAAGGAATAAAGGAGCAACACCACCAACAGGAGCAGCAACAGGAAAAGGAGGAGCAGGTGAATGTTTTGTGCGAGACTGAGGAAGAATGGGCGCCTACCAGTGAATGGGTCGAATCGTGGAAGAAGAAGTTGCCCCTGCAGACGATCATGCGCGTTTTACAAATTTTGGTGCCTCAAGTGGAGAAAATTTGCATCGACAAGTTGGTGGACTGCTTCAATTTGTGTTGTTTTGTTTGTTGTTTGTTTGTTTAGAGGGCTCACTGATGAAAGCGAAATTCTGAAATTCCTTCAACACGGAACTCTCGTAGGACTTCTTCCCGTCCCACACCCAATACTCATTCGAAAGTATATTGCAAATTCTGCGACAAACAATTGGTTCAGGACATACCTTTGGGGGGTCGTCTATTGCCGGTAATAATTTTTGAGAATAAACCAAACGTTTGAATTATGGTCCCATTAATGTGAACGAACATCCCTTATTCTTAAGAAACATCGAACCGCCGATTTGGTTCGACAGCAATGTCACTCTTTTCGAGATTCAGCGAGTTTGAAGGAATGCGGAAAAGAAAAGAAAAAAACGACAAATTTTGTTGGGGTTCTTTTGCGGCTTAATCAATTAGTTGGATTATAGAAATGCATGGACAAATCACATTCTAATCATTTGGTAATTCGGTACATTTTATTTATTTTGTGATAATACAATCGTTTTGTATAATACATTGGCAAACTTTAAATGGATGTTGTGCATTTGCTGCAATTGGCGTAAATAATGCGATTTTAAATTATTTGTTGCTTTCGAGTTCTTATCGTATTTTAGGCCTTCTGATGTCAGAAGAGTCCATCCTTTAAAAGTAGATGAGTTACAATTATTTGTTCAAAATTGTCGTTGTCGGCGACCACAATTGCGGAAAGTCGTGCATTCTGTTGAGATTTTCGGAGAATTCTTTCCGGTCCGACCACGTGAGTACGCTTGGCGTCGACTTCAAGCTGAAGACCATCAAAATAGGACGGGACAAAATTCGGTTGGAACTTTGGTGGGTCAACCATTTTTGCATTTAGTCGAACAATCCAAAAAATTTAGGGACACCGCGGGTACGTTGTTTTCTTTTAACGGTTCGAATGTCAAATATGAGACATTATTAACAAATTAGGCATGGAAAGGTACCGGACAATTTACAACTCTTATTACCATTCCGCCCACGGGGTTATGTGTGTGTACGATCTGGTAAAGTGCACTTTGCAATAACGGCCTTTAAATCTTCTTTTTTAGACCAATGAAAAATCGTTTGAAAATTTGGAGAATTATTGGCTCAGACAAGTGAAGGAACACGCGCCGCAAAACGCCGTCCTCCTCATGGTGGGCAATAAGGCGGACTTGGAATCCGAAAGGAAAGTGGACTTTGATCGTGCCGAAAAGTGCGTTATATCATAATAAAAGAATTAGGGCTTCCATCGAATATTTTGCAAAATAAAGACATGGAAGATAAAATAAGATTTAGGGATCCAAAATAATTAGGCAAAACCTTTTTTTGGTATAAATGCGAATTGTTTTGTAGCAATTACTATTTCAACAATTTGCGTTTGGAGTGAAGGAATTTTAGGAAAAATTTTCACACTAAAAACACTTTTTATTATGAAAGCGGCCCCTTTTTGCTTTAGTGCCCTTTTTAGGCCTATTTTAAGCTTTTGGGGCGGGGGAAGGGGTCGGGGCTGCCGATAGGCGCCGCCGAGAAAAGTTTGAAGGAATTTGTTATGAAATGGTCCAAAAACTGCTGAAAGGGGGCGGATTTAAATATAAAGAATTCGCTTCGAAATTCTCATTTTGACTATTCGATCAAAATTTTATGTAATTCTCCAAACTCAAAAAATTAGAACAAAACGATTTAAAAATACTTATAAAAAATGTTACTCTAAATAAGGATAAAGTATGGATGGAATCCCCGAATTATTCTTGCTGCTTTTAGCTTGGCCAAGAAAATTGGGGTGTCCATTTACGAAGTGAGTGCAAAGACGGGCATAAATTGTGACGAAGCGTTCGTGGAACTTGCAACGGTGATGAGAGACCGACTTCTGACCTCGGGTAAGTTACGCGACGCAATAATTTTGGGGAAGAAGTTCCAGAACGAGTTGGAGTGGAACCTTAGTCCTGAACTTGACGACATTCGTTGACAAGTTTTAGTCGCAAATTTCCTATCAGTCGCATTCACTTTTAGCGTTAAATTCCGATTCCGAGGAGTCTGATCACCTCTCTTCCGCATTTCACATCGACGGAGTCATGTCGGACGAGAAGCCTCTCAATGGGCGGCTTTTGGGTGTAGCGCCGCGTTGTTGCGCCGGAGGCGGCGGGCCCTCTCCAACATTTGTTTGATCTTTTCGACTTTATCTTTCGATTGAAGACAGGGCGTTGTGTTAGTGTGATGGGTTCCTTTCAAACAAATTATTTTGTGCTTTCTCCATTAAACCTCACTTCTCAGCGACCTTTGTGTTTAGCTGATGGGGCCGCTTGTTCCCTTTATTCATCCCAAAATTCTCATTTCTTTTAAATTTATTTGATTTTTTGCCCTTTTTCGAAGAGAATTGCGCCTTTCTGCTTTAATTGTTGCTATTTTGTGTTTCTCGTTTATTTTGCTGAACATATAAACGAATCAACAACAACAATCTCAAATGCATTCATTCAATTTCTGTACTTAAAAGGCTCCAATAAATCTGCTATATAAATATGCTTTTTGTTATATGCGTAACATTTGTTCGGATATGCAAAAACCCGTTTATTCTTACACTTATGCGTGATAAAACATCACTTTGTATGGAAGAAGCCATCGAGTGGCAAAGACAGCGGAGATCGGATTCCGCCTGGCAATCTCATGGACAGGAGGTGGGGCCTTCGTTTGATTCATTTGTTGAATTGGAGCTGTCTCTTATACACATCTAGATGTGTATAAGAGACAGGGCAAAGACAGCGGAGATCGGATTCCGCCTGGCAATCTCATGGACAGGAGGTGGGGCCCTGTCTCTTATACACATCTAGATGTGTATAAGAGACAGCCCTCGTCCGTACCAACCGCCCGCCTTTCCTCCACCCTTTGGTCGTCCCGTTTATTGCCCATTTTAATATATTTTCATTTATGTCATTATCGGATCGTTCTTTTGCTTATCGCGTCGGTTCCCAATTTCAGAAGTATGCTTTCTTCGATCCGTCCAATGCATTTCCAAAACGATGGCGACGGACAGCCAATTCCTTCAAATTTTTCGTCGAGTTCAATAAATGCCGGCACAGCGCCAAATGCCGATTTGGAGGCGAGACAATGCGCACAATTTGGCGATGTCGGCACATTGAAAAGGCTTTTGGCTTCCGAAAAAATTACAGCGAACGAGGCAATAATCCGCTTAAGTTTTATTCGATTTAGCCATTATTTAAGGTGGACCAGGACGACTGCTCTCTTCTCCACTGGGCAGCAATTAATAATCGAATCGAAGTAAAAATAATTGTTTTAAATTTATTTATTTAATTTGTTTTTTGAGGTTGCCCAATTGTTGATTGATAGTGGGGCCAATGTGAATGCCATCGGTGGTGTTCTCGCGTCAACTCCTTTGCATTGGGCTGCCAGACATGGACACGGCCGAATGGTGGCACTTTTGGTCAGAATGAATACGAATTTTTGATATCCATTGGCAATTGTTGTCCTTTGGGGGGGGCGAAAATCCATTCGAATCATCGCTAATTGTTCTACAATTAAAGATTCGGAATAACGCCGATTGGTCTATGCGTGATGTGGAAGGTTGTTCAATTTCCCCCTTTTCTTTTGCTGTGACAAAGTCCCTCCAAAAGGCTTCACCGCTCTCCACATTGCCATCCAGTTCGGCTGTACCCCCGTAGCGGCGTATTTGATAGCGATGGGTCAGTCCCCGGACGAACAGGACACCACGAAGATGACGCCGGCCATTTGGGCGGCCTTTAAAGTGTACAGCAAGGACCCATTGCGAATGTTGGCGAAAATGGGCGCGGATTTGGAAAAGGCGGACAACACTTATCGGTACGGGGTGAAGGGAAAGGTCGCCAAATTGCACGGTTTTGACGTTAAGAAACACTCCACTCCATTGGGCTGTTGTCCAAGGCAATCACACGGCGGTCAGCGCACTGCTTGAACTCCAAGTGAATTTGGTGCCATTAAACAAAGAGAAGGAAACACCTTTGGACATCGCAAGGCGCAAAAACGATCATTTTTCGGTGCGAATGATCGAATTGGCTGGCAGGGGACGGGGAATATTCCCCTCGACTTTCACTCAACATTTATCTGAAAGCAATGTAAGTCCAATGCTAACCCCGAAAATCCGCTTAATAAATTCTTAAAATTTGCTGTTCAGAAAATCTCTCAAAACGTCGTTTTTTCGTTGCCATTTTTTGCTTTATTTGTGGCGAGTTTTGTCGCAAATTCTCTCTTCAATTACGTGGTGAAGGCCGAACTCTTCGCTTTGCTCGGTGCCATCCTTTTGCTTACTTTTCGGTCATTGCCTTTTTTGTTGATATTTTGTCATTTGTTTTTCAGACATTTTGCCAAGGACCGACGTGAATTGGCCATTCGCGTGTTCCTTTTTGGCCTTACAATCGCCTCCAAATTGTTCTGTATCTTCGGCTGGCTGCTCTTCCTTCACTCGGCCGTCCCATGGCATATGCAAATCGCCTTCTTCTTTTGTCTCGTCCTTATCCCTTTCCTCACTTACCAAATTTGCCTCTCCGATCCGGGCATTTTCACTGTCGCGCACAGAGTTGGGAATTTATTTTGGTATTTTTTAATTTGGAATTAATTGGAAGGAACGCTGCCAAATGATCATTTGGATGACGGAGGAGCCTTTGTGGAAAGGGAACTTTTGCTCCACGTGTTTGATCAAACGACCGTTACGCTCCAAACATTGCCAGTAAATGTTGCGATTTGTTTGCTTTTTAAATTACAAATCTTTCAGAGTCTGCGACAAATGCATTCTTCGCTTTGACCATCATTGTGAGAATTCATTCAAATGATACATAATTTGTTGTTAATTCGCCGATTAAACCCTTTAAGGTCCGTGGGTGGCCAATTGCATCGGCGAAAAGAATCACAGTAAAAAATAATTGCTTAATCAATGTTTTCCCTCATTTTGGGCGAATTTCAAAGAATTTCTTCTTTTTTTGGGAAAGACATCCCCCACAAATTTGAGGAACTTTTATTGTCTATCTTCTCGTGCTTGAATTCTCCTGCCTTCTCGTGTTCTTCGGATGCCTTTTCTGTAAGTTTGGCTGAAATATTTTAACCTCAGTAAGGGACTGATTTTGGCGGGTCCCACCCAACTAATCCATGGAGCATAAATTGGCTTCAACCATAACCGATTTAGAAAGTCTTATTAAGTTAAAGCTTTGTGACTGAACAAATATCAAAAAAGTTATGGCCTTATCACTTGATAAAATTTAAAAAATCCCGATTTTTGGCGGTTTTCTGGCCATAACTTTTTTGATATTTGTCCAATCGTAAAGCTTTAACTTAATGTTAGCTTCAACTCTTCGAGATCTATCGAATGGCGTTAAGACTTTCTAAATTGGTTAAGGTTGAAGCAAGCTATGCTCTATGGATGAGTTGGGTGGGACCCGATTTTGGCATTCGTTTTAAATTGGTTTAACAGATTGGCGTGATGTTTGTGGTCAAATCTCCGGAACCAATGTTCTTTTCTGCATGCCGTTCGTCGCCATGCTGGGCTTCTTCTCGGCTAACTATTTTTTCTTTGTCACGGCTTTGCTTTGTATCCAATTTTATCAGGTAATTAGTTTATTCGGTTGGTCATTTTGGCCTCAACTTGAACTCGTTTATATATTTTATTTATATTTTGACAGATTCTCGTCGCCGTTACAACCAATGAACGGCTGAACGCGCACCGGTACTCCTACTTTCAACTCTCAGATGGGTTAAAGAGTCCGTTCAGGTCGACTTTTCTGAATTCATTTGGGGCAATTGTTCTGACTTTCAGCAAAGGATGCGTTGGCAATGCGCAGTCGTTTTGGTGTCCTTCTCCCGCCTTTTCCCCGGGGCCCCCTGACCCCGTCGTTGACAACAGAAGGAACTCGAGGGATTGTTCAGATGCCAATGCCACTGCGACAACGCCTCTCCTCGTTTGACAGTGTATGGCCGGCCAATGCGGAAAAGATCCTGCCAAACAGAAAGAACCGACGGGCCAAAAGTCGGTCTTCCTGCAGAAACTGCAAACATTCATTTGGATGATGCGACTCGGCCCGGTCGATTTCTAGTTTATATAGATCCACCCGCTGATCTCAATGCAATGTTCAATTGAAAACTAAAGATTTGCATTTCTCATTTTCTCGATTGTTGTTGAATCGTTAATTTGCACTTCTGTACCCTTTTAATGATTTGTTCTTATTTTCTCCTGTCCTTTCATTTAAGCTGCAGCCTTCTCATCACTTTTTTATCCCATTTTCGTTGCATAAATGCAAATACATAAATTCTGTCAATTGACCGTTTAAATGGGAAAGTCATAGAAATACGTTCATTTATTGTCAAACTCTCCAACGGGGAGATCGACCGACTTTGTTGATTTTTGGCTGATCTGAAGGTTCAATTGCGTCGAATGATGGGAAGGGGGGGGATGGCCTTCGTTTCGTTATCGCCATTGAAACGAATGGCTTTTTTCTTCGGAATACACTTCGTCGCCCTGCTCCGTGTTGGTGGCTTTGAAGTCAGAGGGGAGCCTTGCCTTTTCCGCTTGGGTTTAAGGTAAGTGAGGGTTAAGGGAGGGAGAGGGGGTTGAAAATCTGCAATTTTTAAGTTTAAATTTCTTTAAAAGACTAATTCCTACCTTTTTACGCCCAGATGACCCCAATCGGGCGGGACACCGTCCGCCGGCGGGGGGGGGGCGGTGAGTCATTTTATCCTTTCCCAACGGCGACGGGTGCTCTCCAGCAGTCGGCCCATTCCCTTCCAATCCCCGCGCCCTCCCAGTCGTCCGACCGCGCCTCCTCCACAGCGTCCATCTGTTATCGATCGCCCCCCCCCTTTTTCCCTCTGTCCGTCGTTCTTTCACTTCCATCGTCCATTCTGAAAATAAACATTTTTGTCTTCCCCCCAACAAAAGACAACAATTGCCTTTGTCGTTCAGCTTCCCCCCCCCCCATCTTTTGGCCGATGTCTTCAGTCATTTCCGAAAGGACTTTCTCCAATCGCCGACGCTCGCTGAACACCCCCGTCGGCAGTTCAAAGGCCGTTTCATTCCATCGAAATCGCTTTGATGTCTCTGATCATCTCCAACACGCGCATTATCAGCCCAATTTCATGGCACCTCAATTTTCAGCTGCTGCCAGCGAGGTTTGCAACAAATTAAACTTTTCTGCCAACAATTTGCCTCAATTGACCAGGGACCGTCAAAGATGGACGCTTTGGACGACCGGTGGGCGGAGAACACAACTGTGGTCAGTGATCGTAAATATTGATTAATCGATTTCCTTTAACAAATTGCGCTTCCGCGCTCATTTTAATGCTTTTGCCAAAATGTTTAAATGATCGAATGATTTTTAGAGAGCTGTTTAAATATTTTTAGAATCGACCCAAAAAGACCCTTTTTGGAAAAACGATCGTTTACCGGTGTAAATGTTTTCCGTCGTCATGTACCAATCGACTCCTCTCCCCCTCTAATGCTTTACCTATGAAGAAAGTTATAGCCCCTCAAAGTTGACAAAACATAGAGGGGGGGGGGAACCCTTTTGGTTAACTAAAAATTGTTTTTTCCATTCAAAAATTTCAACTAAAATATTGACAAATTCGTATCAGTGCATTAAATAAACATAAATTTTGTCCAAAAGGGCCCTCCTATTGTTTTGTCAACTTTGTGGAGCTGTATTTCGGCTCAGTGGCCTCCGGCAAAATTTTTTTTGCAAATTCGGGCTCAGCTTGGCTCGATTGGTGAAAACATTTTACACCGGAAAATGACAGTTTAGCCCCCTTCTCTGTCGTTTCAGGTTACGGGCGCCACCAGCGAACATTCTTTCGGCGGCTTCGGCGAGGACGAGGCGCCCTTTTTGCCGGGCCCGGCGCCTTCCATTTCCCTGCCCACCGCTCTCTTGCGGCGCTTCTCCCGTTTCTGTTGGCTCTCCGCCACTTTTCTCCTTTCATTCCTCGCGCTCGTCTCCGCCCCTCTGATGGCCGCACTGCCTCACGCCGTCGGACAATTGCGACTTTTTTCGGGGGACAATGCCCAGCAACAGCAGCAGTGGATAGAGCAGTTGGGAAGCTGTCAAGTCGACTGTCAGGTGGGCTTAATGAAATAGAGACATTGGAGTAAACATTCATTATGCCGCCGATTGGCACTTCCTGCTTTGGGGGGGGGGCAAATGGAACCCCCTAATTTACGTTTTTAGGGGCAACTTCTCAATTTGAGCGGCAAAACGGTAAAACTGCGAGTGTTGCGTCAGGCATGGGACGGAATCCGAATTTGAGGCCGTAAAGCTTCACAATTCTCAGCTCCCATCCCTTTAATATCCGATGGCATTTGGTCCTTTCTCGTCTAGGCCCTTCTCTTTTTGGCACTTTACGTGCTTTTCTGGCGCCGTTCAGCTGCTGACCTTCCGCGCATTTTCCTCCACCGTGCCGCGTTTGCTTTCTTTGTCTTTTTTGTCCTGTTCGCCTTTTGGCTCTTCTACATCGTGCGGATACTGCTCGAAAGGTCGGTCCGATCACTTCTCCATTTCAATTACATTCAATCCGCCCACCAAAGGAATGCACACCTTCCTTACGTCCTTTCATTCGCCCTCTCTTTGCTTGACATTCTTTTGTTCATCCACTGCGTTTGGCTGTTCTTCGAACTGCGACAGTTCCGTCCCGTGTTTTCCGTTCAGATTGTCCGCGACCCGGTACTTTTCCCTTTCCCTCATTTTATGGACTTTTTTTAACCTTTTTAGGACGGAGAATGGCGGACGCAACAAATTGGACAGATGAGCATTCAGGAGGTCTTTGGCCTCGACTTGCTTCAATGACAGAACATTCAGGCAGCGGTGGCCGTCCTCCGTTTGTACCGCGCGCACTTTCCCTTCCACAACCCTTTCCTCGAGCATTCCCGCCGTTCCTCCGCACTTTCCCACTTCCGGCCCGTCCCCCCGCCCAACACCGGCTTCAAGCTGTACGACATCGACGGAAGGGGCGAGGGGGTCGTTTTGCCACAGGCGGCGGAACGTATTTTGATGCACGTCTGTTGCTTTCCCTATGGATTAATGGCATTGGCATTTCTCCGTTTCATTCAGACGGCGATCCAACGCCGCGTCGCCGGCCACAGCGAAATGTTCAGGAGGGAATGCGAATGGGAGAGACAATTCCGCAAAAGAAAGTGTCGTTTGGTTGGGTGCACGGAGGACGTTTTTGAGCAGGTCCAGCAAATGAGCGTTGACGCCGCGGAAGGAGTCCATCAGAAGGTGGGCAACGACGGGCCGTTCGGACGTTTTAAGCACTGACTTCATTTTCCATTACAAATAATGAATTGAATAGGAAGCCGCTTTAGCCAACTTTTCCCGCTAAGGTCGAGCCTATGGACCCGCGTTTGGCCGCAAAGTCCGTTTTGGAAAGCATCGCGCGTCCCCTCCGAAGGTTTCTCCGCTTCACCGGCCAAGAACCATTCTTTCGCCACGACCAATCGCTAGCACATCTGCAGCGGTGTCTGGCCTTTGGCTTCTCCGCCCGCACTTTTCTTCAACGCTTCTTCTCCTCTTCCATTCCATTCCAGGCAGGGCGCCGTGCATCTCCTATCCCTGGGGGGGGGGCTCCTAGCCTTTTCGGGCAGGGCGGTCAGATACAGTGGCGTAGCC
>MEIZ01000018.1:578858-589076 GCA_001723225.1 Globodera ellingtonae | reverse complement strand
TTTTGTACAACAATTTCGTTTTTAGCCTATACGGGTTCGTATTCTGACGAAGAACTGGACAAGAACTGCAGTTTCCATATCCAATCCAACACTGCGGGTGGAAACGGCCATCGTTCGCTGCAAGATTATGTCGATCAGGTACAGCGGGCACAACGCGACAACATTTTGGACTTCACAGTACGACGAACAATCATGACCTCGTCTTAAAACATTTTTAGCAAGGATCTCAATCAATCGTTTCACTGATCAATTTGTCACTGTTTAACAAAACACCAATGGACAAGTCGCCAACCGTCGAAGAGAATTCCGTGCCTGTAAAGCGAGAGCGTACCGATGGTTTCGATGTCGAAATGGACGAAGTGTCTTGTTCTGCCAAATTGGAGAGGACTGACCCGAAAGTGCCTGCCTCGCTGACAATGAGTCGGGATGTGGTGGAGAGATTGATGGACGAGGATGGAGCGGAGGAGGAGGAGGAAGTGACCAATGAGACTATACAAACGGTCCGAGTGAATTCGGACCCATTCCACATTTGTCTTTCTTCCGGCAACTTTGACAGCTGTCTCATTGACTATTTGCAAATGCATCCGATAACAAAAAGGTCGTTTTATTCCCGTTTAAATCAATTGAATTATTTGCAGCTCTGTTCACAACTTTCCCGAGTCGTCTGACACCCAGAAATCTAATGAATGTTCGCGAGTCGATTTCGACGATGTGCCGCCAGCCGAAGACGAAGTGTTCGACGAAATGGTGGCACTTAATAGTCCAAAAAATGGCAGTGATGTTGTGACTGCAACAACGTCGGTGCCTAAGTCAGCCACCACCGGCTCTTTCTCCTCCGCTTGTTTTGCTTCCGTCGGAAATGCCGTCGATCGTTCACCGATTCATTCGCTAAACAACGCCGCAGTCGAAGGAGGCGAATTCAGCGAAATGGCCACGTCGGAAAGGTCTTTTCAGCAGCAGAATGGGACGGGTCGACTCGCTTATTCGAGTGCAGGTTCGAGCTTGGGACGCACTCCGATGTACAGCAAAAAACGATTGTCGGTCAGTTTTTGCAGATTGATCAACCGAATTTCTTTTCATTTGTAGAGGAACAAATGCCGCTCACTCAGCCAAAGTCTTGCGGACACCGCCGCTTTGGCAGCCGGCCACGCCATTGACAATCTCAGCGATTGGTTGGACTCGCCAATGGAGCCATTAGGCTATAATGACAAAAAGAAACTCAGCCGGGCGGTCACTTTGTCGCCAAAGAAAGCAGCGAAATTGAATCAAATGGTAACATTTTCCCATTGTTGGAGTTATTATTCCTTTCCTTAGGATGCGGAGAACCACCAATCGCACTTTACCGAATTGTTGAAGCTGAAGTTGCCTCGTGACCACCTCATGTCGCCAATGTATGCGCCGAAAGAGTTGCTGGCCAAAATGCCGCCAATGTGTTTTGTGGTGACTCTTTTTGTATTTGGCTGAATTTGTTATTGCATCCTTTAGGCTTGCCATTTGGACCCCCTTCTCGACGATACAATAGCCTTCGCAAAGCGCGTTCGAGACTCGGGCGGACGGGTGAAAAGCGTAGACCTTTTGGACAATTTGCCACACGGATTCCTTAACTTTGCGCCGATGTCCTCCGACTGTCGCGATGGGGCCAATCTCTGCTGTGAGAGAATTAAGGGCGTTCTTGGCATTTGAGGTCAATCATTGGCGGCACGTCTTTCGTCCGTTTTGTTACATTTTATACTCACTAAAGGCAATGGCTTTTTTGTTTGCTTTTTGACTGATTTTCTGCTGCAGAAAACACTTTTAAGATTCTTTCTCAATCGATGCATTTCAAAACTCCAATCTCATCCGTTTAAGACTGACTTTTATGTATTATTGACCAATTATCATATAATTTCCATTAATTAATCTGCTGGGGCCTGGTGCTCGTCTTATCAATTTTTACTCTTACTTTGAGAGATTTTTAATTATTTCAAAACAAAATCAAATAATTTGAAAATGTTTAAATAATAAATTGAGATGATTTTAAAACTTAATTTCTATTTTTCGTTTTTATAACTGCCGATTTTCAAAAACAAAAATCCGTTATGAAGATAAATTTAAAAAAATATTTAAAAATTACTGATTTAATTTTACCACTAATTTATCGAAAATAAACCGTTAACTCGGCTTTAGCACTTAACCCGGAGACGAGCATCAGGCCCCTAACGATGCGCATGCATTTGGCAATTATTTGCCTTTTCCACCAAATGTATTATTTTACTGACCGGCACTTTTCGATAAAAGTTCTATGCCCTTAACTAATCAGAATTTGGAGCATAAAAAGCACAAATTGGAGGAGACAAATGTTGATTTTACCACCTTTTTACTGGGGCCTATTTCAATTTCCGTCGTATCTCCGATGCGACGTCGTATCATGTGCATTTCTGTTTCAATTAAAACTCATAGAGAAGGGACAATTCTGTATTAATGTTGGGCTAATGGGAGGGGGGGGGGCTTTGGGATTAGTGGGACAAATGCCGATCGCAAATCCTGTCTCTTATACACATCTAGATGTGTATAAGAGACAGGTCGTATCATGTGCATTTCTGTTTCAATTAAAACTCATAGAGAAGGGACAATTCTGTATTAATGCTGTCTCTTATACACATCTAGATGTGTATAAGAGACAGCATGTGCATTTCTGTTTCAATTAAAACTCATAGAGAAGGGACAATTCTGTATTAATGTTGGGCTAATGGGAGGGGGGGCTGTCTCTTATACACATCTAGATGTGTATAAGAGACCTTACAAATTCGGGCCCTTTTCAGGGTTCAGCTTCTTCTGCCCCCCTCCTCACTATTCTCTTCTCCTTCCTGTCTCTTATACACATCTAGATGTGTATAAGAGACCCTCACTATTCTCTTCTCCTTCCGCCCCCTCCCGCCCCCAAAATTCACTCATTGGCCCCTCTGACGGCAAATTCATTCGGCGGAACTTTTGTCGGCAGCATCGAAAGCCAAATTTGGGACGGAGAAGGGCAAAGTCCGTCCCTTTTCGCATTTAAATGTCAAAGAAAAAGCTTCAGCAAATTTTGGCATTGGAATCGCTTCAGAGCATTTACAACGGCAACAACGGCAGAGGGAATCTCACAGAAATGCCTTTTTGCTATTGGCAAAGACTCCGCAACAAAGTGAGCCGAAGAATGGAAAAAAGAGAGGGAGTCGGACGGTGAAATTGGCAAATCGAACGAATTTCGATGCTAAACGAAACCAAAGGCTTCAAATTGTTTATTCGACAGGTAATGGACAGATTCAGCTGTGGCAATTCCTTCTCGAACTGCTCTCAACCGACGACCACTGTTCATGCATTGCCTGGGAGGGCACAAAAGGTGCCAAATCAGGCAGGAAATGAATTGGGTGAACAAAGTTCAGTTTACCGGTCAAAACAACACAAAAGGGGAAGAATCTTTATTTATTTTTTGTAGGATCAGCAGTAAAATATATTTTTATGGAATTACTATAAATTGGGAACTGGCCATTTGAGGAGTGTTCAAGCTGGTGAATCCGGATGAGGTGGCCAGGAAGTGGGGACTACGCAAAAGGTGGGAAATGCGGGGGAAGGCGGGGGGGGGGATTTGGGAATTAGAAGGTTATGTGTTATTGTCGGCCTCGCTAATTCAATCGGGAAGAGTTTATCTTCAATCTCAGCCCTTTCAGCAAGCCGAACATGAACTACGACAAATTGAGCCGTGCTTTGCGTTATTACTACGACAAACAGTTCATGAGTAAAGTAAACGGCAAAAGGTACACTTACAAATTCGACTTCGACGCTTTGGGAAAGGCGTGCGAAGCGGCGGTGGCGGAAACGGCACATCCATGGGAAGTCACTGGGCGCGCAAAAGGATGGGCAGGGGCAGAAACATCGGCGGAAGTCGGAGAAGAAATGCCGTCGATGGGAGGAGGTCAATGGGCTGCAGGTAAAGCCGGTGAGTGCGCAAAAGCTCTCAGTCAAATGAGTCATGTCCCTTCGCGCAGTGGGCCCTTTCCCTTCCCCCCAACAACAGCACCAGCAGTCCGTCCTCACCGCCACACTAAAACCCATGGAACCGCCCCAACAACCGACCCGCTTCCCAGTGCCAAACCGTCCTGCTGTTCTTTTCAAATCCAATTCGACCTGCTCCCCGTCGTGGCCCTCCCTCGCCCAACCCAAGCTCACTCAAACGACCTTGCCCCTCCTCAACTTCTCGTTCCCTCCTCACACTTGGACAATTTGAATTGTTTTTCCAATGCCTTTTACTCTTTCCACCATTAAAAATAATAATTTAAACATTTTTACTGCCCTCTCTTTGCCCGGATAGTCCTCGGAAAAATGAACGCCTTACAAATTAGGCGAAAAAGGGGGGGGGGGAGGGAATAAATGCCCTTCTGTGGGGGAGGGATGACGCCGTCAACGGTCTGAGTCTTCGACCTCGATCATTTGATTCTGCCGGGACTTTAAAGACCACTCGCCAATCTTTTCAACGAGTCCAGTCCAATATTCATTCAATGCTTAAGCAGCGAACGCTTGGACAAAGGTTAAACAACTTCCAATGAGCCGGGGCCAAAACAGCACAAAAAGAGCTTGGACAAATTGGCACTATTATGAAAAATGCCGACAACAAAAAAGTGAAGAGCATTGTCAGCGAAGGAAAGTGACGCCACGGACGGGATTCCATTCATTTTTGGGTCCGGCACGGAGTTGCAACGGATCACCCGAACCGGTGTTGTTCCCAATCCGAAATCCGATCCGACAAATTTCGGCAAATCCGAATCCGGATAAATTGACCTTTTTGTCTGATATTTTTTGAACAATTTTTACAAGAGAATTTTACCAAAATGCAAATTTTTTGTGGGGTTTAAGTAAGAAAAAATAATTAATTTTTAGAATTTAATTTTCTTAAAAAATAGCAAACATTGGTTTAATGGTGGTGTAGTGGCGGTGAAGGGGGCAGTTGAGGGACGGTTGGCCCGACTTTGTAAAATGATTTTTTCCGACTTTCTATTAACATTTAATAAAATGCAGAAAAATCAGCGCTATTTTTCATTCCATAATATTCTTATGTTTTTGAAAGTTAAAGTCAATTTTTCAAAAAAAAAAAATTTAACAAAAAAATTCATAACAATTTGTTGAATAGAGATTTTCAAAAAAAGGCTAATTAGATTATTTTCACAAACACTTCCCAGTTGACAGAACATTAACAAAACAAATTTAATTTCATAACAACGATCGTATTACATAAACATCCCCCCCCCCCAAATTATTGCTGACTGATGGCTCCGTTCCGCAGCCGACGGCTTGATGAATAAAACAGAAATTTCGGGGAGCATTTTCGAAAACAATATAATTTCGCATAAGCCGGGGTTTCGGAGAAGAATGTGGCGCAATATTGCCCCCCCCCCCCGGGGGAGGTCTTTCCGTCCCTCATTCAGCAAAGAACGATGCTTTCTGCCATCCCACGGCCTTCGTCCTCATCCCCTCGGGCGTTGTCTCCCTTTTTCGCGCCCAGCAAAAGTGCCGTTGTCTTCTCCTTCCGCCTTTTCTTCACTTTTTTCCTGTTTTGGTCCGCCAATTGAAGACATTGGGCCGGCGAACATCGCTCGTCACAATTGGAGGAGAAAATTGAGGGGGACGAAATGTTGGCATTGGCATGGACAACACTATGGGCATGGGCATCCAGTTGTTGGTGAACGGAATGGTGCAGGGAGGTGGAGTGGGACAAGAAGCTCTGTCCACTCATGCTCTGGTTCATCCTTGCCCTGAAAAAGACGGTTCCAGCAGATCCCCCACAACAATGGAACTTTCCAGAAATTACCGAAGTTTCGTCTCGTGCCAAATGTAGAAGCGAAGGTAAATGGCACGGAAGCAGAGGAGGGCAGCCAAACAGAAACAAAAAGCCAACAGAACGCCAATCGTTGTCGGGCTGAGCGATGTCCAGAACCCGAGCTGTTCCTCCGTTTGCACGTCAACGCAACTTTCGAAGACGGAAGAGAATCTCCCAACGGAGTGAGGCACAAAGGAGACGAGTCGGTACACCAGACAAAATGTGTAATTCTGAAGATGCAAAATGACACAAAACCGGAAAGTACCGGCACAGACAGTGAGGGGACGGAGACGGACGACGTTGTAACTGTGCCATGGGTTGTGCAACGACAGTTGAATTACCCTTCCCAACTGCTGGGAGACGGCATCGCGCACTTGCAAGCACAGCTGGACTCGTTCAACGGCTCGTATCAAAAAAGAGCGGAAGGGATTGGTTAATTTTGAAGGTTTGAGGCTTTACCTTCAGAGAGTCGTTCCAGACCAACGCCACGTAATGTGAGCCAATTTCGATGGCACTAAGTTGAATGACGGGCTTCTCAACGTCCAACCGAAGCTCAACTTCAGCGCCGTTCACATGACAGATGTAATTGCCGGTATCCTCAACGGAAAAAGACGATCGATGTCCGGCCACCCCCCCCCCCTCTCAACTCACCTCGGAGATAAGCACTTCAAAACGAATCTGTTCCCCGTTGATTTGAATCCTGGACTTCGGCTGCGGTATTTGTGCCTCGCCCGAAGTTGTCGGCACTAATGGACGTCGACGTTGAACGTGCTCCTCCAAAGGGAATAAAACGTTTTTGGAGAGTTTCGTGCTGAGGAGGACAGGGACCTGTAGCTGAAGCAGCGAGGGATGGAGTCCGACAAGAAAGGGCGAATCGACAGCCGAAGTAGTCAGCATCGACACCGGACTGTTCATTCCGCGCCGTTGAAGTTCGGGTTGACCAGTGAACGGCGGCGCCTTTGGTGATTGGCTAAACGATGGAGCCCCGATCGGCTGAAAGAAGCCACGGGCGATGATTAGTTTATCTTTCGCTTACATCGCCAGAAGATGCGTTCATTCTGTCACCATTTTTGCCGCTGTTTTCTGTTCCATCGGCTCCCTCGTCCTCTCCGATCAGATCGGTGCCATTGGGCAACGTCCATCGAACCTCGGCACTCCCAAAAGCGTCCGACCTCGACGCACAATACAGCGAAAAAAAGTCGCCAACTTTGGCTCTCAATTCTTTGCCCATCGGCACAATTGGCTCGCGCGGACATTCGCCCAACTTTTGGTGAATATTTTGTCCATTTTCAACCGTTTTAGCCAGCGAAATTTGTTGTTGCTGCCCGTCCGATAACAGCCGAATGCAAATCGCCTCGTGAAGATCAACCAATTTGGAAGAAACGTTAAACAGCCACGGAGCAATGCAACCGCAAAGGAAAGGGTTGGAACGGAGGTGGAGACGTACGGGCTGCTGCAAGAGGCGATGGGAGAGGGCGGCGAGAGAGTTGTTGGAGAAGTCCACCCTGCAACCGGAACCGAGTTGATTCGAGCGATTTGGGCTTTGGGGGTTGAGATTTGATCGGGGGATTTATTGGATTTGAACGGATTTATCCATGACCGACTCGAAAAGGAGCGAATTGTTCTGGAAGGCGCCCGGGGACACGAATTGGAGCCGCGGGTTGTTGGCCATTTGGAGGAATTGCAAATTCGGCAGAGCGGCGAAGGCCCTCCGTTCGACCAACCGAAGGCGGGGACAGTCGCAAATTTGGAGAGTCTTTGGGAGAAAGCGATCAATTGGAAGGAATGGGTCAAATGCCTGAAGCATTGGCTGGGACAACTCCCCTTCCGCCACTTTCTCAATGGCATTTCCGCTAAAGTTTAGCACTCTCAAGGCCACAAATTGGCGGATGTCCGGGGGAATGGCGGAGAAATTGTTCCAAGACAGATCCAGGGACTCCAACTAAAGCTGGTACAAAAAATTCATAATTTAAAACATCATTTTTGCCTGGAAAAAAGGAGAAAATGAGTCGTAGTCGAATTTTTGGAGTCTATTATGAGACAAATTCAGAAAACGAAGGCGCTGGGCAGCGAAGAAGGACGAACTCTGAAATGATGGGGAGGTAATCAGTAAACTTTGGGATGGAATCAGAGCTGGGCGAAACTGGTTGATTACTCGAAACAAAAAATTTCTCGATTTTATTTCAGTTTGAATCCAATCCGGTAATTAGAGAATAAAAATGATACATGCCCAAGAAAGCTGATCACTAACTGATCAGTAGTGAATGGAGGGGAATGGGGAGGGGTGACGTCATTCGATGGGCCAATAAATAAAGTGCCGTGGGGGAGGAAGAAAGGAAAGGACCTGAGCCGCGGACAATTTGTTATGGCTGAGGTCGAACTCTTCAATAGCCGGACTGTAGCGGAGAATATGTTCGCTGATTGTCTGAAAAGCGCCGAATGTTTGTTTAAGCGCAAGTGAAATGAAAAGTGCCAAAAGGTAATTGTTGTCCAAGAAAAGGCGCCTTAGGCGAAACAGTCGAAAGGCTTCCCATTCCACGCCGACGATGCGATTTGAACTTAGCCGAATTTCTTCAGCGTTCGGGAAGGCCCCGAAAGCGTTCCGTGAAATACTCTGAGGCAAATAAACAAATTAATACTAACAAATTAATGACAATTTCAATTTTAATTTACCGTAATCAAATTTTGACTGAGATCGAGAAAAAGTAGCGCGGGAAAGGCGGACATCAAATGGGAAGGACTTCGACGGTCGGGCGAAGAGATGCTAAAAAGTTTGAAATGGGAATTTAATTTCAAAATGCTTTAATGGTTTAGGCCCTCGACCTTCTGAAAATTGCTGGATTGACTTTCCGGCCCAAAACCCGATCAAATCCCCCGCTGGGCTTAGATTCTGACTAACAAAAAGCCAGGTCTGCAGAAGCCATAAGAAATTAGCATAAAATTGCATGAACCGTCTGACGACGTTAACTTCATGCTGCATTTTTCAATATTTTTGCAAATTTTTCAAAAATGAAATGAGCGTTCGCACTCTTTTGCCATTGTCTCCAATTTGTCGAGTTGATTTCCACGCAAATTCAGCCACAATAGCCGTTCCATTGGGGGTAAAATGTCCAAAGCGTCCAATTGGCTCTTGACAATGCTCAAATTGAGAAGCCCCGAAGCGAACTGCTGACTGGAGGGAGTGCCGCCGGCAACGAAAAGAATAATTGAGAAATATTGGAGACGGGAAAAACGGTGCCTGAGGCAAAGAGATGGCGCACCTCTGCGCGGCTCAAATTGCTGCAGGCGAGGGAAGAGCCATCTGATCAGTGAGTGAGTGATCAGTCAGATTAATTGTTTTCGTTTTTGACTGATAACTGAGATCACCTTGGGAGCATTGGCATTTGAGAGGACAGATGCGAATTTGTTGTTGAAATTGGCTGGGGAGGGGAGAGGGAGTGGAGGAAAGGGCAACGGGGAGGGGAAGACGAGCAAAGTTAAGCAATAAAAGGAGCAGCACCGGCAATGGCATCGGCGAACTGGAGGATGGCGTCAATGTCAACGATTTATGGCATTTTAAAGAGAAAAAAAAGGGAAAAGTGTTGGGAAGCGATTGTCGGGACATGGACATAATCGGCAAAGTGCTGCTAAAAGATTTGAGGCTGCTTATTTGTTAGCGAAAGATCGTTAGAATAAACTTTGAAAAATGCACTGAACTTATTTCGAGCAGAGAAATAAATTTTGAAATATTTGAGGAGAAATATAAAAAAATTGACAAATGAGTGACAAAAAATAGTGAAACGACTTTTGAGTAACAAAAGCCGGTTAAAATAAAATGAAAGGCCGTGTAACGGCCCGCCAATAGCGAGCATGCGATGACGGAGCAAGTAATGGGCAAGACGGAGGGCGGAGGAAAAAGTCTGACGAGCGCCACTGGGGGGGGGGGGGGGCGGACTTCTTCCGAAGCCCGGAGTCTCGCCCCACCTACTGGCCGCTGTAGTCGAGTGTGCGGTACTTTGGCCAGCATTTTCACAATTCTATTTCAACCGATTCAAAACTGCTTATTTTTTATTGACGAATTTGTGTAGTCAAGTGCATCAAATAAAATATTTTCAGACAATTTTAGAATAAAACAAAAACCGGTTTAAATGTTCGTCCCAATAACATTTTTAATTGCTTTATCGCTTTCAGCACTTAAGAAACCCTATAATTCATTTTGGCAAATTCTGATCTAGCCGCTCAGATGCAATTTTTTCAAAAATTATTAACTTTATTTACGATAACGATTTATCGAAATAAAGCCAACTTAAGAATTAATTTAAACTCTTCGATTAATGCATAAGAAATCCAATAGAATTTAACTTTGGCATTGTTTGACGGATGAAAGTATTATGTGCCGTGAGAAG
>MEIZ01000018.1:534421-549314 GCA_001723225.1 Globodera ellingtonae | reverse complement strand
TACAGTACCGGAAAAAAGTTTATGCGCCAACATAAAATTATTAAATTTGTGTATTTATCTCAAAAACGGCTAATGCTTGCAAACCGGTTTCTTTTATGAAAATGTAGTAATTATATGTGGTCGATAAAATCTCATTGCCATTTATTGATTGGTTACCTCCTTTTCACTTTATCCACCCAAAAACATGCATACCCAGTGTTATGCGCGGAAAAAAGTTTATGCGTTTTTTGAAAACCTTAAAAATTTTCTCGTTATTTAACGCATTCAACTTTTTTTTTGGTACAGTTACATAACTTTGGATTCTGATGGCAATGAGATTTTATCGACCACATATAATTACTACATTTTCATAAAAGAACCGTTTTGCAAGTTAGTCGTTTTTGAGATAAATACACAAAATTAATAATTTTATGTTGGCGCATAAACTTTTTTCCGGTACTGTACAAATCGATTCCGCTCATCGAGCTGCTGGCAAATGAGCACGAAGCTGCAAAAAATTTTCTGCGGAAACCACCTCGAAGAAAGTTATGGCCCCTCAAACTCGGCCAAAAACCTTAGGGGGACCCTTTTGGTCAACATTTTTGGAATTTTTTTTTCTAAAAATGGTCAGAGAATAAATTTTAAACTGTTCAAAAACCGGTTTAAATGCTCGTCCCAATAAAATTTTTGATTGTTCTATCGGTTTCAGCCCCTAAGAAAACCTATAAAAGTGGTTTTGAGTGATTTTGAGCCTGGGAGCTATGATATGTACATATTTACCCCGGGCTCTCTATACATGTATTGTGTTTATGTCGCATTTGTCAAAAACGGAGTTACCCTTCCCCTTCCCCACTCTTTCTTATCGTTCAATCATTTACGCACACTTTTTGTCTGTTCCTTTTCAGCTTCATTCTTTCGTTTAACATCACTCACATTCCTACCCTACCATTCATTTCACTTACTCACTGTTTTCTTGGGTGCTGAAAAGAATGGGTAAATATGTAGTTTAGTTTATACCACCCCTTTTTTTTAAAAATAAAAAATTTCCAGAATCGAGAAAATGATATATCTTGGAATTTTCGGGGCCGTAGATCCCGAATATGAACTCCATTTCGACCAATTCCGAACCCCACTTTTTCGAACAAGGCATGCTCTACAACAAAGAATTCATTTAAAAGAAAAGCTATAAATAATGAATTTAATTATTTATTTTCGGAGCACCACGATTGGGCGCGCACGATTGGGCGCGGCACGATTGGTCGCGCACGTTTGGGCGCCGACAAGTTTTTCGTTATAACTTTGTTCAAAGTCAACCAAACCAAACATTCTTGGTATCACGAAAGCTCTTAGTATGCTGAACCTTTGATCAAGCTTAAGCTAACCGATTTGTCTTTTCAAAAAAAAGTTATAGCTTAAAACGTTTAAAAATTTCCATTTTTCGTGCCAACTTTTAGTTGTGGTGTCATAACTTTCTTTGTTTAAGTCGAATTGCTTATCTTTTGCCTTTGTAAGCTTCTACTTATTAGTCTTTCGAATGATACCAAGAATGTTTGGTTTGGTTGACTTTAAACAAGGTTTAACGAAAAACTTGTAGGCGCCCAATCGTGCCGCGCCCAATCGAGTGTACCGTTTATTTTTGTTACATACAAGTTGCTGTTTTTTGTAAGAGATTTGCCACGGTACCCCACAACTGGGCGCGCACGATTGGGCGCGCACGACTGGGCGCGCACGATTGGGCGCGGCACGATTGGGCGCCGACAAGTTTTTCGTTAAAACTTTGTTCAAAGTCAACCAAACCAAACATTCTTGGTATCATTCGAAAGCATTCAATGAGTAGAAGCTTACAAAGTCAAAAGCTAAACGATTCGACTTAAACAAAGAAAGTTAGACGTCACCACGACAAAAATGGCAATTTTCAGAGGTTTTAAACCTATAACCTTTTTTTGAAAAGACGAATCGGTTAGCTTTAGCTTGGTCAAAGGTTCAGCATACTGAGAGCTTTTGTATGATACCAATTTTGTTTGGTTTGCTTCGGGCACCGAATCGTGCCGGTACCGAACGTGCCGGCGCCCAATCGTGCCGCGCCCAATCGTGCGCGCCCAGTCGTGCGCGCCCAATCGTGGTGCTCCGGATTTGCCATCAAAATTCAAAATAAACTTGCAATATTAAAAAACTTGGCAATATGTATGTCACTAAAAATTCAAATTTGCGGGTAAAATTCACCAAAATTCCTGCGTTTGTTGCTCAGAAACACCATCTTTAGGGGGTGCGTTTTTAATCAAGGAAATTCAGGTTTTTTATGCATGGACCTGGATTTTAGGAAGGTGCTGGACCTGATTTCCTCCAGGAAAATC
This sequence comes from Globodera ellingtonae, assembly GCA_001723225.1. Classification (NCBI taxonomy): domain Eukaryota; kingdom Metazoa; phylum Nematoda; class Chromadorea; order Rhabditida; family Heteroderidae; genus Globodera; species Globodera ellingtonae. The sequence goes on along the minus strand of MEIZ01000018.1, from coordinate 546,981 downwards.
CAGGGTTTTGGAGGCTCCACTGGACCTGGACTCTGGATCCAAGAAAAATCCAGGCCTGGATCCAGGTCCAGGTCGTGCTCTAGCAAAAAATGGGTTTTCATATGTTTTTGAAATAATAATGTAAAAGAATAGGGCCCGGATTTACATGCACCAAAAAATGACCAAATTGCACCAAAAATGACTAATATGAATTTTTAAAATAATTTTATTAATAACTTTTATTCTCGGTTTATTTAACATTTTTACAATGGTCAAAACCTCTGCCGACGAAAACACTGACTTCGGTGGGGCTAAAGAAATACTGACGAAGCGGAATTGTCGAGTGTGGTGTGATGGGTGGTGAGTCGATTTAACATTTTAGTTTATTTATTGCTTCACCAGTTATGACATGGTCCATTTTGGCCACGCAAATCAACTTCGCCAGGCCAAGCAAATGGGGGCCTGTTTGGTTGTTGGTGTTAGTTTTTACAGAGTTTTAAAGTTTGCTCTCTCCATTTTAGGTTCACACAGATGAAGAGATCGCGAAACACAAAGGTCCTCCGGTTTTTAATGAGCAAGAACGGTACCGAATGGTTCGCGGGATCAAATGGGTCGATGAAGTAAATTCAATAGCGTAAGCCTTCAGAACCGACGACCCATTAGCATAAAATTAAACGATTTATTGTTCGTTTAGCACCTAAGAAAACCTAATTCCCTTATTTATAAGTCAGGAGTCAATGGATACGTACTTTGTGTTATGTTTGAAAAGCAACGGTTTTAGGTTGTGGAAGCAGCGCCGTATGTGACCACCTTGAAGACGCTGGATGAACACAATTGCGATTTTTGCGTCCATGGAGGTACTTCAAAGCGTAATTGGAAAAACGAACTTAATCGACTCAGACGACATAACACTAACCGCCGATGGGAAAGACACTTATGCCGAAGTAAAGGCTGCGGGACGTTACAGGGAATGCAGCCGAACTCCCGGAGTCTCAACAACGGTAAATTTTGGTGGAAACTAAATTGGAAAAAAATAAATGAATTTGTTGACCGATTGATTAAAAGGATTTGGTGGGTCGGATGCTGTTGCTCACCAAAACGCATCACAAAAGTCATGAAAGCGAATTGGACGATGTTGAACGTGACCATGCGCGCAAACTGAGCACGGTTTGTTGTAATTGGACGTTTTTGATTTTTTGCATTGTTTTGCTATTTAGGGTATACCTTCATAAATGTATTATTTCTTAATGTGAACTTTTGTTTCTAAATGAATCAATATCGAAACTTCTTTTTTAAGGACCAAGAGGCTCGTTCGCCTTGGACATGTATCTCGCGTTTTTTGCCTTCGACTCAGACGATTATGCAATTTGCTGAGGGTATTTGCCGCTTTCTCCATTGTTTTATTCAATTCCCTAATTTAAGGGCGCGCCCCAACCCCTGACGATCGTGTTGTTTATGTCTGTGGGTCGTTTGACCTTTTCCACATTGGCCACCTTTGCTTTTTGGAAGAGGCTCGTCGACTTGGCGATTATTTGATCGTTGGCATATACTCAGACCAAGTGAGACTTGGAAATGTTAGGACTATGTCCTATTTTTTGCATTTTTAGGACGTTAATTTGTACAAAGGTCAGAACTATCCGATCATGACACTTCACGAACGGGTTCTCAGTGTCTTGGCGTACAAAGTTTTCATTTTTAATAGTTTCATTCCAAAGTCATCTCCCATAGCCGGTTTCTGAAGTTGTTATCGGTGCCCCACTGTGTGTCACGAAAGAATTGATCGACCGATTCAGCATTAATTTCGTTGCGCAAGGCATTCGAACCGAACACCACACGGCCATAGAGGGAAAGGATTGTTACGAGGTGCCTAAGTGAGTGGATCTTTTTTCTGTTTAACCATTGACATAACTCTTGTGGGTTGGTGAAGGCAAGGGCAGAGCGCCAGGAATTTTTCTCGGGGGGGGGCCTATCCAAAAAGTCGATTCTTAGGGGTGTATTTTTTTGAAAATCAAAAAAGACTTTTGCTAGTGAAATTTGTTAAATGATTGTGGGAGGGAGGCCTCACTAACCCCGCCTCTTCCGTTACGGCGCCCTGATTATACTGATTATATCAGATTGTTTTAGACGTCTGGGCATTTTCAAAACGGTTGATTCGGGGAATGGATTGACGACCGAACGCATCATCGAGCGGATCATTGAGAATAGGTCAGCACTTATCACTTCGGTTCAACGATTACAAAGTTTTTCCTAAAGGTTGGAATTCGAACAACGCAATCGCACGAAAGAGAAGAAAGAAATTGTCGCATTTAAAACGCTGCAAAGAATGAAAAAGATGGGGGAAAATGGAGCGAATGGGAGGGGTGGCGGTTTAGTAGAGGTGGGGCGGAAGAACGTGAAAATTTGAATCTGACGAATATTCAGAATGACGAAGGATGTGAGAACGTCGTTCGAGAGTTTCAGATTGTCAGTATAAACCCGGAGAATGTCTAAGTCAACGGCAGCCGAATGATATATACAATCTTTGCTATTCACATTTCAAAATGGCTTTCTTAATCTCAGCTATATTAGCAAGTCGTTTATTCTTCTTACCCCTACTTTCTCCCCTTCTTTATGTGCCAGGAAAAAACACTCCTCTTTTTTTGTTAACTTTTACTTAACGTTTCACTGTTTCCACATATGTATAGTAAGTACATGCACCACTAGAAAGATTTTTTTGTCAAGTAAAATTTTTAAAAATATTTTTGTGGGTGAAGAGGAGGGGGCCAAGCAGAATTCTCGGCAGTAGTGCAGTTTGTACCCCCCCCCCTTTCGAAAAAGTACAATTTAAAAAGTCATATAAGTTCCGGGGGGTTTTCGGGGTCGCTGATCACTATTTGACATTTATTTTACCCGTTTCGAACCCCGGACCCGAATGCGAACAATTTTTCCGAAAATTCAATTTTAGCCTCAAAATAATTTAAAAAATATGAATGCACCAACGAAAATCGACATTTTTTAAAAAGAGGAATTTACACTATATGGGAGTGGTTTGGATCCGAATAAAAATGCTTCCAATCATTCCTCTCGTCGAAGCTTAAAATAGGCTTAAAAGGAGGTTGAAGCAAAAAATTGAACCTTAAAATTTTTTTAAATGAATACTGTGAATACATACATATTTCAAACAATTGTATTTATTAAATAAATTATTTTTAACAAAAATAATTTTTTAATTCACTTGTTTAGAGCCATTTTTCTTAACAAACATCCATCCCTAAAAACTTCAAAAAATTGCCACATTTTTAAATGTTTGATTGCAAATCTTAACAAAATTGAGTCAAAAATACAAAATTTTCTCGGCGGCGCCAAACTGCACCGCCAACTCCCTCCCCTGTCTCTTATACACATCTAGATGTGTATAAGAGACAGCCCTCAGAATTCTCAAAAAATTGCATTTGAATACCTCTGCTTGGGAAGAAAAATTTGAAAATGCACATTCTCATGAATAAATTGTTAAAAAAATATGTCCTTTGTTTGACCATCAAATTCTTTATTTTTTTATATCTTGTCCTTTATTTTACTTTGGACTTATACGAACCCTGGTTACAAAGGTTCAAACTTGGAGGTGATGAATTGGGTTGGTGATGATCATGGGGGAGACCCCAAGTAATATTTGATGATTTCGAATATTTGAAATTGGAATAGGCTAAAGCAATTTCCTGACACAGGATAATTATTATAGTTTATTACGTCCATACATGGCTAATGTTGATTTGGCATTGGATGAAATTATCTCTAAATCTCGTCCTCCTCCACCAAAACAACAATCAGGCAAGCGTCCGTCTCGAATGAGTGAAGCAGGTCGTGTTGGGTTCGGTCAACGCAATTCATTTGGTACGCGACGTCTCAGTCGACCCGTGCCCGTGAATGACGACGTGGTCTGGATCAATATCGCCAACCTCCCTGACACTGTGCTCACTCAAGATCTTCAGGTATGACTACTATTTTTTTGTTCTGGTTTAATCCTTGGGTTTAAGGAGCTTTTTGAGGACTATAATGTTTTTGGTATTGGTGTACATTACGACGAGTTTGGTGCGCATATGGGCACTGCTGATTTGTTTGTTGATGCTCCGTCAGCACAGTCAATAATTCGGGATTTTGCTAACGTTGCTATCGATGGTTTGTATGTCGGTTGCTGAAAAATAATGAGAATTTTGGATTTTTGTTACAAGCGTTAAATAAGAAATGATTTGACATAAATTTAAGGGAGTCAAATTCGCTTTGCTATCGTCAGTGAGCAGGCCAACAATTCTGCTCAGTTTGCGCGCAGTCGTCCGAAGAATACCGTCCCTTTTAATAACCGCCGCCGCGGACAGCGATCGAATAGCGGACGTTCTTCCCGTACTTATTCACGGTTAAAGAATTGCTTTCTGTTTATAAAATAACTCGGCTTGGTTAAAATATTCAAACAAAGTGCAAACCAAGGGCGTAGCCAGGGGGGGGGGGCCGTGGGGCCCGGCCCCCCCCCCGAAAATTTTTTCGAGAGAAAAAAAACCAAAGGGGGGACCCTTTTGTTTTTCAAAATTTTGTAATTTTTGGACCAAAAATACACCCCTAAGAATCGACTTTTTTTATTTTTAAAAAATACACCCCTAAGAATCGACTTTTGGATCGGCCCCCCCCCCCCGAAAAAAATTCCTGGCTACGCCCTTGGTGCAAACATTAATTTTCTGGCACTTTTAGAGATTCAGAATTGAGGGCAATTCGGATTATACACTCAAAGCTCTAGAAGTCTTATAAAAATATGAGTGGTGATGATTCGGCAATGGACATTTGACAACAATAAAATCTTTTAAAATTTTTTTCATTCGATAAAACGGTGTTTTCTAGGGGGGGGCGTAGAATCCGAATCTAACCACCAGTTCGACCAATTCCAAACTTCCGTCCCGAATTCAAACATTTTTTGGAAAACTCAAAATTTTAAATCAGTTTTGGCCTCAAAATCTTAAGAAATCACAAAACACAATTAAAGGGCAAGCAATGATCGAATCCATGCTTTCGAGGCCAAAATTGATTTTTGGAAATTTTTGACGTCAAAATGTTTGATTTCGATGGGGGTATCAAGCAGGGACATAGCTAGAAAAAATCAAAAAGTTATAAAAATGTAAAACAATTTAGTCCCACCTATGGTTTTTTTTCTCAAATTTCATTTCGGGGGGGGGGGGTATTCTGCGTGAGCTATAATTCTTGTATATAAGTCTATTGCCGAATTGTCTTTGTTGCCAAAGCGTCTGGTTCATTTTTAGGTCTCGTTCTCCTCTTGCCCGTGAACGTCCTGGCAGAGTCGCATCTGCTGGAGGCGCTAAAAACAATTCGCAAAGGGCTAAGACTGCCGAAGAGTTGGACACGGAGTTGGAGCAGTACATGCGCGGAAATAAGGTGAACGTCATTCTTTAGCGAAGATAACCCTGTCTTTCCCCATTCAGCACCCCCGTATCAAATTGGACTCATGAGTCAAATGGCGAATTCATCGGATGTGTCCCTCATGCGGATCTTTTTTTTTCCTACGATTTAAATGGTTCACAACAGCTACCATAATTCGTTATCTTCCCTTTCATCTCAAAAATTCAGTTATGGACTGATGTATGTCTTTAACTTTATATTTTATCAGTTTGGACTTGATGTATGTCTTGGTACACTTTATTTTTTGCTAAAAAATTGTTGTTACGTATTAAAAACTATTTATTGGGAAAAGTACTTAAACGCAAAGTTAAATATTTTTGATGTATTCTTCTTTATATATTTTGGATGCTAATTAAAAGCGAATAAATGGAAAAATGCGAAGAAATTTCTGATGATGAGCCATCAACTTCGGCTAGGGCAGGTCAGTGGATTAGCCGACTAATCGCGTTGACGAGGGAGGTCTCACCCACAAAGAAATATAATTATTCATTTGGAGCTTAAATTTATATTTTCATTAAATAAGTAAATCGTCATAAATTTTAAAGAAGCGCCGTTGAACACTGGCGAATGTTCGTTTTCTGCTTCATCTGACAGTGTGTCGCACAACAAAAAGTCTGAAGAATTGGAATTTACGGGGGCGATCGATTGGGCTGACAATGAGGTGGACCAATGTCACTTCCCGAACCCTCTCGAAGCGGTCGGCGGAAGCGGCGTGACGGAGTCGGACGACGGACGCAATGGAATCGGCGAATCTCCGTTCTGGACTCAGTCCATTACGCCAGGGAAATTTTACAGAAGAGTACATAAATTTTCTAAACTTATTGAATGCGTCTGGCAGTTGTTGCCGACTTTATTCTCATGTCCAGGGCGACAATGTGGATGTGCTTAAAAGCTCAGTATGACATTGCGGGGTCTTTGGACCTCACGGATCGGCACAATGCGCTCTCCGCTTTTTGAGTTCACATCCATCGATTAGTGGCGGCCCTCTTCTACCCCTTTCTTTGCTTTTTCTCCGAAAGGAAAAACAAATGCCATTCGAACTGAACTTAATTACCTCATTAGTTCTTTTACCTTAGAATCGTACGGGCGGACAATTTGGCACTTCGGCGCTGCACGCACTTCACAACGAATTTGAAACGAAAGTTTTGCAAACGATTCGAGCTGCGAAATCAGAACAACCCAAGTCGTTGCCTTCACAAGTCGAAAATTTTCTTTACAAATGTATTTTTATTTATTTATTTATTGTTTTTTAAAGTAGCAGGGTTTAGGCAATTCGCATTCTCATCATTTGGACTCTGATGGCTCGTCCGCTAGCGATCGGACGACTTCGGAATCGAGCGAAGAGCACGAAGAACAGCGGGAGAATTGCGGGGATCGTACGTTTAAAAAAAAGAAGCTAATATATCCCCAGGGCTGAAAGGGAGAAAACGGAGGAATGGAAACCGAAAAAGTCACCAATGTTCATCCAATGCATCAAATAAGAGTGGCGGACCAGAGAAGAAATCATCGATGGCACAGAAAGAGGTTTTTTTGGCACTTTTCTCGAATACTTTTATTCATCAGATTCAACGCAAAAGGGACCATCCTGCCGCTTTGCATCCGGACATCGGATTTAATGAGTCCGGGCAACTCAACGACGGGCCATTGTGTAAGTGTTCTTGGACTGCCAAACAGTCGGGCATACGACACGACAAATTCGTTGGAGAGCAGCAATCTTTGACCAAATGCCAGTGGAATTCGAGGTCGCTTTCCCGTAGGGCCATTTTCAGTGATTTTATTTTATTTTTTCAGTTCTATCGAATGTCTCCACCATTACGTTCTGGTTGTTCAGCCAACACCCAGCGCCTTTTCGAGAAGACCAACGGCCATTCAATTGGACGGACATTGTTACGCATTCGACGGCTTTTCCATTTTCCTCCATCGGCCGCTGCCTGAACACTTTTCTCAAACGCCCATCAATCAGTGGACCAACGACTTTCAGTTGAGACTGGTGAAAGAAAACATGCCCGAAGTGAGTTTTGTTTAATTTCGAAATAATAAGGATTTTGCTTAATTCAGAGTTTCACAGTCCGTGATCTTGAACTTTTCCATGCTTTCCTCTTCGAAGATTTATTGGAATTGTACGACCTCAACCGTTTTTCGACTAATAATTCCATTGGTGGCGAAACGCAAGCCGGTGACGAGTGTTCCTCTTGTCCTTTTTATCATGTTATGCCTAGATTCGCTCGCAAATTGCCGGGTCTGGGACTTAATCTCACTTATTTTTTATTTTTTCCTATTTTCAGAGGACGGCAAAGAGTTACTTCCAATGTCAACTGTTCTCACCCATTTTGCTCGCGAATTTTCGCCTTTGTTGAACGACCAAATGGCCAATGCCTTTTGTAGGAATAAATCGGCCCTTGTCGAATTTGCCCTTCAGAAAAAGGGACAAATTTGTGTAAACCCCGCTAAAGTAAGTACCGAATGGGCCGAGAATTTACATCCTCACTTAGCGTCCGATGGCGATCAGAATGGACATGATCGATGCTCACAGTCTGGACGGGACAAATCGGGACTTTTACCCACTGCTTGTCCATTTTGGCGTAAAACCGACTGCTTATGCCTTCTCAAAGAGACCTCAGTTAGAGAGAACTTAAAAGGCACTTAATTAATTTAAAAAAGTTTCAGGTACCAGGATGCATTGAAAAAACACATTAAAATCCGCAAGACTATGCTGACAGGACGCAATAAAAATGTGCTGACCTATGAAGAAAAGCGAACTCTGCGCGACAGTGAGGCCAATCTGCAGCAATTGAAGCAGGAATGCGTCACGCGACGCGACACAACCATTCTCATGAACTCGCGGTTCTGTTTAAACTTCGTCAATTTTGTAATTTTTCAAAATTTCAGCGGCTTTTATTCGACCGGCCTTTACCCTGACATTGTTCAACACTCTCTGCTGCTGGTTTTGATGTGCCACCACATCCGTTTTCATTGTTCTTTAGGAATGTTGGAGAAAGAACGTCTTGAATACGTTTTTAAGGCATTCTTCAGACTAAAGGCCTTCAGCACATTATATAATTTTTTTTTCTTCAAGAATCGAGCACTTTTGGAATTGGCGTTAATCCATCCTTCGTTTCGGGCCAATTACGGCACGAATTCGGACCATGCGAAGAATACGATCAATAATTGTGGGCTGAGAATGGGGAAAGGGACGCTCAAAAAAAAAGGCAGAGAACAGCAGACAGTGGGAGCCATTCATGGAGGTAATCTGGGGAGAAACAAACATGGGAGGTTGGCATTTTGGGGTTACATTTTTGGGGTTTATTGCATTTTTTAAACAATTTTTTCCAAAGAGTATGCCCTCGATTCAATTAAACGAATCGATAAATGATTATTTTAATTATCAGCAATCCCCCAATTGTCCACCACAAAGTCTGTTCAACAACAATCGACAAGAAAAAGGGGCATTCAGGCACTGATGGAGATAATGGCCATCCAAGGCAGCCAACAAGTGACAGAATCGCCTCTCAGGCACAATGAAAGGCCCGTTTTTACCTAATACGGGGAATTACTGTACCAAAAATTAAAAAATAATCAATTGAAAATTATCGGAAATTCAATTTATTCAGTGGAAGACTAATTTAATAAATCGCCCTCCACTTCCAGACTCGAGTTCCTTGGCGATGCCGTCGTGGAGTTTCTGACCACTATTCACTTGTTCTTCCTTTTCAGTGACCTCGACGAGGGCGGATTGGCTACCTTTCGTTCCGCATTGGTAACAAAAAGTCAACAAAAGTATTTGTTCAATGACTTTCAGGTCCAAAATCGGCATTTGGCCACTTTAGCTGACCGATTCGAGCTTCACAAATTTATGGTTTACTCTCACGGCCCCGACCTTTGCCATGAGGCCGATTTACGGCACGCCATGGCAAATGCCTTTGAAGCTCTTATGGCCGCCATATTTTTGGATTCAAATTTGGAAGAATGTGACCGGTACGAATGAGTTGGATTATTGTGATAGATTTGCAACTGGGAAGTTTTACTGAATTTTGGTCATAATTGGATAAATTAAGGATCTTTTCAAATGTACTGTTCAAAGATGACGCATTGCTTAAGAAGCTTTGGACAACTCTGCCAGAACATCCGCTTAAAGTCAATCTTTTTTTTCAAATTAATTAGAATGTTTCGTTTTCAGCGTAACAATCCCTTTGGCGATCGGCATCTGATTGAAAAAGTGCCCTGTCTGAGACTACTCGCCGATTTTGAAGAATCAATCGGGATTCGATTTAAGCACATTCGTCTTTTGGCGAAGGCTTTTACTCGGCGCAATGTGCCGTACAACTATCTGACACTGTAAATGGAATTGGTTTTGGGGTTATCTTGCTTTCGTTCGACTTTTTATCTGAAAGTTGAATGGTCCGCCATTTCTTCCCAATTCCACAGTTTGTGCAGTAATGGCTTTTTGTTTAGCGGAAACAATCAGCGTCTTGAATTCCTCGGGGACACCGTTTTGCAGGTATTCACATACTCAGCATCTCTAAAGGCATTTTTGCATGCCATCTGTCAATTAGTTGTTGACCACCGAGTACATCTACAAGCACTTCCCGCACCACCAGGAAGGACATCTTTCTTTGCTTAGGACCTGTTTGGTCAGCAACAAAACACAATCGTTCGTTTGCGACGAGTTGGCTATGACTCGCTATTTGGTTATACCCGAGGTTCTTTTCAATGGGGACATATTGATTATGTGCAGACACTGTCAATTTTTGTTAATTCAGGCACTTCTCAGAAAGGGCACTCTCGCGCAGTTGAGGCTAAAGGACAAAGCCGATTTGGTAAAAATGCTTTACGTTTAAATGTTAGTAAATTTTCTTTCAGAACGAAGCGTTCATCGGCGCTCTTTACGTCGACCGCGGATTGATTTACTGCCGCCAATTCTGTCGCACGTGCTTTTTCCCCCGACTCAAAGTACAAAAAATAGGCAATCTAAAGAACGGATGGCTAAAACTAAAAATTAGAAACTATCTTTTCATTTCGGTTGGGGGAGGAATTTCTCCTTCCCCACTTCATTCAAAACGGCAATCGGACTTTAAGGACCAATCGAGAATTCCCGATCTCTACTCGAAAATGAATATTGTATGATTAATGAATTATTCCTTCGAGTATTTCATCATGACCCAGCGTTGGAATGACCCCAAGTCGCAGCTGCAGCAGTGCTGTCTTGCACTCAGAGAGGGCGGAAATGGCGACCCCGACATTCCGGAGTACAAAACAATTGGCGTCGAAGGTCCCACAAACACGCGGGTTTACCGAGTCGCTGTTTATTTCAGGTGGGAAAGAATACCATCAAATTTTGACACAAAAATCCACAGAAATAAGCGCTTATCCGACGGAATGGGTTCGAGCGTTCATCAGGCTCAGATGCAAGCTGCTCAGAACGGACTGGAAAGCCATGCACATCTCTTCCCGAAATTCACGCCTAAACACAAAAGCATTCGAAACTCAATCAATGGCAGTCACCGAGCAGAGCCATTCGAATTAAATGGAAACGAACCGGATGGAGAAGGGTCGACGATATCGGTGGGGAAAAGTAATAAATGTTAAATAACAGTTAATTAAGAACTCGGCCCAAAAATGCACAAGAACTGATGTAGACGCCAAGAATTTTGAATCGGCATGGAATTCCACCCCGAAATTCATAACCGATGAACTTCAGCCTCGGCATGGTCAAAAGAGGTCGAGAGGGGAGGAGAACGGAGATGGTGAGAGATGCATGTTGTGGCGATGGGTTAAGACTTTACAATTTAAATTCAAAATGACAGAGCCTTTCTCACACCCGAACGTGAAGAAACGCACAGTTTCTTTGGTTTTGGAGCGATCGAATGATTCAACAGCGAAGGGATTGAAAGATAAGGTGAACTAAATGATTGAGAAGTTTGTTTATTGGAGATAAAACAAACCATCGTTCATTTTGAGAGCTATTGGACCCCTCGACTCGAAGCCATTCAGCAAGCACTTCAGAAGAGTCGCCAACAGAACGCGGGCATTGGAACTGTGCACCATAAATGGGACAGTACGCAGTCAAAAGTGATTTTTCGGTCATTTAAATTTGCAAAATTCAAATTGACGTTTCAAAAAATCGATCGTACTTTCGGTTGACGAACCCGTTCGGCAGAGCGTCGGGTCGCACTTTTTCTTCAACAACACGCCAACGCGTTACCGGTTAAAAGTGTCCGCGGCGCAAGATAATGGAAGGTTTTGCGTTAAAAAAAGTAATCCAATCGCTTTTCCTATTTTAGTCAAATGGGTGAAGCAAATTCGCCGCTTTTGCTGCCTCCCCCGCCGCCGCCCCCGAAACTTCTCCCACCGTCGCCACCCTTTGACACCGAAATTTAAAAATCAAACCATTCAAAATCTCTCAGTCCAAGAAGAAACTTCGAAGTGCCTTAAAGCATTGATCTTAAATTGTCGAAAATGTTTTTACGTTATCATTCAAAAAGTTTCTTACCGAGCTGTTATCATTTGTAGGGCTGCGATTTATATGGAAATTCATATTTTTTCTGCGAACTTGAAACGACTTCTAAATGCCATAAATAGTGTTTTTATCTTTGGTTGGAGCTTCTAGAGCACATTTTATAATCCATATTTTGCCATTTTTCAAAAAATCCAAGTAGTGGGGCGAGACGGAGGGCGGAGGAAGAAGTCTGATCGATTTTGTCATTTAACCGGAAGGGCATTGCCGCACAAATTCGTAACATATACATACTTAGTAGTTACTACCTGTAAAACCACCGCATTATTGGCAGCCTATACCTTTGTTGTTGGGTGGCTGCCAAGTGAGGGGCCGCCTAATGGTACCTATTGGCAGGGGCTCTGAGCGAATTTTTCTGAAATTTTTTCAGAATTTTTTTCTGAAAAAACTTTTTTCGTTCGATTTTTCACTTGCGAATTTTTCGACTTTTTGTTCGAGCTTTTGTTCGAGTTTTCACTTGGGAATTTTTTGTTCGAGTTTTCACTTGCGAAGTTTTTCCCCGAAATATTTAACCCGAAAAATCCACCCGCACCCGAGGGGGTCCGAACCCGCGCAACCACTGCGAGAGTTTCAAGCACACTAACCACTTGGCCATGGTGTATTGGGAGAACGGGCCACTAATTATCCT
>MEIZ01000018.1:517637-534370 GCA_001723225.1 Globodera ellingtonae | reverse complement strand
TCCCCAACGGCGCCGTCGACAGGGAGTACAGCTGTCCGCACCTTGAGGACGAGGAAAGAGGTCAAATATTAAAAGCATTAAATAATAAATTAAAATTGTAGGCTTTTCGGTCACAATCCCGCACATTGAGTTGGCGGAGGCCCTAAGGGTGGGTTACACAGTTAAGCGCGTTTACAGGGCGTACATCTGGCCCCTGGCAAGCGATTGGAGTGGAACTTTGTTTCACAGCTACTTGGAGAAATTTTTAAAAATGAAGTTTGAGGGTAATTTTTTATTGGGTTTAATTTTAGAAAAATATTTTAATTTGTTTTAGCCAGCGGCTACCCGGCAAATTGTTCCGAGGAAGGCATCAGCGAAGACGAGGCGGTCGCGCGAAAGCAGGCCTACATCGACAAGGCCTGGAGCGTGTGCCAGGTCCGACTGAATCCCGACCACATCAAGTTCAACCCGGGGCTGCGATATGTGGCCAAGCTCTGTCTTAACTCTCTATGGGGACGATTTGCGCTTAGGTAAAACTAAAAAAAAAATAAATAAGAATTCAAAAAAAAAAAAAAAAATAATTTAATTAAAACAATAAAAAAAAAAAAAAAAAAATAGAAATCGGTTGACCAAAACCGAAATTGTCGACAATCACGCCGACTTGGCGAAACTTCTCAACAACGAGAAGATCGAAATCAACAGTATCGACCAGCTGACCGAGAAGTTCTGGATGGTCTGCTACAAGGCCAAGGACGAACACGTCGTCGAGCACGACACGAGCAATGTAAAAATTAGGGTTTGGGAAAGAAAAATAAAACTTGGAATGCGCAGGTTGCGCTAGCCCTCTGGACGACCTCGGCGGCCCGGATCCACCTCCTCGAGTCGCTGTTCAAAGTCTTTTGCGCGGATGATGGCACCATCCGCCACGACACGCGCGTGCTTTATATGGTTTTTTTTTGGGTGTAAAAAAATAAATAATGTTCGTAAAACTTGTCCTTTTAAGGACACTGACTCCATCTTCTACGACTATAAGACGGTTTTGGGGGACCCGCTTCCTGGCGGGGAGCAGCTTGGTCCTTTTTTTAATTAAAAAAAATAAAATAAATTTATTTTCTTAGGCGAATTAACGGATGAGTATCCGAATCACACAATCGTGGAGTTTGTGTGTGGTATGTTTTTTGGGGGGTAAAACACACAAAAAAGTTTTTTAATTATTATTTTAGCGGGGCCAAAGGCCTACGCCCTTTGGCTGCAGGACAACATTACCGGGGAGGACCAGTTCAAGATGAAGCTTCGCGGCATCACCTTGGACTCGGACGCCTGCCAGCAAATCAACTTCGCCAAGATGAAGAAGATGGTTTTGGAAAAATGGGGCGCTCAGGACAARTTCGTGGACTTCAACTACCCGACGAAGAACTTCCGGAGCACCAAAAAAGGGGAAATTTTCACGGTCCCCTTGACCAAGCGGTTCAATCCGACCGTCAACAAAGGAGTGATCAGGGATCATGGGCTGCGGGTGGTCCCCTTTGGATACACCGACATTAAGTACTGCTAATTGCCCCCCCCCCCATTTTTGCGAATGTATGTTTTTTTTATGCCCGACCCAGAGTACACACTGCCGATCTTGGTCTCGACGCCGCTTAAAATGTAATTTTTTCGTTAAAGGCATCATTTGTACTCCGCTGTTTTTCCGGAAAGCCAGTTTCAAGTCACTAAATTTTGCTGATGATGATTACCTAGTCAATTTATAAAATTTAAATGAATTCTTCGTCGCTCATTTAACAAAATTACTTCTCAATAAAGGCTGCTTTATGTGTTTAAAGCAGGGCCGCCCCTGTCCTTATTTATAAGACATGTCCTTATTGTGTGGGCCAAATCTTATAAATTAAAAACGCCCTTATTTGTAAGGTTTGTCTTTATGTGAGGGCTCTTTGCTTATTATGTCCATATTTTTGGGTTTCGGGTAAAATCAATAGAGTTTTACTGAAACACTAAAGGTTTGAGGTTGTCTTAATGTATTAATCAATTTTTTTGCCACAAACCTTTAAAATTTATTAATTCTTTACTTTTTCAACCACTTTCTTACTTTATTATGGCTTTTTAAATTTAAWGTTGTGTATAAATGGCGTATTTTTTAAATTTTAGTTACAAATCTCTTAACAAATTGTTCYAAAATTCAAAAATTTTCTCGGCGGCGCGTATCGGCACCGCCGCCCCTTCCCCGCCACAATAAAGCAGAATTTGTAAAAAATTGCCGTTTAAAATTCGAAAATTGGCAAACTTGAAAAATTTCGGATTTCGAGTTTCGGAATTTATTTTCCGATTTTGCACCAGCCCTGCTTATCGAGTTTCGGGTTAGGGGATAAGAGCCTGTCCCACACGCCGAAARAGAAGGATCCATGCCCGCTGATCTTTTTTCTCTCTTCTTTTTCCCTGCCACCCCATAACTTCCCGTTATATTGTTTTAACTCCTTCCCCAGTCAGAGGGAAATCAATAAAATAGGCAATTTGAAGATCAATAAATGAGCCTTCTTACACAACCAAACGTACAATCTTACATTACAGAGGTATATATCAGGGATGGGCGCCGACGACTTCCAAAAATTTCGGAACTCGGAAGTCGGAATTCCGAGCCTTAAAAATTTTTCGGAAGTCGGAACTCGGAATTCCGCGTCGTCAAAAAATTTCGGAAGTCGGAACTCGGAATTCCGAGCCCAAAAAGTGTCGGAACTCGGAAGTTTTAAACATTTTCATAAATATGTTGCCAGTGAGTAAAGTGGGAAAAGCACGTATAGAAACCCACGCGCATTGTGTAAGGTATCGGCTAATTTCACTGGCCAAAGAGTGGCGTACCGACCGTATGCTCAATCTGCTTCTTTTATTAATTTAACCCCATTGGATGTTTTTGCTTCATTGCATGGCAATACAATAGGACGGATGTGTTTGTAATCGGTTTCCCTGAAATTGAATAAGAATCAATAAAAGACGAATTAAATTTCAAAAAAAAGTAGCTTTTAATCGGGGAATTGAACTACCGTTAAATTGGTAACGACACAGATTAACCACTGAGCCAAATAGGAATTTGAATGGAACGCTTTGCAAAAGATATTAAATTAAAGACTTTTTAAATTTGATTTGGCATTATGTATTTCCTAACCAAAATCTTTACTAATTGTCATTTTGTTTAGCAAAAATTTTGAGTAACACTTCCGAAAAGTTCCGATTTTTTCCTTAAAATTTCGGAAGTCGGAACTCGGAATTCCGCAATGTCAAAAATTTTCGGAAGTCGGAACTCGGAATTCCGAGCCCAAAAAGTGTCGGAAGTCGGAACTTCGGAAGTCGGAATTCCGCCTATCCCTGGTATGCATGTATGTACATGCCTAAACAAGAAGCTTCAATTTAAAAAACATATTTTTCGGGYTTGAGCTGAAACAAGAGTTTAACTACGCCCCGATTACCATGCKCCATTTACCCCAATTTATCTTTAGAATTATTAAATCTACCCATTTTTGACACTCTTTGTAAAATGCACGGCTCAATTTCATGCGAAAAATAATGATTGTCCACTTTTTTGAACATTTGTAAAGAGCGCTTATTTTCCCTCCGATGCCCTAATTTTAAATTTTCGATGGCTTCCCTGGGTTAAAGAGAAGGACATCCAAAACTCGAAATTAATTTATTTATCAACAAAGGCCCGCAGCCCACACATAATATATTAAAGCCAAATGATATCTTCATCACCTTCATTTTCCTCGCCAGCTGCAACTTCAAATTCGCCTTCCTCGACAGCTGCAACTCCAAATTCGACTTCCTCGCCAGCGGCTCCAAATTCGCCTTCCTCGACAGCGGCAACTCCAAATTCGACTTCCTCGACAGCGGCAACTCCAAATTCGACTTCCTCGACAGCGGCAACTCCAACTCCAAATTCGCTTCCTCGACAGCGGCAACTCCAAATTCGACTTCCTCGACAGCGGCAACTCCAAATTCGACTTCCTCGACAGCGGCAACTCCAAATTCGATTCGACTTCCTCGACAGCGCAACTCCAAATTCGACTTCCTCGACAGCGGCAACTCCAAATTCGACTTCCTCGACAGCGGCAACTCCAAATTCGACTTCCTCGACAGCGGCAACTCCAAATTCGACTTCCTCGACAGCGGCAACTCCAAATTCGACTTCCTCGACAGCGGCAACTCCAAATTCGACTCTCCAAATTCGACTTCCTCGACAGCGGCAACTCCAAATTCGACTTCCTCGACAGCGGCAACTCCAAATTCGACTTCCTCGACAGCGGCAACTCCAAATTCGACTTCCTCGACAGCGGTAACTCCAAATTCGCCTTCCTCGACAGCTGCAACTCCAAATTCGACTTCCTCGACAGCGGCAACTCCAAATTCGCCTTCCTCGCCAGCTGCAACTCCAAATTCGACTTCCTCGACAGCGGCAACTCCAAATTCGACTTCCTCGACAGCGGCAACTCCAAATTCGCCTTCCTCGACAGCTGCAACTCCAAATTCGACTTCCTCGACAGCTGCAACTCCAAATTCGCCTTCCTCGACAGCGGCAACTCCAAATTCGACTTCCTCGCCAACTTCATCTTCAACTTCATAACACGGCTCAGATTCGCCCCCTTCAGCAGCTTCGCTACCAAACAATGCTTCAACCGACCATTTTTCGAATTCTTCGTCATCATTACCATCTTGTTCTCCCTGCAATTTTTTCCACTTTTTATTGCGTCTTTTCCATACATTTTAGGCCCGTTCCCCTTTTGGGTGTTTATTATACATATTCCCTAAATTTCCAGGGCCTATTTCGCTTTTAGCTATTTATTACCTCTTTTAGGCGATTTATTACCTCTGCAGGCATTTTAGGGTTGTTCCTCTATTGGCTTATTTATTATCGGGGGTCGCTAAACTCCTGGGGCCGTCTTCTTTTGGGGATTTATTATAACTATCCCCTAAATTTCCTGGGCCTATTTCGCTTTTAGCCATTTATTACCTCCTTGTTCTCCACGGTTAGGCCACTTTCTGACAGTTTTTCCTCCTTTGACACTTCCTCCACTTTTTGCCTTTTTCCTTCATTTGATCCATCTTTCGTTGCCTAAAAAACAATAATAGTAATAATATAGAAAACAAGCAGCGTACCCGTTTAACACGTTTACGTGAGGAGCGGGGCGTTAGGGGCCAGTTTTCTTTATCAGAATCAGAATTCCTGTTGGCATTCATTTTTTCAAACAATCTTAAATTGGCTTAATGTAATGGATTTAAAAACAAAAAAAATTTAAAAAAAAAACAAAATAAAAAATTTTTTAAATTTTGTGTCACACAAAATATTGTTTTTTGGATACGAAATTTTGGGCATTTACTTTTGCCCCCTAAAAAGTGGAGTGGGCGGCGTTTGGTGGAGCATTAATGAGTTGGAGTCGGGGTGGTTGCGCTTGCTGGGGTTGTAGCCACAAAAAAAATGCTACAAAAACCCTTAAAACTCTTTCAAAAATTGTTTCTTTATCGTTTTACAAAGCGGCGAACAAAAAATTTTTGTGCGTTTAGTTTTACACGCCCCTGTATTGGGTAGTTTTTGAGATCCGCCTAACCAAAAAAGTGTCCTTTATAAAAATGCCCCTTCAATGTTTATCGTTATATTATGCAGCAAATAAACAAATATGGCTATTTTGCCTGGTACTGTAACCCCCTCCCCCTTCCCCAATTCGCTAATAGGCTGTTGGAGTGGTACGGTGTTGCAACTCCAGACGCTTTGACATAAAAAAGCCTTGTGTTGATAAATTATTACTAGAATCTGTGTTTATCTCAGGGCGGCCATCTGTCCTTTTTTTTGGGGCACCCCAATTTTTAAAATTTAAATGTCGTTTTTGTAATGTCCTTTATTTGGGTTACACGTCCTTTTTTGCCCTTATTGAGATTTCTGGAGCTTTTTGAAGAATTTAAAATAATCTTTAAACGGATAACCAAATTTGTTAATTTTTTCACGCCTTTTTTTCATTTTTTTGAAGTTTTGCGTAAAAAAAAACATCTAAAATGCCATAATATTTGTTGATTGGAATTAAGCTGGTTCTGACAACAGCAGAAAGCACAAGATCAACATCATCAGCAAATGCTCCTCTCACTGCTCCATTATGCGCCGAACAGTGCCGAAATGGGCCCCCCCAGGAAGTCTTCCAGCTCTGCTACCACATCATTGTACAACCAGCAGCAGCAACAAGCGCAAAATGTGTGAATTAATAGTAGAAATTAATATTAATTAAAAAATTTTCTCGCGTTCTCGCCTGTCAAGTCTCAATAAAAATCTTGCAATCCTAGAAAAAAAGCTTTTAAGAATTTGGCACAATCTTATGGAAACCGTGATCAAATTAACCAAAATTGGTTGTAAAAAAAAATTTTTCCACCTAAGAATTTCGCCTTGGGCATCCCCAATCATCTTAGCCTTTTTGTGTCAAACTTTTGGTTTTCGTAATTTTGGTTATTTCGAATTTTAAGTTAATCAAAAAAATGAATTGAATTTCAGTGCTTTTATGGTGTGATCGAGAGGTCCGCGCAAAAAGATGGCAGTCGAAAATCCAAAAATGCACAACGGAAATTTCAAAGCGTCTTGGCGAGGAATGGAAGAAGTTAGAGGAGTTGGAGAGCGGCTGTTCATCGACGAGGCCAAGCGTTTGCGCCACGAGCACATGCAGGTGTCGAATAGACCATTCCGACCAGGGCTGTGTCGAAATTTCGATTTTCGACGTTTTTTTTTTTTCCTTTCGATTTTCGATTTCGACAAAAATGGGCTGTTTTTTCGAAAATAATTTCGAAAGTCGGAGGTCCCGGCTTTTAAATTTTTGGCAAGGATGGGCAGTGGTCTTGCCAACTTTTTGACAAAATTTCAATCATTTTTATATGACTCCCACAGGTAAATTAATAGCTCAGTGGTTTGTCTTTACGATTTTGTGTTTTGGGTTCTAGCCCTCTTCAGTGCGATCATATTTTTTTTTTAGCTTTCTTCGGCCTTCACATTCTATCCCCCTATAACGGAACATTTTTAATGTTTTTCAATTATTTTTAAATTAAAATACGCACAAAAAAAGACCGCCGGACATCCTCCACTCTTATGTAAACCAATTTTTTCCCCGAAATTATGAAGAAAAATGCTCAATTTTGCGAAAATTTTGGTGAAATTGCTTAACAAAACCCCCCCAAATTTCTCCCGGCGTCGCCTATCGGAACCGACGGGCCGCCACTGAAAGCATAAAGTCGACCAATTCATTGTAGTTTTTGGATCATTTTTCTTAACAAAATTAAGTCAAAAATTCAAAATTTTCTCGGCGCCGACACCCCACCCTCCCTAAAAGGTTAAAACTGGCTTATGAAGGCCTCTGAAACTCAAAATTTTAAAAATGAATAAGTGAATAGGTATTTCAAAAAATATTTATTAAATAAATTATTTTAAAAAAAATTTTTCTAGTCACATAAAAAAATTTTTCGATTTTGTTTCGATTTTCGAATTTCGATTTTCGACGTTTTTTTCCTTTCGATTTTCGATTTCGAACTTTTCAGTTTCGATTTTCTTCGACTTTTTTTTTTTACTTTCGACACAGCCCTGATTCCGACCGAACCCCCTAATTAATTAAATTTTTTAAAATTACAAAAATGATTTTTTTTGTTCGTTTTAATTCAATTTTATGTATTTCCCTCTCTTTGAGGCGCCGCCGACAATGGCGTCGGACAATTATTGTTTTGCCGTGGACGGCCGCATTAAAGGGCCGAAATTTGGCGACGGCCCTTGATGGAAGTATACTTCACGGCCCCTCAAATATTTTTACTGGTGCAATAAATTATTATTATTTTTTTTTAATAATTAAAATAGGCCTAAATTTGGAAGGCCTTGTAAAAATCCGTTAAGAATTTTTATCCACATTTTTATACCAAGCGTCATTTCATGTAATTTTGATTCGTTTGGAAGGCTCAAAAAAATGCGATAAGCGCCTCAGGGGTTTCAACAATTCTTATGCGATTTAGGGTGAAATTACCCCAGAAATTTGTACGGTTACAGAGTACAAAAATGGGTTTAATTGGCCTAAATTCTTAATTAGATGTTTTACAATCTTAGAAATTAATTCGCGGTGGACAGCGGTGCCGGAATGGAGTTGTTGATTTACGACATGACCAGCAGCTCCAACGCGTTGTGTACCGGGTAAAGGCCGAATTTGGCGGATGTTTGCGCGAGTTTGCGTTGAACGATATCGGGCAGCCCGTTGCTGAGATGAGCATCACCTAATGGCCAAAATGAACGCGATTTGTTCTTTTATAAGGCAATTTTTCTGAGACAAACAAGCCTAATTTTGTCATTGCCTTTATCTTCTCTTCCGACACAATTAAACACAAATAAATAAGTGGTTCATAAACAATTCTTTGTACCATTTTTTTAAGGGGCGTATAATTTGTAGCATATTTCCTGTTTTTTAATCCACTCGTACAAAACGAAAGTCTATTAATAATTTGTAAAGCAAAGAACAAAATGAATAGTGAATTTTTTTATATGGCAAAAATAATTCTCAATTTAATTTTTTCTATGCACAAAGCTATTATAATTCATTCGGCTTCGGATTTTTCACTTTTGCTTTCATGCTCTTAAAATTAGATCGTTATCTGGGACTGACTATATTTCCCAAGCATATTTTCGAATTAAATAAATTACTTCTATTTCCACAAAGCTTTTATGATGCTTGTGAAAACATTCAGTTAATCGCTCTCTTTTTTTTCGCCTTCTTATTTTATTCCAGAAAAATGTTATTATTTTATTTCAGAAAAATGTTATTATTGTTATTTTATCTTTTATTATGGGCCCCCCTCTCCAACTCTGAAAATAGTGCTTGRATCACCTTTCTTTATTCGCATACCAACCCCAACACTAACCAAACATGTTACAGGCCMTTTGGCCTGCGAGGGCTCTGGAAGTGCRTCAATATAACGCCACACAGCACAATTGAATTTTGCCCCCTAGCCCTAGCGCCCTGGTCTCCGGRTCCCCCGCCTCCTCCGCCAACGGTTTCCACTCATCCGCCAACTGCAGCAAATCCTCCGCCAACGGCTGCCGCTCATCCGCCAACTGCAGCAAATCCTCCGCCAACGGCTGCCGCTCATCCGCCAACTGCAACAACGCCTCCGCCAACGGCTGCCACTCATCCGCCAACTGCAACAACGCCTCCGTCAACGGCTGTCACTCATCCGCCAACTGCAACAACGCCTCCGCCAACGGCTGCCGCTCATCCGCCAACTGCAACAACGCCTCCGTCAACGGCTGTCACTCATCCGCCAACTGCAACAACGCCTCCGTCAACGGCTGTCACTCATCCGCCAACTGCAACAACGCCTCCGCCAACGGCTGCCGCTCATCCGCCAACTGCAACAACTCCGCCCACTGCAAGCACGCCAACGGCCCGTTTCAGCCCTCAACTTTTTTCCCCGGCCCTGTTGTGTGCCGTGTTTTTAATGGTTGGTTGAAKATTTTAAACCCCCGCCTAAATAAAGGAGCATTGTTTTTAAGGCAGTCGCGGTGGCCGGCCTTGTGTGTATAGGGCGCGCCCCCCAGCCGCCCACGCCCCAGCCGTTCACGCCCCAGCAACAAACTGGGGCACAAATTTGTCGGTATTCAGCTATTTCTCCGTACTTCAGAACAACAACAGTTTATTTGGATGCWGCCGATCATTTCGAAGAAATTCCGATTTAGCATTGCGGGAAAAATAAACGAACATTTATGTATTTCACCCTAAGCAGCACTCTTAACAACAGTTTGGAACATTTTTTTTGTGAAAGTTTTAGCTTTTTATTGCTCACTTTCGCTTTTGTTCGGCCTCATTTCACGGGCGGCGACCTGCCCATTGAGTGCAGATAGCTAAAAACATAAATTTCGCGCGTTTTTTAATTGGTCCGACCATTTTTGTCGATTCCTCCAACRCCATTCGCCTCGTTGCCAATTCATTTTCCTGCTCACGGAACCGTTTGTTCAACTCCTTGTCCGCATCCACCGTTTTGCCCAGCACGGACTGCGTGGCAAACACGGTTTTGGCGGCGCTAAAAGATTTGGCAAAATGACATAGCCCTGGCAATACTGCTTGCACAAGTGTCAAATTTGCACCTCATTTCGTCAAATTTGTCGCGCGTCACCGCGTGCTCCCTTTCATTCTCCTCCACCCGTATTTGGCGGTCAGTCTCCGTGCCGCCCTGCGAGACGCGTGCTGTGCGGGCTCCGTGTCCTCCGCCTTCTTCAGTCGTTCAATGCGCCGGAGCAGTTCGTCCTTCTCCGAACTGTGCGCCGCAATTTCCGCGTCCGCTTCCACCACTCGCCGTTCCAACTCGTTGACGAAATGGCGAAGATTATTGTTCTACTGTTGGACAAAACAATGATTAATGTACGGAGAGAGAAAGAGAGAGAGAGAATTTCCAAGAACAAACAAAATGTTTTCTGTCTGCTTTTCGTAATAATTATTTAAAGCCCGGGTTAAAAATCCACAGGCTTCGGCCTGAACTTGAAATTCGCCGGTTCGGCCGGGCTTTCCTGGGTAAAAATCGGGAAAATTTGGTCGTCCCGATGGGAAGTTTTAAAAAATTTCTCGGGAAGAAAAGCCCAAGTCGCAATTCCACAAAACTCTCGTAACACCTTCACAACGGCGGCCTTTGGCCCTTCGACGAGGAGGCGGAGCTCAAGGAGGGCTGCCACCCTTCGTAATTGTAAATTTGGAAGGCGGCACAAAAGGTCGACAAACAGCCAGTGGTGGACGATTGGATTGGAGCCGAGCTGCTCGCCAAAGATGTCGGCACACAACTGGGCGGGCACAGTGTCGAGCAGTACATGGCGAAAGTCCTCGTCATTGGACGACGCTTAACCAATTTTAAAATAATAAAAATAGAGCAAAAACAAAAAAAATGTGRACATGGAAATCTTTTTTTTTCTTTAAATCGTTTAAAATTGAAATTGCCATTACGTTGTATGCCAACAGTTGAACGGCGGTGTGTTCAGCTTCAACTCGTTCGGCTCGACGGCCTCAATTGCGGCGGGGCGTATTCAGCACGGCGGGGCGTATTCAGCATTGGGATATCTTTGGGCTTAAACGGCTTGGGGGAACATACGCAACTTTGTCGTTTTGGTTTTTTTTTTTTCAAAAAATGGAAAATTTACAACCCTCCAAAAAGTAAATATCGTCGGCCCGGCGCTGGAGATAATGTTAAAAATGCACTAAAACGTTTGGGAAATGTTTTGGGATCTTGTAGCCCTGAAGAATGAAAATTCAAAAAATCAATTAAAATTCTTACAGGGTCCCGTGTTTTCTCGTTCAAAAACAGCCGCCAAGGGCCCCCGCCTTAATGACAACTACCTAGTTAATAAGCTTTTAAACTAGAGTAGGCCGGGACGGGACTGGTACTGAAGTCTCCAATTTTGGGACTGTATTTCCCCCTTATAAAATCCCGGTTTTTTCATTTTCTCAATCCCGGTCCCGGTTTTACCCAAAAATCCCGGTCCCGGCATACTCAACTTTAAACCAAAATTAACGAAAAAATTTAAAAAAATTTTGGAGACGGGTTTTGTTTATATAACCAACCATCGTTTAACCCGGTTGGCGAACAGTTTGGCGTGGAGGCCCTGGATGCAAAGGGGGCAGAAAGAGCAAGAAGCAGATGTGTAGAGAATACCAACTAGGCGAGCCCGATCGATTCTTCTTATCGGGCAAAGCGCGAATAAGCCGCTTAGCCGGACCAAAGGCATACAGAGAGAAAGAGAGAGCCATGCGGGTGAGAGAAACAAGACAGGGTGCCTGAGAGAGGTAAAGGCTGGAGAAAGGTAGAGAAAGAGAAAAAGTAAAGGCCTGCGAAAGGCCGAGAGGGAGAGAGGGTGTTAGGGAGAGAGAGAGAGAGAGAAACGCTTGAACCCCCAAAGAGGCAATAGGCAAAGAAAAATTAAGGATAAAAAGGGGTTAAATAGATGCGCTTTTAAAATATTATCTATAAAAACAATACAACAATCACCGAATATTTATAGGGGTTTGGTTTTTATGTTTTAGTAGTTTTACTTTTGATTTTTTAATCGGGTTCTTCTGGAAAGTTTTAAATCTTTGGTTTTTCTTTGAGGGGCCTAGACAACCCCCTTCCAAAAAAAATTTTGGGCATCCCCACAAAAAAAACATGTCGCCAACAATTCCAAAAATTAAGTTTTTATTGTAAGCAGCTCCACTATTTATTTAATATTTACTATTTTCTAATTTTACTTTACGTTTTTTGAAGCAAGCGGAAGTTTATATTATTTACAAAAAATAATTTTGAATTTTATGAATTTACAAAAATAATTTTGAGTTTATTATTAAAAATAATTTTGAATTTATGAATCTATTAAATTAATTTTGAATTTATGAATCTATTAAATTAATTTTGAATTTATGAATTTATTTAATTTAGAATTTTAGGAATTTATTAAAATAATTTTTATGCGGTTATTAAAAATAATTTTGGCTTTACGAATTTTTATTAAAATAATTTTGATTTGTTATTTACTAAAAATAATTTTGATTATTATTGGAAATAATTTTGAATTTATAATTTATTAAAATTATTTTGAGTTTATCAATTTATTGAATAAAAAATAAAGAATAATATTTGCTCGCTGAGGGAATTGAACTTGGGTGTTGGCTGTAGATACCGTATCCCCCAAGGACCCCTCAGCAATGGAAGCATACCTATTTGCTTATTCCCTCTGCAAAGTGTAAAATTTTGGCTGACGGCATTTGCCCCCATATAGGAAGAATTAGCGGCGCTTGCGCCTAAGCCCCATGGCCTGTGGTTAGGGTTCTTGCCTCTCTCGCTGCGGAAGGGGTGGATCGGATCCCGTCGGCTGCTAATGAATTTTCCGAAATAAAAATAAATGGGTGACGTCATCAGCCCCTATATAAGGATAATTAGTGGCCCTTTCTCCCAATACACCATGGCCAAGTGGTTAGTGTGCTTGAAACTCTCGCAGTGGTTGCGCGGGTTCGGACCCCCTCGGGTGCGGAAGGGATTTTTCGGGTTAAATATTTCGGGGAAAACTTCGCAAGTGAAAACTCGAACAAAAAAATTCGCAAGTGAAAACACGAACAAAAAATTCCCAAGTGAAAACTCGAACAAAAGCTCGAACAAAAAGTCGAAAAATTCGCAAGTGAAAAATCGAACGAAAAAAGTTTTTTCAGAAAAAAAATTCTGAAAAAATTTCAGAAAAATTCGCTCAGAGCCCCTGCCAATAGGTACCATTAGGCGGCCCCTCACTTGGCAGCCACCCAACAACAAAGGTATAGGCTGCCAATAATGCGGTGGTTTTACAGGTAGTAACTACTTATCTACAATGATAATTTGCAAAATGCTAAATAAATCAAAAAAGAAAAAGCAAAGATATATTTAAATATTAACATTGTGTTCTCCTGCTTTCATCTAAAGTGTTTGTAAATCAAAATATTTAAAAGATTTAATAAAAGTGTTTATGTTCAGGGCATCGATGGAAGCGGTACTCAAGTAGCTGATGCCTTCCCCTTCTTGGGAAATTTATAAATAATTTAAATTGTATAATCAAGCAAGTTGTTTAGGCAAAAAATAAAAGCTTAAACAAAAACAGCAAAAAAAAATTGATTTTTAAGTACGCTAAATAATATAATAATATAGTTTAATTGGCTTTTTCTAAATAATATTAAACTTTAACCAAAAAGCAGACTAAAATTATGCAAATTTTTAACAACTAAAAACCATGGATTAATACCAGTTGCGCCACCGAATCTAGCAAAAAGCCCAAAAAACCAGGCGTGCTCACGGATATGAATTTTCGTATCCGTATCCGTCCGTCCTCAAAAGCCAATTCACCGTTATCCGTCCGTATCCGTCCGTCCTCAAAATCTCATATCCGTTATCCGTCCGTATCCGTGACGTTCCAAAATTCCATATCCGGATATCCGTCCGCGGATGTCCGCGGATATCCGCATTATTTAAAAATCACTNGGGGGGGGGGGAATGAGCCAAAAGACTTAACGTGACGAGCCCCGTTAAAAACAGTCCGTCGCCCCCCTCCCCCAACGGTCCATTTACTGTCTGCCCCCTCTACCTGGTGAACACTTTCTGGCTGATCAAAACCCATTGGCGGCATCGCTCCGATCACCGTCCGGTGGAGGAGGTGTCGCTGGCGTACTGTGCGCAATGCCTTCTGCTGCGCTCGCCTTCTCTCGGACGGGGATTTTCGGTCGGTTGTGCCGTTGTCGGGACACTGAGGAAAAGAGTTTGCCGCCTGATTGATTGAATTGGTTCGGTCACTTCAATCAGACTCTTGCGGTGTTTAAGGCCTCCACGATGCTTTGTCCGCATCATTTTCCGCCTCATCGCGTTCATTTTCGCCGCAGCCATTTTTTGTTTTGGCGAAATGGTCAGCCGACGATGGACAATGACCGACGAACGCAATTTGCCGCCCAAAAGACAAAGCCAATGCAAAGTGGAAAAGATGGACCAAGTCTAATAGAAAGAACGGACAAAATTGAGATGAGTACAGTAAGTAACCCTCACTATCAGTGTTCGAAAAGTAACCTACGAGAAGTGCCGTGTTGAGCATCGACCACGAACAATGGCGTGAGGGAGAGGGGGTCGAGGCGTTGTGGAAGAATGGACAGTTCACATAAAACGACTAATTAAGCGAAGACTTTGACAAATTCTAACCGAAAAATTCGAATTTTGTCCGACAATTGGTGACGTTTCTTGACTTATTTGCTCATTTTGTTGTCTGACGTAATGATGCGATTCGAACTTTGGATGTTTATTCTCGGAAGGTGTGTTAAGTTTTCCCAGAAAATTGGGTGGGGAAGACGAAGACCCATCACGACGAATTCCGATGAGAGGAAGAGACGACGAAAACTAATAAAAAACAATAATCATAAAAATAACAATAATAACCTACCGATGGAGTTGCAGGTTCTTTCGGGGAGGACGATGGGATTGCAGCTTCGGTGTCGGATACAGTAGATGGACTAAATTGAGGCATAGGCGGCACGGTGGTGGGTGCTGTGGGTGTGACGGGTTCGGCATTGGGCACTGTAGATCGGGTGGGTGGAGCAGTAATTGCGGTGGGAGGAATGGAAGGGACAGTTGGCACGCTGGTGGCGAAGATGGAATACGCGCGTTCCCTGGAACATTTACAAAACCGGAAGAAGTGCGGCACTTACAGGAACGGGTTCAGCGCCATGTTCGGCGCCTCTTCACTTTCGCCCGAAATTGGCAATTGGTCGTGCCAAATTTCGAATGACCCAAAACAAAGTTTTTGTTTTTATAATTTAGAACGGCCAACCGATGTTCTTTTCTGCCCGATGACAATTTTTCCAAAAAGGTTCCAAAATGTTTTGACAACGGCGGCCTGTCCTTCTGCCCGTCTCCCACTCGGATCCATTGGCTGGAAACGCTCGTCTCGACCATATCTGTTGGCGTTTGGCGCGACTTTGAATTCAAAACCAATGCCCCCGGTTAATAACCAATGAATCGCTTTTGATTAGCCATCGTTGGCGTCAGCAATTTGCTCAAAACATTTTCCCGACCCGACGTCGAAGAATTTCGGGAGCAATTGGGAAGCTTAATGAGTTATTCAAATTGTGCAACAATGCCAAAGACTTCGCACCTCCGTTGCGTTTGCGCCCCCAGCCTTCGGCACCAGTGACAAAGTGCACTCAATGCGAAAAAGGCTTCCGTCCGGTGACGAAAACAATTGGGAGTGGCCGAAGACAGTCAAAACTAATGAAATGTTAGGGGTCAAACTCCAAAATAGACACACTTTTGTGGCTTGAATTGTTGGCGTTGTGTCGCGTAGAGTCGGAATAATTCAAAGAAAAGTGACCGGAAACACTCTCATCACTCGGACATCTAAACAATTTCCTGCCAATCAAACAATTTCAATTTTTCAACCCGAATTTGTCCGTCAAAATAATTCGTTTTCCATTTCTCTCAATTTGCTCACAGTTTCGCACAAATAAAACGTAACGATTTGGACCTGAAAGGTTAGAACAAAAATTTGTAAAAATATGTACCGTTTATATATTTAGGGTGTGTCATAAGTTTTGTCCCTTTTTTTGTTGATAAATTTATTTTTAAATTTCAACAAAATAAAATATTGGGTCTGATCAGCCTCAAATTCTCCGAGATAGGAGTCTTTAAAAGCGGTTGATCACTTTCCTCTCCTTTTTGAGTTTAGTGATCTTCATGCTTAGAACCTACTTTTTAAGAAGCAATCTTTTCTGCTCGTTTTGATTTTACCCCTCCCCCTCCCCAGAAAATAGCTTAAATGACTTGGAAACTGCCCCCCCCAGAACATTTTCTCCAAAGGCTTAATTCACCATATTCTTCGGAACAACTCCACCGGTGTGTGAAATATTCGCCAATTTCGACTTTGAGTGAATTGGTTGGCTTTATTATTTGATGGGCACAAATAACACTAAATTTCAACGTTAATTTCCTTACCCACCGGTTATTTTATTATAAAAATGGATTTAAACCTCTTCCCCCCCTCGGCTGATCTTTGTGCCCTCTTCGCTCTTCCACCGACCATCGCGAGAAGCACAAAAATTGTGCGATTGATCATTTGACCACAGTCATTTTGGTTGGTGATACGGTATTAATTACGATGGGTGCCAATTTGACTTGGAATGGCACGAGAATCGTCGCTATTTTCACATGCAGGCGCCTCGTCTACCGCTGGTCCCTCCCATCTCTCAACT